>JAOWBW010001131.1:0-318683 GCA_026119855.1 Campanula takesimana
AAAGTGGAACATGCAAATTTATGCCTGAGATAATTAAACCGTACCTAAAATTGAGAAGAAAAAGAAGAACAAGTATGAAATGCTACAAGAAAACTTTTCAGGTTCAATTACCAACTCAGTAAATTTTTTAGCTAAGCTCTTTAGGTGGACATACATTTCTTCATCTAGTGCAAATTCCATTGAACTTACAGTTCAAATGGCATGGCACAGACTCATCATTTTATCATACCAAATGGTACTAACATTTCAAGAAAAATATTAACCTCTACATGTGCAGAAAATTAGGCCCGAGTGGGGGTTCACCGGGCCTTGTGATATCCTCGGGCTTTGGCCCGCCCAGCCCAGTGCCTATTAGGGCTGTATTTGATTCTTTGAATAGGCCCATTTGACCAAAAAGTGGCAGGCTCACTTCACATTTTGTTTTCCAGGACAAAATAATGAAAATGTCCCATAAATAAACACTTTCTAGGCCGGGCTGGGTCAAAGGTCAGCGGCCGGGCTTGGGATAGTAATTTATGTTTGTGGTGCAAGTTTTACTCCCTCCGGAGTCCGGTCCCAAATTGAATCACTGAATTTTCTCCTGATCAAGAGTAAATTCAGACATTCATTTTGAGACAATAAGATGTCTACGGAAAAGAAGAGAAAACAGGGAAAGTGTAACAACCGGAATTTTTTTTTTAATTGTTTTATTTTCGGTTTACTAATTTAATAAAACAATAATTAGAGTTATAAAGTAATTTAAGAAGTGGGCCCAAGGAATTTGGATTGGCCCGAAAATAGTATTAGTAAACCCAACCCAATTAATTTTACCCAAGAGTATAAATACAATGGTTAGTGAAAAATTTAGGTTTACTTCTTAATTAACAAAAACAACAAAACACAAAACCCTAGTTCTACCCTATAGCCTAGCAAGCGCACCAAGGAAGGGAGGGAGAGAAAATTTCAGCCATTGTTTTGGAAGAAGTAATCCGATCATTCTCAAGGTAACGCTAAATCCTACTCTCCAAAATTTGTTTCGTTGAATTTGGATTAGTAAATCATAAGTTATGCATGAATTAAGAATATAAATATTAGGGTTTGCATGCTAGTAATTAATGATAAATTTCAAAAGGTTAATGAAATTGAATTAAAGTTTATGAAAAAATATAGTAATCTTGATACTAGTTTATTTTTAAGATTGATTTTATAATCTTGAATGGAATTGATTTATATTATGCAATGCTTGGGAATTGAACATATAAATCATTGAGGTTGAATTGGGTTTATCAAAAGAAGAAAAAATATGGATTTCCCCCTTGAACATGTTTCGGCCGAATGGCCCTAAGCCATGGAAAAGTGATTTTTTTTTTATTTAAATGATCCTCGTTAAGTGTATTGTAAATAATATTGATGTTTGGGAATTTAGAAAAAATTAAAGAATTAGAAAATTGATCAAATCAATGGATTTTGGATCATACATGTTTCGGCCATGATGAGGAATTATGGGTGTTAATTCTTGATTAAAGATGTTAAGAATTGGGACGGAAAGTTAGTGTTTTCGTTAAGTTTCTAATGGAAAGAAAACAAAATCGTTAAAAGGATTGTTAACAAGTTAGAAATTAACTTGAGGAAATAGAATAAACACTTGGAAGACCTTGAAGGTTAAAAAGTTAACGAGAAAGGAAAAGATTAGAGTTTCAGTTAGTTTCCTAACGGAAAATGACTAAACTGAAAAAGAATTAAAGTTAAAAGAAATAAAAAGGAAACTTTGGAGATAGAGGGGCCTAAGTGATTAAAAGGAGAAACTTAGGGGACCTTATGAACAAGACCAAAGTCCAAGGACCTTTCTGTAATTAAAGGAAAGTTGAAGGACTGAATTGTAATTAATCCAAAGTTAAAGGACCAAGTTACAATTAAACTAAAGTCAAGGGACCCCCCTGCAATTAATCCAAAGTAGAAGGACTAAATTGTAATTGAACTAAAGTTGAAGGACTAAATTGCAATTAATCCAAATTTGAAGGACCAATTTGCAATTAACCCAAAGTGGAGGGACTCAATTGTAATTAACCCAAAGTCAGAGGACTTAATTGCAATTATATCAAAGTTAAAGGACTGACTCGTAAATCAAAGTCAGAAACTTAAACGTAAGAAAGGAAGAAATGAAGTAAAGAAGTTAAAACGCATCTCTCAGTTAACTAAGTAGAAATAGTTAACAATGTAGAGAGTACTAAAGTAAATTACTCCGTGCCTTGTAGATTTGCACAGAGAGGAGATTGCGAGGAAAAGCAATTCAGGTAAGGGATTACGTTCCTTACAGTATTTGAACTCCTGTTTATTGGAATTCTGTATCTTTCTAAAGTTAGCTATCAGTATGGCATGATAGTATTTGAATGAACTCTGCGTTATTGAACGTTCCTTGAAAGAATCTATACTTAGTGATGTCCCCATCGATCTACTAAGTATCGAAGTTTGAAACTTGCATCACATACTTGTACCATGGTATGTTCTAATTTTAACTTGTAAGTTAATCGCTTACTCGTTAAGGCATCCAATGTCCAGTTAGAAAAGACATTGACGGACAGTCCAGTTAGAAAAGACTCGTCCTTAAACTAGGGATTGCATGAGTGATCACATGCCTTCTCTCAGGAATTGTCTGATTACAAGGATGATTCTAGACCCCGAGCATATGTGTGTGGATACCATATATGTTACGACCCACACTATTGGCTGAAGAAGCTAGGTGTATGAATTGTACCTTTGGCATTGAGGCTATAATGTACGTTACCAAGGAATTGACGGAACTTGAATGAATCCCTTTGGATTGTAGTGCCATAATCCTTTGGAAGTAAAAATCTTAAAAGTAATAAGACTGTATTGTTCTGCAGTCTTGAATCCAAAAGTAACTGAACCTATCTTTGCAAAAGTTATTCAAAGTATTCGTTCTGGTCGTCTCTCCTTAGAAACCGGAGAGAGGCCACGTATGAACTTACTGAGCATTCGTTCGCTCATCCCTTCTCTATAAATTTTGTTTTCAGGATTTAAGTAGAAGGACAAGACAAGGAAAGCAGCCGTAAGAAGACGGTGGATTGAAGATTCTTAATTTAGTAGTTTAAGTAGTACATTTATTTTGATGTAAGTTGAAGTACATTAATGGTTAGGGTTGTTACCTACCAAGACAAGTTTAAGTTACGCTTCCGCTATTGTGTTGAATTTATGGTTAAATAAGGGGCCGTTGTGAACCCTAATTTGAAGTATTTATTATTGTTATTTATGGATATTTAATGCCATTAAATGCTCAGATATTATAAGAAAATTCGGGGTGTTACAGTTGGTATCAGAGCAATGGCTTTAGGTCTTATGGGAAAAAACTGAAAGTTAGGACTAATGGGAGAACTTAGTACTTGACTTGAATAAGATCTTACTTGAGGAAGTTCAAGTGATAAAGTCTAACTCTAGGAATAATACTAAGAGTGTACATAAAGTATGAATATACTTGGGGAAATAGGAACCTCTTCATTGTATTTCTATTTACATTCTATTAATATGTTATAATGGAATCTTGGGGCTATGCACTAATTAAGTTTACTATTGGTGTGTGTAGGATCATGCCGAGGAGACCCATGAAGTCGGTAAGGTACAGTGCTACTCTAAGGGAAGAAATAGAAGCCAAAAGAGGAGATTATTAAGCAGCTAACTAAGGAACTTCGCTCAGCTAAAAGAGAGCTTAGGAAGGAGACTCGAGGAGTCGGCAGTCTACAGAATGTCATCAAAGAACGCGATGAGGACATAATGTATGTGGAAGGAAAGTTAGCAGTACAGCTGAAGAAGGTCAAAAGCCTAGAAAGCCATGTGGTTAGAGCTAACCGCGAATGGAATCGAATCAGTGTACAACTGGTGGATGAGATAGAACAAAATAATGAACTGAAAAAGAAGATAGATGAGCAAGAAGCTTATGAGGAAGAGCTTAGGGCTTCAGGCTATCAGATTTGGGCTGAGAAGTTAGAATTGCAAGAAAAATATGACCAACTTGCAGCAGAACATGCACACTGTGGGAAGTGATGCAATTAATGACAGATAGTTATAAGAATAGATTCTTTTACTTTATTATTAGTGGAGTAATACAGTTAGAATTTTCCTTATGTTAAGTTGAATTTTGGGTGTATTTGAGATGTTTAAATCTCACACCTTAGTTGAATAAAGTTCGTTATTTAATTTAAATACCCAAAATTTTGAATTTACTAATGTTATGTAGACAAAAGTTAACTTGTCGAGAAAAGACAAGGGAAAACGTCGGAGTGATTTGAAATAATCTCCGTAACTATGGTACGAAGTAAGACGACCATTGGAATAAGTTAACACTAGTTACGTAATAAAAACTAGTGGAATGAAGAGATAATAATCAACCAAGTAAACGGTTGTAAATTATGAAGTACGAAAACTCCTGAACTGGAGAAGAAAGGTTAAGAAAACTAACCAAATCTGAATCATGGTCTAGTACAAAAGACCTACGAACACAATCCAAACTAACAAGTAACCGTTAGTAAAAGGATAGTAATGTTAAGTATACCATGAACACCGCACATATTGTGTAGTGATGAACATTTCTAGAGCACGAACTTGTTTTAAAGTAAAAGGAAAACTTGCAGATGGCCTCGAATACCAGAAGTGGAAACAACGGAAACGGCAATGGTAACGGCCAAGTGAAATTAGTTTTGGTCTAGTGAAATGATCGAAACAAGAATAAAGTGACCTATTGAAACGGTCAAGTAAGAAAGAATAAATTGACCTATTGAAACGGTCACGAGAAAGTATTTGGCTTAGTGAAACGGCCAAGTAAAGTTAATTTTGATCCATTGAAGCGATCGGAACAAGAATAAAATAACCTATTGAAACGGTTAAGTATAAGAGTAACAGGCTTAGTGAAACGGCCAAGTAAAGTTAATTTTGATCCATTGAAGCGATCGAAACAAAAAAATAAAATAACCTATTGAAAAGGTTAAGAGTAATAGGCTTAGTGAAACGGCCAAGTGTGAATGAGAATAGGTCTAGTGAATCGACCTATGATTAATAAGTAAATTCTAGTGAAATGACTTCCCTAAGTAGAACTGGTCTATTGGAACGACCAGAAATCTAGTAGACCGATCTTTTGTAAAAGTTACGTCTTTTGGGGACGGCATATTTATGTGAAAGTATTAGGCATAGTACAATGCTTGGGTTGACGTGAGTAATAGTGTTAAATGTGCGAGTTAACCTGGAACAAGTAAGAATGGTTTATTGAAACGACCAATGAAAGTGATTATGGTCTATTGAAATGACATATGAAAATAGAAATGGTCTAATGAAGCGACCCATACGTCTAGTAAAGTTGACTAATGAAGATAGTGATGGTCTGTGGAAACGACCAGTGGTTTAGTGAATGACCTATAAATTGAATGTTAGTCTGTAGAGACGAGCTATAGTATGAGAGTGCGTGAAAAAGTCTCGTATTCATGATAACTAATGATAGTACCATATTATCCGGCAAGTGTTCGAAACGCCAGAGAGGCTAAGTTTATGATGCTAACTCAAGGAAGTAGGACGGTGAACGACTATGGTACTAGATTCATCGAATTGCTAGAATTTACCCTAACACTCTTCGATGATGAAGCGCAAAAGGCTCGAGGATTTGAAGATGGTTTGAGCAACCGAATCCGATATAGAATCACTCCATTAATACTACCAACCTAGGATTAAGTGTTGGATAGGACGAGGATAGTGGAGAAAGAATACGATAGTTATCGCAGTAAGCGAAAAGAGAAGAAGAGTCAACTAAGAAAGTGTCGACTGAATCTAAAGGAAGGCTACTGACGATCGCGAAAAGGAAGGTAGTACAAGTAAGTACCAGAATGAAGGCTACGGCAATAGAAATGATGGTAATAAGAACGACGTCAAAGGGCAAGGTTCTGATAAGAAGTGCCAAATGATTGCTTGGCTAAGAATATGTATTTAATTCATGAGGCGTTAGAGAATTCTTTAGTTATGGGTATTCAAACTAGAGAATCGATCCCTATTACGTCTATATCTAGGAAGTGTCCTTTGAAAGTAGACGAGGAAGAACTTGAGGTTGATCTCATTAGTTTAGGACATCGAAGAATTGATGTAATCTTGGGAATGAACTATAGTTGACTGAATACCATGCCCATGTGGATTGTTTTAAAGAAAGAAGTCCACTTTAGATTACTACCTAGAGAAGAGTGATGTTCTCAAGAAACGAAACCTAGAACCCGATCGAACCTTATATCGGTAATGAAGGCTCGTAAGCTTTTAAAGAAAGGATGTGAAGGATTCTTGGCGTACATTGGTGATACGAGCAAGAAGGAAGTAACCGTAGAATCACTTTCTGTGATTAGATATTTCAAGGACGTGTTTCCTGAGGATTTACCGGGAATACCGTCATAAAGAGAAGTAAAATTTTCTATCGATTTGGTACCTGAGACTTCACCATATCGAAGGCGCCGTATAGAATGGCTCCGTCAGAATTGAAGAATAAAAGGAGCAACTGTAAGAGTTGTTAGATAAGAGCTTGATTAGAACGAGTGTATCACCATGGGGTGCACCGGTATTATTTGTGAAGAAGAAGGATGCGTCGATGAGGTTATGTATCGACTATCGTGAATTGAACCGTGTGACGGTAAGGGACCAATACCCGTTGTCCAGAATAGATGATTTGTTTGACCAACTTCGTGGAGCGTGTTATTCCTTGAAGATAGACTTGAGGTCTGGTTATCATCAACTAAGAGTGAAGAAGGATGATATAACTAAGACAGCCTTTAGAACAAGGTATAGTCATTATGAGTTGTAGTGATGCCGTGTGGGTTGATTAACGCGCCGGCAGCGTTTATGGAACTTAAGAATAGGATATTTCAGAAGTTCTGGATAAGTGCGTGATTGTGTTCATTGATGATATCTTGGTGTATTCGAGGACCAAGGAAGAACATGAAAAGCATTAAGGTTAGTACTGCAGATTTTAAGAGAGCAGAAGTTATATGCTAAATTCAAGAAGTGTGAATTCTGGTTGGAGGAAGTAGCATTCTTAAGACATGTGGTGTCAAAGGATGGGATTGTCATAGATCCAACAAAGATAGAAGCTACTGTGGATTGGGAAAGACCAACTTCAGTAAGTGAGATCAGAAGTTTCTTAGGTTTGGCTGGCTACTATAGGAGATTCGTAGAAGGTTTCTCGAAGTTGTCAGTGCCATTGACGAGGTTAACTCAGAAAGGAGCAAAGTTTGTTTGGTCAGAAGAATGTGAAAGGAGTTTTGAGGAATTGAAGCGACGATTGGTGTCCGCACCGGTTCTTGCTTTACCGTCTGGATCGGATGGATTTGTAATATATAGCGATGCCTCGCTTAAAGGGATAGGCTGTGTGTTGATGCAGAATGATAAGGTTATATCTTATGCATCTAGGCAATTGAAAGTATATGAGAAGAATTACCCGACCCATGATTTGGAGTTAGCGGCAGTAGTATTTGCCTTGAAAATTTGGACATTATTTATGGCGTGAAATGCCAGATTTTACAGATCACAAGAGCCTTAAGTATATCTTCACGCAGAAGGAATTGAATATGAGACAACGGAGGTGGTTAGAACTACTCAAGGATTACGACTGTGAAATATTGTATCATCCTGGGAAAGCCAACAAGGTGGCAGATGCCTTGAGTAGGAAGAATCACGGAATGTTGGCGACGTTGATCTCTAAGGGGGTAAGCATATGGAAGGAGGTTAAGGAGATGAACTTGATAGTAAAAGTAAACGGGTATTTGGCTCGACTGACGTTACAACCTGCATTGTTGGGCAGAATTAAAGAGGCACAAGAATTAGACGAGGAGAGAGAAGCTCTAATCGGAAAAGGGCAAGCAAAAGATCTTCATATGGGCGAAGATGGAATTCTGAGATACCAAAAGAGAGTGTGGGTGCCAAGCAATGATGAAATCAAGAGAGAGATACTGAGAGAAGCTCATTGCTCGAAGTTCTCCGTACATCCGGGAAGTACTAAAATGTATAGGGATCTTAAGGAGTCATATTGGTGGAATAATATGAAGAATGACGTGGCAGATATGTGCATAGATGTCTGACGTGTCAACAAGTTAAGAGTGAACATCAGAAGCCAGCAGGGTTACTGCAATCATTACCAATTCCCGAATGGAAGTGGGAGAATATTGCTATGGATTTCGTAAGTGGCTTGCCAAAGACGGCAGGGAAGTATGATGCTATATGGGTTATAGTAGATCGATTGACTAAGTCAGCACACTTTCTGGCAATCAAGAAGACTGATTCGTTGGAGAAGTTGGCCAAGTTGTACATCGACGAGATAGTAAGGTTACATGGGATCCCGGTCACAATTGTGTCTGATCGAGATGCTAGGTTCACTTCGAAGTTCTGGAACAGCCTACAAGAAGCATTGGGAACAGAGTTGACCATGAGTACGGCGTTTCACCCACAGACAGATGGGCAGTCGGAAAGGACTATCCAGACATTGGAAGACATGCTGAGGGCTACTTCGTTAGATTGGCCAAACGCGTGGGACGAACATTTACCGTTGGTAGAATTCGCATACAACAACAGTTTTCACGCAAGCATTGGGATGGCTCCATATGAAGCGTTGTATGGGAGGAAGTGTAGATCACCGGCATGTTGGGATGAAGTCGGTGAGAGGAAGTTAAGTGGACCGGAACTCGTACAATTCACGGCGGATAAGGTACGACAGATTCGAAAGTGGCTACAGACTGCGCAAAGTAGGCAGAAATCGTACGCAGACAATAGAAGGCGAGAACTGGAATTTCAGCCAGGGGACCGAGTATTCCTAAAGATATCGCCTACGAAGGGAGTTATGCGTTTTGGGATTAAGGGAAAGTTAAGTCCACGATATGTGGGACCATTTGAAATCCTTGATAAGATCGGGGAAGTGGCTTACCGATTGGCGTTACCGCCGGTATTAGCTGGAGTGCATAATGTATTCCATGTCTCCATGCTAAGGAAGTATATTCATGATCCGAGTCATGTGATAGAATACAAGCAGTTAAGAGTTCGGGCAGATTTGACGTACGATGAACGACCAATCAAGATCGTCGGCAGAAAAGACGAGGTCGTAAGAAAGCGTACGGTTCCCTATGTAAAAGTGCAATGGAGCAATCACTCAGAAAGAGAAGCAACATGGGAACAAGAAAGTGAAATGCACGAACTGTACCCGGACATCTTCTCGGATTAAGAATTGTCAAAGTTTGAGGACAAACTTCTTTTAAGGGGGTAAGAATGTAACAACCGGAATTTTTTTTTTTAATTGTTTTATTTTCGGTTTACTAATTTAATAAAACAATAATTAGAGTTATAAAGTAATTTAAAGAAGTGGGCCCAAGGAATTTGGATTGGCCCGAAAATAGTATTAGTAAACCCAACCCAATTAATTTTAACCAAGAGTATAAATACAATGGTTAGTGAAAAATTTAGGTTTACTTCTTAATTAACAAAAACAACAAAACACAAAACCCTAGTTCTACCCTATAGCAGCCGCACCAAGGAAGGAGGGCGGAGAAAATTTCAGCCATTGTTTTGGAAGAAGTAATCCGATCATTCTCAAGGTAACGCTAAATCCTACTCTCCAAAATTTGTTTCGTTGAATTTGGATTAGTAAATCATAAGTTATGCATGAATTAAGAATATAAATATTAGGGTTTGCATGCTAGTAATTAATGATAAATTTCAAAAGGTTAATGAAATTGAATTAAAGTTTATGAAAAAATTATAGTAATCTTGATACTAGTTTATTTTTAAGATTGATTTTATAATCTTGAATGGAATTGATTTATATTATGCAATGCTTGGGAATTGAACATATAAATCATTGAGGTTGAATTGGGTTTATCAAAAGAAGAAAAAATATGGATTTCCCCCCTTGAACATGTTTCGGCCGAATGGCCCTAAGCCATGGAAAAGTGATTTTTTTTTATTTAAATGATCCTCGTTAAGTGTATTGTAAATAATATTGATGTTTGGGAATTTAGAAAAAATTAAAGAATTAGAAAATTGATCAAATCAATGGATTTTGGATCATACATGTTTCGGCCATGATGAGGAATTATGGGTGTTAATTCTTGATTAAAGATGTTAAGAATTGGGACGGAAAGTTAGTGTTTTCGTTAAGTTTCTAATGGAAAGAAAAAAAAATCGTTAAAAGGATTGTTAACAAGTTAGAAAGTAACTTGAGGAAATAGAATAAACACTTGGAAGACCTTGAAGGTTAAAAAGTTAATGAGAAAGGAAAAGATTAGAGGTTTCAGTTAGTTTCCTAACGGAAAAGGACTAAACTGAAAAAGAATTAAAGTTAAAAGAAATAAAAAGGAAACTTTGGAGATAGAGGGGCCTAAGTGATTAAAAGGAGAAACTTAGGGGACCTTATGAACAAGACCAAAGTCCAAGGACCTTTCTGTAATTAAAGGAAAGTTGAAGGACTGAATTGTAATTAATCCAAAGTTGAAGGACCAAGTTACAATTAAACTAAAGTCAAGGGACCCCCTGCAATTAATCCAAAGTAAAAGGACTAAATTGTAATTGAACTAAAGTTGAAGGACTAAATTGCAATTAATCCAAAGTTGAAGGACCACTTTGCAATTAACCCAAAGTGGAGGGACTCAATTGTAATTAACCCAAAGTCAGAGGACTTAATTGCAATTATATCAAATTAAAGGACTGACTCGTAAATCAAAGTCAGAAACTTAAACGTAAGAAAGGAAGAAATGAAGTAAAGAAGTTAAAACGCATCTCTCAGTTAACTAAGTAGAAATAGTTAACAATGTAGAGAGTACTAAAGTAAATTACTCCGTGCCTTGTAGATTTGCACAGAGAGGAGATTGCGAGGAAAAGCAATTCAGGTAAGGGATTACGTTCCTTACAGTATTTGAACTCCTGTTTATTGGAATTCTGTATCTTTCTAAAGTTAGCTATCAGTATGGCATGATAGTATTTGAATGAACTCTGCGTTATTGAACGTTCCTTGAAAGAATCTATACTTAGTGATGTCCCCATCGATCTACTAAGTATCGAAGTTTGAAACTTGCATCACATACTTGTACCATGGTATGTTCTAATTTTAACTTGTAAGTTAATCGCTTACTCGTTAAGGCATCCAATGTCCAGTTAGAAAAGACATTGACGGACAGTCCAGTTAGAAAAGACTCGTCCTTAAACTAGGATTGCATGAGTGATCACATGCCTTCTCTCAGGAATTGTCTGATTACAAGGATGATTCTAGACCCCGAGCATATGTGTGTGGATACCATATATGTTACGACCCACACTATTGGCTGAAGAAGCTAGGTGTATGAATTGTACCTTTGGCATTGAGGTTATAATGTACGTTACCAAGGAATTGACGGAACTTGAATGAATCCCTTTGGATTGTAGTGCCATAATCCTTTGGGGCTTAACTGCATAACGGGGTTAACTTTTGGGCTGAAATATGAATTTCCTGAAGCTGGGATGCGCACGCCTTTGCCCTCCTTTGTGGGAGGCGTGCTCCTCCCATAGGGGGGGTGGGAAACGCGCGCTTCCCGCTTCCAGAATCTCAGATTTTGCCAAAATTCCCTCTTTTTCTGATTTGTAACCCCCAAGACCATTATGCCTTGGCTTGATCCGGGGAATGGCCATCTTTGTGACCACAAACACTTCTCCAACACCTATATAAACCTATTCATTCCATCATGAAAGAGGAGGATGATTTCTTAACACAAAAATACTTCAAAACACACAAAAATCTATTTTTCAAGAAGTGGTCAACACAAAGATTTGGTTCTTCTCCGTTCAAGCATAAGGTACAAGGTTTATTCTCTTCTTCTAAATTCTAAGTCTTATTTCCTTTCTTCATATTCTCATCTCTTCTAAGTGAGTATGCAATCTCCATAAAAAGGGATACAATCAAAAGGCCACTTCACTATTGAAGTTTGACCAAGGTTACATCCCAACATTCCAAACTACATTTTAATTCACCATTTTCATCTCTTCATGTAATTGTCTAGCATAATTATTACATGTAATATTTAGCATTAAATTAATAAAATCATTCTTTTCCCCTCTTTTATTTACATTATAATTGTTAGCATTGTTAATAAATTGAAGGACATTTAGCATTAGAACACCAATAGTAGCAAGACCCGCATAAGCGGGGCGGAGTGGGTGTTTAAGTACTTCCCACTCCGTCACCTAACCCCCGAACCCTTCTCTCCCGAATCTCTGGTTTTGTACATAAATTAGGCTATTTCTAGGTTTTTCTTATGTTCCTTTAAAAACATAGGTGGCGACTCTAAACAATCTAAAACAAGTTAGACATCCTAGGATAATTCACCGCTCTAGCAAAGCCGTGGTTCCCCGGGGTATCTACAGTGGCGACTCTGCTGGGGAATATTTAGAGGGTTAAACTTGCGTTCTTAACTTTTGCTGTTCTTATTACTGTTTTCTGGGCATTCTGGTAAAAAGGGTGGGAAGCGCGCGCCTCTGGCCTCCTTGGCCTAAAGCGCGCGCGTCCGACCCCAATTACCAGAATCGCCCATCTTCCTTCTTGTCCCTCCATTCCATGTTTCTGTGCTAACAAATTCTGCAGGGGAAAGCATTTTTATTTAGGGTCAAGGCAATCCCTTGAACCCGCTGATTTACAGGTTGTTACCCAGATGCGGGCGCCTCTGCCCCTCTTTGTCTACCGCGCGCGCCTTCCGCATAGGCCACCCAATGCGCGCGCTTCTGGGCGCATTCCCAGAACAGAAACAGTGAACAGAATGGACAGTTTTGACAGTGTGTGGGCACCGGGCCTGCACAGAACATCTTTTATTTCCTGTTCATTTTTATCGGTCACACGGGTGATTCGAAAGTTGTAAATTATGTGCTTATTTGCTTTTATTTCTTTTTTTCTTTTGAAAAAAAAAAATATGTTTTGTCACATGTTAGACCTCACACTACATGCACATATTCCTATCAACTGCTCACAATTGAGTCGCACAAGTCCAACCCCAAACCCGTCGAGGCCCGTCTTAGGAAGTTTCAAGCTCCACCCGACCTTGACTCTTCCGAAGCGGTAAACCTCAGCCCGTGGCGTAGTTCATGACTACATGCCGGGGGTGACCTTTAAGCCTCATATTCAAGCCGAGCACAAACCACACAATTCTAGTTTAGGGTCTAACACTCCGTGACTCTAGTCGGTTTTCATATACCGAGATTTCCCTAAACTAATGTCTTCAAATCATACATGCCAAGTTGTTGAAACGGACGCAATAAAACTCCGTCCCCAAAAGTGGCTATCTTGGACGAAAATAAAAATCCGTCCCCGCATGTATGATTTACTACATTAATTTAGTTTAATCCCGTCACATGTAGGTATCACAAGCGTGGTGGAATCCGTTGAGTATATGGGACCGCGAGAAGGTCTATATACTAGTGTGACGATTCCACTATTTTTTCTAGAAACCCCAAAAAGGACTCCGTCCTTCCGACTTTGTAAATAAATAAAAAAAGTCATTTTTCTCTATGTGGTTGAGTATTTTTCCTTGTTTGTGTGGGTTTAATCATATTACTCAAAAGTGTTTGTGGGGCCAACCTAAGATCAACCGTGTTCTTTCAATAGGTCCAATGGCTTCCAACGGCAACAACAACAATGGTGGGTACTTCTCCGTGTCCAACGAAAGACTCTTCAACATAATAAGAGCCATGGGGGAACAAATGGATATGATTGTCGAGGATGCCCGCCGTAAAGACAATTCGTGGCAAGCCCGTTTTGATCTCGAGAGGAAGATTCACAAGGAAGAGGTTTCCGAGCTCAAAGCCCGTTTACAAGAGCTCACCAACAACAAGGCAAAGTTTAAGGGTAAAGCATGCTCAAGTGGCCCGTCCCTCAAAAGCTACAAAGGTACCGCCAACAACCGAGTTTTCACTCCTCTCCTAGGAGTAACCCAAGCCGAAGCATTTGAAACTTTGGTGGCAAGTGGGAAGGTCAAGCCTTTAGAGGGGTACAAGCCAAAGACGATACCGAAGAATCATGCACATGGTGAATGGTGCGGCTACCACAAGCATAGTGGCCATACTACCGAAGGGTGCTTCCTTCTCCGAAACATCATCCAAGATTTGTTCGACAACGGCGAATTTACTGTGGGTGAAGAGCAACCTTTAGAGAGTGCCAACATGCAAGAACTCATCAAAGAAGAATGATTTAATTTCGAAATGGGGCTTCTACAAGAAATCATGCCACAAGGAGACTACAACGACAATGGGGACTACAACAACAATCTCTGTTTCTCTTTCTCTACCTAGTAGTAGGAATAAAAAAAAAAAAAAAAAAAAAAAAAAAAAGAGTCAAAAGTCCTCTTTTGTGTGCATTAATGTTTTCTCTCATCCCATGTTAAGTGTCGAGTCTTCTTATCAAATAAAAGTCGTTCTTGTACACTCTTCCAAGTTGTTCAATCTAATTCTTGGCAAAATGATGAAAAGATGTCTAAACGAGTTTTGGAATGAAGGCCATCACTTGAACGCCTAGGGGCTAAACATTAGGACGAAGGCAACATCATCAACGACGAAGACAAAGCCAAGACATCAAAGGTGAAGCAACAACCATGGAGAAAAATCAAGCAATGTTTCAAAAGGGGATTAAAAAAAAAAAAAAAAAGCTCGCTAGGTTGAAATCATCAAATCAACCTAGGCAAAAGTTAGAGCACAAAAAAAAAAAAAAAAAAAAAAAAAAAAATCCCCCTCAATCAAAGAAGATCAACATCATCATCCACCAACAAAGGACGAAGCTACACGACGAAACAACAATTCCATCCCGAAGAATGGAGAATCCACAAGAACTACGGTGACCTGAGCCTCTACACTGGAGGAACGTAGGCAACCTGCGGGTCCGGTCTCATGCAAGAAAGAAGATATGTTTAGCCCTAGCGCGTTATGGTGATTGGCCTTCATCTCGAACTTGTCAAGACATCTTTGTACGATTCATTTGCCAATGAATTAATCACCAAAAAGATTGAACAACTTTCTTAGATTTGGAACCATTTCGCGCTCCTTGTCGAGTCTAGGGACTTCTATTCTTTCTGCATACTCCCAATTTCTTGCAATCAAATTGGGGCTTTCCTTCTCTTCTCTCTTAATGACTTACTTGCCTTCGCGAGTCATTCAATTCAATAAAAAAAATACATGTCAATACTAGGGACACTTCCCTAGTCAAGTCAATGTCACTCATCATTAGTGACAAAAGGTCTCCACCGCAAAATCACATGTCTCTCATCCTCAGCTAGAGTCAATGCACACTTCCTCATTAATCGAGTCAAAAATGAAGACGCAAAAGAGATGCCCGCTAGATTGAAAACCCGAAAGGGCGGTCTAGGCAAAAAACAGGGTGCGTCATAAAAAAAAATGAGAGAGTGAGAGAGAGAAGGGAAAGAGAAATGGAGATCTCTGGCCTCTAAAGAAGACAACTACATGAGCTCTACATTGGATCTCCTCAGCAAGTCAATTCCCCACCGAGTCAACTTTGGGATTGCAAAAAGCTCGACAAGATATGGCACCATCAAAGGTTGTCTTGGGTTATCGGCATCATTCTCCAGCAGTGTGCATTTTCGGGTTCATGAAAAGAAGGCCCGTGGTAACCAAGATCCATCCGAGAACAAGCCCATCATAAAAGGGCACGAGGTTGCACAAATAATCCCTAGCTAGTCAATTGGCTTGGGCAGCAAATAGCAACAACATGTGTCTCAGTTTTCAAGGCTTCTTCAAGTATGTGCTTCTAAAGTACGCCAAAAGGCTCCCGAGAAATGGAGTAGCTCTTGCCATATCCTCTCATGTTTATTCCCTCACACGAGGACGAGTCACTCTTGCTTTGCTCAACAAATGGTGACGCCCTAGGGGCTATGTGACTCAAGAACAAGGGATTCTTTGCTTCATTTGGCAATCAATACGCCCTAGGAGCTATGCTCAAGAAAGATGTATGAGACTATCCTCAAAGTCCCTCAAAAGGGATGTCAAAAATCCCTCTTGTCACGTGTGCCCGTGCTCGTTCCCCCAATCAAGGATGGACCTTTCTCGCAATCAATGATGGCACTCTAGGGGCTACGGTCAAGTCTTAAAGGCTCCCTCGGCAAAGAACAATTAACTCCCCAGCAATATCCCCAGCCGAGTCATGTGCAACATTGAAAGCTTCCCCAATTCGGCACCGAAGGTCTCAACGGGCTTCGCAATCTACAATCTTTTGGGTTACGGCATTACAGTAATTCAAGCAAAGGGCAGTATTAGGGCTTCGCGACCGACAGTCTTTTGGGCAACAATACTCGAGCAAGTGCAATGTGGAGTAGTCTTATGGCTCCATGAGAACAATCAAGCTTCAAAGGGTCTCTCAACACTTCAAGTCAAAGGCCTCTTGGTTTTAAATGAAGACTCCGATGTTATGAATGAAGTTGATGATTTTTGTTAGAACTCACAGCGATATTTTGAAGGAAGTCTTAGAGAAAAGGAAAAAGATTCAATATGCTAAACTCTAATCAAAACAGGGTTATAGCGGGAAATGCCACGGCCAATCCCAATGTTTCTGCGATTCAGCACCCCCTTCTCCAAGATCAAAAGCACAAGGTGCAGCTCAGATAAAGTTGGGCCACAGCACTAGTTGCATCCGAAGATCCGTCATTAGTTCAACTCAAGAAGAGTCAAGCAAGCATACTCATTTGAGACTTTATCACGCCAAGACCTTATCCTCCGCGACCTCGACGGCACCGCAAGACATTACTGCATCCATTGACATAAGCCCTCAGCCATTTGGGTATCGACCACAATGAGGCCATTCATCTCCCCAGAAAGAGCAAGAAGGAGATCTCTATCAAGAATTCTACCAAACGGTACATCCGTTCTCAATACCGAGCCAATCACGAGGTAATTTGGGGCTTACAATGAAAGGTCTTCACATCCCGCCATCTACAAGCCCACGACACTTGGGGATTTGAAATCTCTCGAAGCTTGGCATCAACGACCTCCTCTTGGGGCTTGCTCACTACAACAACAAAGGGCGATTTACTCGAATGGGCCAAAAGCTGATTTATCTTGGAGCTACGCAAGTCCCTCAAAATTTGGCATCAAAGGCATTCTAGGGGCTTTACAATCAGCAACCCCTCATCTCGGCATCAAAAGCCTTTTGAAGCCCCATAATCGATAAATCTCTTGGGGCTAGACATCAATCTTCGTTGGGCACACCGGCGACAACAGAATTCAAGCGAGGCAATCCGGACTTCGACTGAACATGACTTGATCTTGGGTTGGCTTCACAAGCACACAATGGTTAAAATGGTTCACCCACGAACTAAAAAAAAAAAAAAATCTTTTCCTCACATGTGTGCATATTCTTTCCTTTCTAATCTTTAAAAAAAAAAAAAAAAAAAAAAAAAAAAATCTTTCTTTTTCTCCTTCTATATGCAAAATTATGTGCTTTACTTTGCTTTTCTCCTAGCCTCTCCTCCAGCGTTCTCCATCATCCTTGAACTACGCTGGTCCGATTCCCTTAAATGGATACGTAGGCAGCCTTTTGGCACGACCAACCCATCATCCAGAATACCATCTCGCCAACCCAACATCAAGGGCATTCTCTCATAAACATCTAAAGAATGGACATTCTCCATCAAATCATCCTCCGCGGACATCAAGAATCCATCTCCACTCAAGCGGCAATGGTAAGTGAAGGTATGAATACATCCAATGCTTTCCTCAAAATCACACCGCACACAAGATCACTCTCTATATTCTTACTTCTCTCTCATTGCAAGAGTGTTCCAAAATCCCATCACACCACGAGCACAATTTCTCTCTCTTCATTTCACACTTCATGCATCTTTTTGCAAGAACATATATACCTGTCAAGCACACACATAACAGGTACCACCACGATGTCAACAGCATCCGCTACTCAAGGCACTTCATCCCCACCAGAAAGTGTTCAACCGTGCCCACACCCCACAAAGTCAACAACATAACCTCCCATGAGCTCCAAGTCGGCAACTCGGTCCATATCGAGACATATCGAGACTCCCATGAGCTCCAAGTCGGCAACTCGGTCCATATCGAGACAAGCTCCCATGAGCTCCAAGTCGGCAACTCGGTCCATATCGAGACAAGCTCCCATGAGCTCCAAGTCGGCCACTCGGTCCATATCGAGACAAGCTCCCATGAGCTCCAAGTCGGCAACTCGGTCCATATCGAGACAAGCTCCCATGAGCTCCAAGTCGGCAACTCGGTCCCTATCGAGACAAGCTCCCATGAGCTCCAAGTCGGCAACTCGGTCCGTATCGAGACAAGCTCCCATGAGCTCCAAGTCGGCAACTCGGTCCCTATCGAGACAAGCTCCCATGAGCTCCAAGTCGGCAACTCGGTCCATATCGAGACAAGCTCCCATGAGCTCCAAGTCGGCCAACTCGGTCCATATCGAGACAAGCTCCCATGAGCTCCAAGTCGGCAACTCGGTCCATATCGAGACAAGCTCCCATGAGCTCCAAGTCGGCAACTCGGTCCATATCGAGACAAGCTCCCATGAGCCCCAACTCAACAACTCGGTCCTTATCGAGACAAGCTCCCATGAGCTCCAATACAACACTCCAGCAAAAGACGCTCACACAGGGAGCGCACCCCTATCTCTAGCAATTTCAAATTACTGCTTTCATCGAGTCTTTGCTTTCTTTTCTTTCTTTTTCTTTGTCGATGTCCTCGGCGGGTATTTTTACTTTCGTCGACGCGTTTTGCTTTGCAATCCACGTCGCCGAGGGGCTCTGTAGACACCCCGCCTTGGACCTCTCATGTCCCGATTGCATACACATTCTCTATCTTCCTCTCTTCTGTTATGTTTTGTTACTTTCCGTTAACTTTTGTTACTTTTCGTTGAGTTCTTGACTTACTCCGTTAGTCTTGGATTTGACTAAGTGACAAAGTCAACCTTGAGTCTTTGTTTCATTTTATTTTCGTTGACTTTTGTGATGTTCGTTAAGTTTTTGGACTAATTCTGTTAGTTTTGGGGCTTAACTGCATAACGGGGTTAACTTTTGGGCTGAAATATGAATTTCCTGAAGCTGGGATGCGCACGCCTTTGCCCTCCTTTGTGGGAGGCGTGCTCCTCCCATAGGGGGGGTGGGAAGCGCGCGCTTCCCGCTTCCAGAATCTCAGATTTTGCCAAAATTCCCTCCTTTTCTGATTTGTAACCCCCAAGACCATTATGCCTTGGCTTGATCCGGGGAATGGCCATCTTTGTGACCACAAACACTTCTTCAACACCTATATAAACCTCTTCATTCCATCATGAAAGAGGAGGATGATTTCTTAACACAAAAATACTTCAAAACACACAAAAGTCTATTTTTCAAGAAGTGGTCAACACAAAGATTTGGTTCTTCTCCGTTCAAGCATAAGGTACAAGGTTTATTCTCTTCTTCTAAATTCTAAGTCTTATTTCCTTTCTTCATATTCTCATCTCTTCTAAGTGAGTATGCAATCTCCATAAAAAGGGATACAATCAAAAGGCCACTTCACTATTGAAGTTTGACCAAGGTTACATCCCAACATTCCAAACTACATTTTAATTCACCATTTTCATCTCTTCATGTAATTGTCTAGCATAATTATTACATGTAATATTTAGCATTAAATTAATAAAATCATTCTTTTCCCCTCTTTTCTTTACATTATAATTGTTAGCATTGTTAATAAATTGAAGGACATTTAGCATTAGAACACCAATAGTAGCAAGACCCGCATAAGCGGGGCGGAGTGGGTGTTTAAGTATTTCCCACTCCGTCACCTAACCCCCGAACCCTTCTCTCCCGAATCTCTGGTTTTGTACATAAATTAGGCTATTTCTAGGTTTTTCTTATGTTCCTTTAAAAACATAGGTGGCGACTCTAAACAATCTAAACAAGTTAGACATCCTAGGATAATTCACCGCTCTAGCAAAGCCGTGGTTCCCCGGGGTATCTACACATACACATGTATTTGTTTCAAGGCATGTACAAGATTTTATTGTCTTATACTCGAGTTATCATTCCAATCTTTGGATATTCAAGTCATATATAAGAGTTAGACATCTTATATTCGAGTTCTTAATCCAATTCTATGGATGTTTAAGATATGTACAAGATTTTATTGTCTTATACTCGAGTTATCATTCCAATCTTTAGACATTCAAGTCATATATAAGAGTTAGACATCTTATACTTCAAGTTCATCATCCTATACTTTGGATGTTTAAGCTCAAGACATTGTTCTAATGCCCCTAAAGTGCACAAACATTGGTTTCAAGACAAGCATAACACATTAGTGCTTGTTTATAGCACTTTCAAGACATTAAAAAGATTTGTTACTCTTATACCTAAGTTCTCATTTGAGTTCTATAATTGTTCATGTTCAAGACTAAGTTCTAATGCCCCAAAAGGTACATATACACTTCCTAGGACATCTTATAGTAAGGCTCTATGCCTTACGAGGGGTAAGGTTTTATTTCATTTGAGTTTAAACCACATTTGTGAAACAGGGGACTTGGGCGGTCGCCCACTCCCCACCTGGGCGGTCGCCCAGACTAGACTTTTGGAACCCCAACTCTGATCATTTGGGCGGTCGCCCAGAAGCCTGGAGCTCAAATTTCTCATTTTTCCTTCAAGTCAAATTTCACCCGTCCCACAAGTAGGAGTAACTTTCTACTAACAAACTAATAACTTTGCAATGCCAAGGAGTACTAAACAAGATTTAAACCATTACTTTCAAGTTCTTTCAACATTTTACACAGAGGGTTAATACTCCCTTTGTCCCAAAATTACAAGTATCACAAAAATCACCCCAAACACGAAATTGACAAGCACAAGTATCAGGAATAACATATATGCATGTTATTACAAGCAAGGGGGAGCTAATAACTTACCTAGTCCAAAATCAAGTTCACCCAAATTAATTTATGTTCGGCAGGAAACGCTCTATTCAATGCCACGAATATTTATCCGGGATCAGAATCAAGAATGGAGGGATAATTAAACACGAGGAGTCGAGAATAGGGTAAACCCTAAACCTAGCTTTTCTTCACACAGAGAAAACGTAAAAAACTAATTTGGGGAAGAACATCCCAGGCAACAAACAAGATATACTTTCAACTTTCAAGAAATGACAACTAGGCCCCTCAAGTTTCACTTTTAACAAAAAGGCCCCTAAAGTCATATTTTCACAAATGACCCTAAAGTCAAAACTAGACATTTAACCACTTTAATATTCTAAAGCAGTTAAGAAATTAACTCAAGTAAAACTAGCACATAATATGCAAGTTCAAGAATTTAACAAGCAAGTCAAATATTTAACAAGAATAAGGATGGGCGTTACAAGTACAACCAAAAGTTCGTAAAATAGAATAATCAACAGGCTTACCAGTCCATACCTCATTAGGAACTTTAAGGCCAATACCGCCGTGAGGTCCGCAATAAATTAAGTAACATGGTGTAATAACCGCTTCTGCCCAAAATCGCTTAGACAAGCCAGCATTGGAGAGTATGCGCCTTTCCCTCGTAAGCAATGTGTAATCTCAATCTCTCTACAAATCTCAATCTCTCTACAAAACCATTATCTGTCTGGTGTTTTTTTAGCTTCTTCCCTGTCTGATTCTCCACTAACATCTTCCATGCTCTAAAGTTCCTTATAGCCTCACTCTTATGTTTCATGATAATCATCCAATTCTTCCTTGAATAATAATCAACCATAGACAAGAAGTATATGTACCCCCTTAGTGATTCCTGACGAGAAGGTCCCCAACAATCTGAGTGGATTTAATCCAGAACGCCTTTTGTGTTATGTATGCCCTTGAGAAAATTGTTTCTTTTCATCTTCACTAGCACACAATTCTCACAAAATTTAAGATCCTTGATCATATGGCCACAAAGAAAATCTCTCTGCTAACTCTTGCATCCCTCGAATGCTTATGTGCCCGAGCCTGATGTGCCACAGCTTAGACATATTTCCCTCATTCACTTATGATGATGCAACAATAGCTGACCCAACAAGCGTCCTTCTTTAGAGGAAATATAAGGAGCCCCGCTCAAGGCCTCTAGTACAACTTCTGAACTGTTACAAACACTGATTGCTGCACCTTTACCTTTGAAACTATACCCTTTGCTGTCTAACTAACTAATATAAATCAGTTTCTTTGTATAAGTGGAATGTGTCTAACCTCGTTTAAAGTGACAAACCTACCATCTTGAGTCCTTACCTTAATTGAACTAATACCGACAACCCTGGATATTGCACTATTGGCCATGAAAATATCGCCACCATCCTCGTGTCAATAGTTAGTAAACCATTCCCTCCTAAGACTAATATGATAGAAGGATCCAGAATCTTTAATCCACGTATCTGACGTGCATACAGATTCTTCTATTACTAGAGCATAATCCTCATATGAACAGCAACCTTTGGCCATCATTACCTTACCTCTGATAGGAGCTTCGCCTCGCTTCTTTCTCAGACAATCAAATTTCCAATATCCCTTATATTTGCATAAATTACAGACATCCCCAGGTTTAGACCACTCTTGTTTGAAGAATTACCTTTGTTGTTCTTCTTCGCACTAGAACCCTTATTACTACTACTAGCAACCATATCAGATGGCTGGGTATCTGTCCCATTCCCACTAGCCTTTCGGCGTAACTCCCTCATCTTGAGAGAACTTTTCACTTGCTCTAGAGTGAATTCGTCTTTACGATTTATGCATAAATCGCTATAATGTTCATAAGACATAAGTAAAGACACTAAAAGCTGCAAAGTTGCATCCTCATCATCCACTTTAACATCTATATTACGTAGATCAAGTAAAATATATGTAAACCTATAAAGCTGATCATTAATGGGCTTACCTTCTGTCATATTTTAATCAAACAAATTCTTTTTCAGGTATAACTACTTGGTCAATGATCAGGTCAGGTACATATCTTCCAATTGTAACCATAAAACGCTTCCGGAGTCCGTTCCTACAACATTGATTAAAACCTCATCATTCAATTGTCTGATGATCTTTGCATGAGCCTTCTGATCTTAACTCTTCAATGTTGCGATCTCCTTGCAGCAGCTTGCTTATCCTTCTCTGATAATTCTACCGTAGGGGTAGATGTTGTTGCGACTGCCTTACCATTGGATCCTGACGATTCCTAGTTGCAATCTCCAACGGTTCACATAAATATTTGTCCACCAACAAAACCTTCATCTTGATCTGCCAGAGAGAAAAACTATTCTTCCTATTAATCTTGTCGATCGATTCTGCTCCATGACCCATCTTCTCGTTTTCTGCAGCGTCCCTGAATCTCTAACTAGCCAGACTCTGATACCACTTTCTAGAGCAATAAACAAGACTTGATGAGAAAATTAAATCAAATAGAAAAACAAAGATTTATGTGGTTCCCCAACTTGGGTAAGTCTATGGGGAGGGGAGAGAACATTATTATCAATCTGGAGAAACAAGTACAATAAAATCACCTTGATCTACCTTCCACGGATTTTGGTGACAAAATTCCTAACTGTGGCACTAGAATTCTGTATTCTATATCTATGATTTTTGTGATAGGATGACTAACCTAGTTATACTAATCAAATCCTAACCCTGAAGACAGAAGGAATAGATTTTATTAATCCCTAACAATAATTCCTAACTCTGAAACAATAAAGAGTACAAAAGTCCTTGTCCCAAAAGACTAACTAATAATCTCTAACTCTGAAAGCAATAACAAATACAAAATTCCTTGTCCCAAAATATTGCAATCCATTTACTACTCCACCTGCCTCGGAATTACAAAATCTCCGTTGTATAAACCTATAAGTCAGCATCCTAACTTCAAAGACATTATTCCAACAGATAGAGGAAGGCGGAGGGCGACCAAACTGTGATAAAGAAGAAAGGGTGGCAGAAGGGGTTGAGGATGAACGCGAGGGTGGTGAAAAGGATTGTGGGGTTGAAGGGTAGATGGCGACTGAGAAATCTATATATATATATATATATATATATATATATATATATATTAAAGTTGGTGAAAAGGGTTATGGTGTTGACATGTGGACAAACTAAAGAGAAAGCTTGCATTTGGTGATGCCACATCAAACATACCCTCATAATTGTGTGACTTTTCAATTTCTTTTTCTTAGCTAATAGTATTAGCTAATAATATTAGTTACTATATAGGGTAACTATTATAGTTAACTAATATAGTAACTATTACTAATAATAGTAATAGTTACTATAATAGTTAACTATTACTATTATAGTAATTATTATTATTATTATTATTATTATTATTATTATTATTAATAGTTAACTATAGTAATTACCTTATATAGTAAATAATATTACTAGCTAATACTATTAAGCAAATAATAGTTAACTATTAATAGTTAATCATTATTATAGTTAATATTTATATTAACTATTATAGTTAATTATTAAATAAACTAAATATTAATATTAATAGTATTATTTAATCATACTATATATATTAATTATTATTCTTAATAGTCGTATTAGTTAATCATAATAGTTATTATATAAATTAACTATTATTAGTAGTATTAGTTAATCATTATACAATACTCCCTCTGTCCTAGCTCACTTGAGACCTTTTGACCAAAACTGGTCAACTTAAGGTCGGTTTGACCAACACTTTATAGAAATATTTATGATCCGAACAAAAATTAAAAAAATGTAAATGACCACCATTAAAAATCATCTCAATAACAATTTCTAAAAAGTTTTTTGGAACATAAATATTTCTATAAAGTGTTGGTCAAACCGACCTTAAGTTGACCAGTTTTGGTCAAAAGTCTCAAGTGAGCTGGGACGGAGGGAGTATATGTTAATATTTACTATTAATAGTACTATCTCCGTCCGAGAGTAAGAGTCCTACTTTCTATTTTGGTATATCCAAGAGTAAGAGTCTCTTTAAAAAATGACAAATGATGGGAAAGAATGAATTGTGTTTTTGACAATTTTGTCTCTCTAATGCTTTTATAATTAAAAAAAATACCAAAATTACTAACTTACATTTTGTGCACTTGCACTATGAATAGTGTTTTGGACATCTATGCTCTCAATCCACTTGCAATGTTTACCCATTTTCTATTGTTTTTCTAATAAGTGTGCGCAAGTAAGGTATGACTCTAACTCTAGGACGGATGGAGTATTAATTAATCATAATAGTTACTCCCTCCGTCCCAGAGTAAGAGTCCTACCCCCAAATCTCACGCTTATTAAGAAAAGTGCTTAAAATGAATAAACAATTGCAAGTGGGTAGAAATCAAGAGAGAGAGAGAGTGTAAAATTACATTCTACTCCTATAGGCCAAGAGAGACAAGGAGAAGTTTTTCTGTAAATATAGCAACTTTATAATGGCATATGTAAAAAAGACACTATTCAAATTTTGCCATTTTAGGAATAGGACTCTTACTCTGGGACGGACTAAAAAAGAAAATAGGACTCTTACTCTTGGACGGAGGGAGTACTATATATGTTAATTATTACTATTAATATTATTAGTTAATAAAATTATTATTTTACTAATATGATTAGATGTACATTATAGACTTTTATATTTATTAATCATAATATGAATATATAATCTAAAATCATTCATTGGACAATAGCTAATATTATTAGTCAATCATCTATAAAATTAAAAGTTAATTTATAACAATAATAAATCATTTTTATATTCAAATTTCAATCATCATAATAAATACAAATTATGTACAACAAAAACTAAATTTTGGTAACACGATTCTCTTACATTTGTAAGCAAACGTTTTAATTCATATACAATATAATTATATTAAAAAAATATTTTATTATTTTATTAAATAAAAACATAAAAAAATGACAAATTAGTTTCCCGTGCAAAGCACGGGTTACCCACTAGTGAGAAAGAAAGAGAAATAAGATGTAGGTTATGATAAATGATTTCTAGGGGAATTAATTGCATTAATATTCCCTTAAACTATGAGATAATGATGCATTATAGTAATTAATTTCTAGTCTTAGAATAAATGTCAACAATGGCCAAATTTAGGGTAAAAAACTTAATGAAAATTAGTTAAATAAGGCCATTTGATTAATTTTTTGTTTAATTTTTAACAAGTTTATTGACGGAGTAACCATATTTTAAAATATATAAAAGTTTAGTGAGGATATTAGGAAACAAAAAGTACAGTGAGCATAATTTGAAATAGGCCATAGTTCAGTAACCAAAATAAAATTTTGTTTTTCTTTCCAAATGACAAAGGGTGTTCAGGTATTGACATGTTGCACACTTGTTAGATAATGAAATGATCATATCTTGTGTTTAGGCTAAAATGGCAAGTTGGTTTTTTCTTTGTATGTTTGTTTGGTTATTAAAAGTGGTTGTCGCTAATTCGGTAATGAAAACCTCCCACTTTATTTACCAGTAAAAGTATCCCATCTTGTACACCTTTCGTTTCATAATAAAATAAAGACCAAGAATAGCTGGAACAAAGATATAAAGAAAAATTGTATATATTTAAATATATTAATATTCTCTATGTCTCGATTTAAAGTTCTTACTTTTTTTTTTAGTCTGTCTCAATTTAAAGTTCTTACTTTACACTATTACCTAAATGGAAAATAGGACTCACTTATCATTCTCACAACAAAAACTCTCTACACATTTTCTCTCTCTTACTTTACTTTTCACACTCACAACATTTACTTTTTCTTAATCTCGTGCAAAGTCAAAGTAGAACCTTATAGTGGGACGGAGGGAGTAATATAATAGTTATTGTTAGTATGAAAAAATTGTTAACAGAAAAAAAGTGGGTATAAAATAACAGTAAATAATTGTTGTGCGTATAACATGTGAGTAAACTTTGAAAAAATAAATATTATAAAATTTTTATTTTTAATAATGTGTCTTATTAGTGGAAACTCAAAGAAAAAATTTGTGCCCTTTATATTTAAAACAGATTAAACTTGCTAGTATTATTTAAAAGTACTTGCTTACTAATAAATGCTACATTCTCTTTTTTATTTAACAAAATAAAGTTTAATAATGCTATTTAGATAGGTATTTTTTTTAGTATATCCATGCTTTAAATTATTATATTAAATAGTCCTTTGGATAAATACGATAGTATTTAAATATTTAATGTATGTAATTAAAAGAGTGACTCATTTATAAACCAAATCTCACACTCAGTCAAATGTATAATTCAATCTCTCTCTCTCTTTTTTTTTTTTTTTTTTTTTCTGGATATGACTTCAAGCACATTTGATCAAGGTAATGGCCAACAACCTTCTGTATATCAACCTGAAGAGGTTTTAGATAGCAACAATAAAGCCTTCTGGATATGATTAACAACGACATTTAAACAATGTCATTGCCACAAACCTTACCTTCTGGATATCAACCTCAAAGTGTTTTGGATATCAATAATAAAGGTTTTTTGGTATGATTTAACGAACAACAAGATCATAGCAAACAAGCATCAATAGGTGCTGCATTTTATATTGCTAACTAGAACCTTTGAGACTAATAGCCAGAATTTTTTAGACTAATAGGTAGAACTTTTGAAACTAATAGTTAGAAGGTTTGTTTTCAAAGGAAGAGACCTACAAAACTTACCTTGGCTTTGCCTCTTGATAAGTGTTTAAAAACCCCCAAAACACCATTTAGGCACTCAAATAGGCTTTTGAAGTTTTTATAAACGAAGTGTTAACAAATGGTCAGTGCCAGTGTTTAAGATGACCATTTATTGTGTTACAAAGGACCAATTCGTGTGTTGAAAGCTGCTAGATGGTATAGAAAAGTTTCAATTATTTGCAAAAATGTCACCGCGCTTTTTTTAAATTTTTTTTAATAATTTACAAAAATACCATCGTATTTTAAAAATACATTTTTTTAAAATTACTAAAAACAACTTGTTTTTCAAGAGAGTCACTCGGACAAATTAGGTATTATGCTTGTTTGTTACTCAAGTGATTCTTCTTATGTTGTTTCCAAATGACAAGGTTGATTTTTTCGTCTAATGTTTGTTTGGTTATGGTTAGTTGGTTGCTAAAGGAGGTGGTTCCAGTTAGATTTGGTGGTGCCTATTCCTTCGACAAAAAAAAATGACGTGAAACTAGATGCACGGGGTCCCCCGAATTTTTTTTGAGCAATACCGGTACAGAATAAGAAAAAAACAGAGGAACATTAAGTGGGACGGAGTTAGTACCTTTAGTGCGTCGTAGCATGACTGTTTTCAAGATTACCTGTAGCTTTAATTCTGCCATGTTCTCTCTGATGTCAAGGCATATTTCACAACCCCTCTGATGCCAATGCATTTTTCAAAAGCCAGCATATAAACTACTTTCAACAAAAACAAATGGAGATGCTTATATCAGCTACATTCATCTTTCCAGATAAAGAGAAAAAGTTTCAGCTCCAAACATGACATATCAATGAAGTGCAAAAGTGTAAACCATTACAAATTAACAAAAACAACCCCTCTGTATTCTCAATTCTTTTCTCTTCACTTTGAAATTAACAAATCTTGACTTGTAATTCCCAAATTGTTTTTTTTTTTCCCTTCAAATTAAATGATTTGGGTTAAGGGTTTATCCATGGGTAAAATCGATTGCTTTAGCACCAAAATTTCCATCGATTGTTCAATCCAAGTTAGCACCAATCCAAGTTAGCACCAAAATCAAGACGAAATTCATGAAGAAAATCAAGTGAAATCAATTTTAGGGGTTAGGGTTTACCTGTTATGAACCGAAAGTATGGGCCCGGTGCTCCAGCCTCCGGCGAGGTCCTCAGGTCCGGCTTCCGATCGCCGTCGCCGTAAAACTTTGGTTGATCGCCGTCCCCCTCTCCTCTGCGTCGCGGCGTCACCTCTCAGTCTCTCCTTCGTACAATCGTCTTCTTCCGACGAAACACTCTTGCGGCAAACTAATGAGATAAGTGTGGGTTGGTTGTGTAAAAATTGAGCTTATATATCTAGGGTTTTGTGTAAATTTTGAGGGGGGTTAACTGAAATTTTTGAGGGGGTTAAAGTGGGTATAGACGGAGAAGTGAGGGGGTCAATTTTTTTTTTTTTACCGGTGCCTAGGCACCGTTAGGCACAAGGGTGAGTCCGCCACTGGGTGGTTCCTAATTAGGTGCAAGCTACTTTGCTTGTCTCCTCCTCCCGAAAGGAGAGGTACACTGGTAAAGCTAAGTCTCACTTTCAGTGCACGTTAAAATTCGATCCTTCTCCTTGTTTACTTATGGCGTGGACATCGTAAAAAAAGAAGTATCATAGCTTAATTTCACTACCCACTCTTTGGACAATTATCATTGTCACATTAGTCTTGCGGTTTACATTCAGATCACAGGTTCATTATTTTGAAAAACAATATACGGATATTTTTATCTCCTTCAATAAAGTAATTTTTATTTATTATTAATCACAACTTTTTGATAATCACAATTAAATCACTAAAATTATTTACATAGGACCAAATAAGATAATTCCTACATATAAATAATAAATTAAAATACAATAATCCCCTAATTTAAATTAATAATTACTAGTAACCAACAATCATAAATTTACAAGCGTAATATGTGAAAGAACAAAATAAATTCCTTAGTGAGCTGAATTGCTGAAAGCACTCCATTAAATCCGTAAATTATGTACACCCTCAGACTTTGTTTTTGCCACGTTTGAATTTTTCAGTCAACTCAAGTAAACTTTGACCAAGCATTAAAGTCAATCTAGTCCGCGTAAAAAAAATTAGAAAGTGTTAATGATAATTTACAAAAATAATTTATTAATAACAATTTTTAAAATCTCATCTGGATGAATAGATGACATTAATATCTGGTCAAAGTTTATTTGTGTTGATTAAAAATTTAAACATAACCAAAATAAATGAGATGGAGGGAATAATTAATCCATTTCACCAGTGGAATACTTGGAAATGGGGTCACCTTTTTCTTTTTGGTCAAATTAAGCCTATTGGATAACTTTTTTTCGAAACTAGCATATTGGATAACTTAAAAGGAAGAATTAGCCATTTTCCAAGACAATTGCGGCTACCAATGGAAATGATATAATCCCTTTATTCTAGAAAGATATTCCTATTTTTATGTTGTTACTACGAATGAAATTTGAGAAATAATTAAATATATTTTTAATTATTCTAATGAAAATTCAAAAATTGTTATTGATACACCATTATAAATACTATTAATACCAATTTTTAGATTCACACGAAGATAACTAAAAGTAGCCTTAATTATTGCTCAAATTTCCTTCGTAATAACAATAAAAAAATAAGACTATCTTTACGAGACAGAGAGTATCATATATATGTACCACAAATAGTGGAACTTGCATCACCAATTATCAATTCCACACAATAAATATTAGGATAAAGAATAAGACCATCATGATAAGGTTTTCAACCCTACACCGACAATTAATTGTTTATCATAACCAAATGGCAAAAGGATTAGGATATTCCCATGTTTTGTCTAATTTTTGGGAGAATATTCTTGACCTTTTGTTTTAAAAATTGAGATTAATATTTTATCTCTTAATGCAATTTAGTACATAAGATTAGATAGTATTTAAAAAATAATATGATGTTTGTTTTGATTCGAGTAGACCCCAACATTATTGGGTGAAGAACTTTTTTAAAAAAAAAAAAGAAAAGAAAAAAGAAAAAACATTATTGGGTGAACTTGTCCACATTAGGCAATTTAAAGTCTCTGTGTTCAACAAAAACATTATTCGAGTAGACCCCAACATTATTGGACTTTTTTTCCGATTGGAATTGACTTTTTTCGATTGAAATTGGAGAGCTTTTTTGTAGTAGTCGTGACCAACAGCCATCAGCGGATTTCTTGGCAGCACACCCGGTCCCCGATACCTCACCTTTGACGGCCGCCGTTCACCGGGGCTTCGGTCGGCGGCCCCCTGTAATCAGGTCACCTTACCAACGAGCCGACAGCTGATGGCTGTTGGTCACGACCAAGTCTCCCTACTATGCCTTGAAGAGGAATCGGGGTCGCGATCCCGCGAGGGGGAGCTACCTCTAAAAACCCGTCCTGATATTGGACGGATGCTCAGTTGTAATGTTTCCAAATTTTTCCAGGTGTACGATTCTATTTGAAGTGGAGAATTTTGTAAAATCTCTACCAACATTTGTGAGTTCAGTGTCCTATTTATGGGCCACAAAGCCATTTCGGGCTTGTGGTAAGCCCAACTGACCCAGCATAATTGTGCTCACTCATTCATAACTCAGTGTGTACTTGTAGTGTTCGCATTGTTAGAATTTCATGATGATTTGATTAAAGTGAGAGCCACTTTTATTTGATGAATATATATGAAATGAAAAATTGACAGAAAAAAATTAGTTTCATTTTTTCAATGAAAGATATAAAATGATGAATGAGTTTTTACTAGTTTTATTGGATACTTGTAGGCTTGGTTATTGTTCGATTTTGTTCTTTTCACAACGTCACTATCAATTTGGAACGGAGAGAGTAATTATGATGAGCTCTCAGAAGACGGCGGCTGCTGCTAATACTGCGAAGATGAGATGATCTCGCTGAAATTGCACTTCTAAAGAAAGTGGAACATGCAAATTTATGCCTGATTAATTTAAACCGTACCTAAAATTTGAGAAAAAGAAACAAGTATGAAATGCTACAAGAAAACTTTTCAGGTTCAATTACCAACTCAGTAAATTTTTTAGCTAAGCTCTTAGGTGGACATACATTTCTTCATCTAGTGCAAATTCCATTGAACTTACAGTTCAAATGGCATGGCACAGACTCATCATTTTATCATACCAAATGAGTACTAACATTTCAAGAAAATATTAACCTCTACATGTGCAGAAAATTAGGCCCGAGTGGGTTTCAGCCCGGCCTTGTGATATCCTCGGGCTTTGGCCCGCCCAGCCCAGTGCCCTATTAGGGCTTTGAATAGGCCCATTTGACCAAAAGGGGCAGGCTCACTTCACATTTTGTTTTCCAGGACAAAATAATGAAAATGTCCCATAAATAAACACTTTCTAGGCCGGGCTGGGTCAAAGGTCAGCGGCCGGGCTTGGGATAGTAATTTATGTTTGTGGTGCAAGTTTTACTCCCTCCGGAGTCCGGTCCAAATTGAATCACTGAATTTTCTCCTGATCAAGAGTAAATTCAGACATTCATTTTGAGACAATAAGATGTCTACGGAAAAGAAGAGAAAACAGGGAAAGTGTAACAACCGGAATTTTTTTTTAATTGTTTTATTTTCGGTTTACTAATTTAATAAAACAATAATTAGAGTTATAAAGTAATTTAAAGAAGTGGGCCCAAGGAATTTGGATTGGCCCGAAAATAGTATTAGTAAACCCAACCCAATTAATTTTACCCAAGAGTATAAATACAATGGTTAGTGAAAAATTTAGGTTTACTTCTTAATTAACAAAAACAACAAAACACAAAACCCTAGTTCTACCCTATAGCAGCCGCACCAAGGAAGGAGGGAGGAGAAAATTTCAGCCATTGTTTTGGAAGAAGTAATCCGATCATTCTCAAGGTAACGCTAAATCCTACTCTCCAAAATTTGTTTCGTTGAATTTGGATTAGTAAATCATAAGTTATGCATGAATTAAGAATATAAATATTAGGGTTTGCATGCTAGTAATTAATGATAAATTTCAAAAGGTTAATGAAATTGAATTAAAGTTTATGAAAAAATTATAGTAATCTTGATACTAGTTTATTTTTAAGATTGATTTTATAATCTTGAATGGAATTGATTTATATTATGCAATGCTTGGGAATTGAACATATAAATCATTGAGGTTGAATTGGGTTTATCAAAAGAAGAAAAAATATGGATTTCCCCCCTTGAACATGTTTCGGCCGAATGGCCCTAAGCCATGGAAAAGTGATTTTTTTTTTATTTAAATGATCCTCGTTAAGTGTATTGTAAATAATATTGATGTTTGGGAATTTAGAAAAATTTAAAGAATTAGAAAATTGATCAAATCAATGGATTTTGGATCATACATGTTTCGGCCATGATGAGGAATTATGGGTGTTAATTCTTGATTAAAGATGTTAAGAATTGGGACGGAAAGTTAGTGTTTTCGTTAAGTTTCTAATGGAAAGAAAACAAAATCGTTAAAAGGATTGTTAACAAGTTAGAAATTAACTTGAGGAAATAGAATAAACACTTGGAAGACCTTGAAGGTTAAAAAGTTAACGAGAAAGGAAAAGATTAGAGGTTTCAGTTAGTTTCCTAACGGAAAATGACTAAACTGAAAAAGAATTAAAGTTAAAAGAAATAAAAAGGAAACTTTGGAGATAGAGGGGCCTAAGTGATTAAAAGGAGAAACTTAGGGGACCTTATGAACAAGACCAAAGTCCAAGGACCTTTCTGTAATTAAAGGAAAGTTGAAGGACTGAATTGTAATTAATCCAAAGTTAAAGGACCAAGTTACAATTAAACTAAAGTCAAGGGACCCCCCTGCAATTAATCCAAAGTAGAAGGACTAAATTGTAATTGAACTAAAGTTGAAGGACTAAATTGCAATTAATCCAAAGTTGAAGGACCAATTTGCAATTAACCCAAAGTGGAGGGACTCAATTGTAATTAACCCAAAGTCAGAGGACTTAATTGCAATTATATCAAAGTTAAAGGACTGACTCGTAAATCAAAGTCAGAAACTTAAACGTAAGAAAGGAAGAAATGAAGTAAAGAAGTTAAAACGCATCTCTCAGTTAACTAAGTAGAAATAGTTAACAATGTAGAGAGTACTAAAGTAAATTACTCCGTGCCTTGTAGATTTGCACAGAGAGGAGATTGCGAGGAAAAGCAATTCAGGTAAGGGATTACGTTCCTTACAGTATTTGAACTCCTGTTTATTGGAATTCTGTATCTTTCTAAAGTTAGCTATCAGTATGGCATGATAGTATTTGAATGAACTCTGCGTTATTGAACGTTCCTTGAAAGAATCTATACTTAGTGATGTCCCCATCGATCTACTAAGTATCGAAGTTTGAAACTTGCATCACATACTTGTACCATGGTATGTTCTAATTTTAACTTGTAAGTTAATCGCTTACTCGTTAAGGCATCCAATGTCCAGTTAGAAAAGACATTGACGGACAGTCCAGTTAGAAAAGACTCGTCCTTAAACTAGGGATTGCATGAGTGATCACATGCCTTCTCTCAGGAATTGTCTGATTACAAGGATGATTCTAGACCCCGAGCATATGTGTGTGGATACCATATATGTTACGACCCACACTATTGGCTGAAGAAGCTAGGTGTATGAATTGTACCTTTGGCATTGAGGCTATAATGTACGTTACCAAGGAATTGACGGAACTTGAATGAATCCCTTTGGATTGTAGTGCCATAATCCTTTGGAAGTAAAAATCTTAAAAGTAATAAGACTGTATTGTTCTGCAGTCTTGAATCCAAAAGTAACTGAACCTATCTTTGCAAAAGTTATTCAAAGTATTCGTTCTGGTCGTCTCTCCTTAGAAACCGGAGAGGCCACGTATGAACTTACTGAGCATTCGTTCGCTCATCCCTTCTCTATAAATTTTGTTTTCAGGATTTAAGTAGAAGGACAAGACAAGGAAAGCAGCCGTAAGAAGACGGTGGATTGAAGATTCTTAATTTAGTAGTTTTAAGTACATTTATTTTGATGTAAGTTGAAGTACATTAATGGTTAGGGTTGTTACCTACCAAGACAAGTTTAAGTTACGCTTCCGCTATTGTGTTGAATTTATGGTTAAATAAGGGGCCGTTGTGAACCCTAATTTGAAGTATTTATTATTGTTATTTATGGATATTTAATGCCATTAAATGCTCAGATATTATAAGAAAATTCGGGGTGTTACAGTTGGTATCAGAGCAATGGCTTTAGGTCTTATGGGAAAAAACTGAAAGTTAGGACTAATGGGAGAACTTAGTACTTGACTTGAATAAGATCTTACTTGAGGAAGTTCAAGTGATAAAGTCTAACTCTAGGAATAATACTAAGAGTGTACATAAAGTATGAATATACTTGGGGAAATAGGAACCTCTTCATTGTATTTCTATTTACATTCTATTAATATGTTATAATGGAATCTTGGGGCTATGCACTAATTAAGTTTACTATTGGTGTGTGTAGGATCATGCCGAGGAGACCCATGAAGTCGGTAAGGTACAGTGCTACTCTAAGGGAAGAAATAGAAGCCAAAGAGGAGATTATTAAGCAGCTAACTAAGGAACTTCGCTCAGCTAAAAGAGAGCTTAGGAAGGAGACTCGAGGAGTCGGCAGTCTACAGAATGTCATCAAAGAACGCGATGAGGACATAATGTATGTGGAAGGAAAGTTAGCAGTACAGCTGAAGAAGGTCAAAAGCCTAGAAAGCCATGTGGTTAGAGCTAACCGCGAATGGAATCGAATCAGTGTACAACTGGTGGATGAGATAGAACAAAATAATGAACTGAAAAAGAAGATAGATGAGCAAGAAGCTTATGAGGAAGAGCTTAGGGCTTCAGGCTATCAGATTTGGGCTGAGAAGTTAGAATTGCAAGAAAAATATGACCAACTTGCAGCAGAACATGCACACTGTGGGAAGTGATGCAATTAATGACAGATAGTTATAAGAATAGATTCTTTTACTTTATTATTAGTGGAGTAATACAGTTAGAATTTTCCTTATGTTAAGTTGAATTTTGGGTGTATTTGAGATGTTTAAATCTCACACCTTAGTTGAATAAAGTTCGTTATTTAATTTAAATACCCAAAATTTTGAATTTACTAATGTTATGTAGACAAAAGTTAACTTGTCGAGAAAAGACAAGGGAAAACGTCGGAGTGATTTGAAATAATCTCCGTAACTATGGTACGAAGTAAGACGACCATTGGAATAAGTTAACACTAGTTAGGTAATAAAAACTAGTGGAATGAAGAGATAATAATCAACCAAGTAAACCGGTTGTAAATTATGAAGTACGAAAACTCCTGAACTGGAGAAGAAAGGTTAAGAAAACTAACCAAATCTGAATCATGGTCTAGTACAAAAGACCTACGAACACAATCCAAACTAACAAGTAACCGTTAGTAAAAGGATTGTAATGTTAAGTATACCATGAACACCGCACATATTGTGTAGTGATGAACATTTCTAGAGCACGAACTTGTTTTAAAGTAAAAGGAAAACTTGCAGATGGCCTCGAATACCAGAAGTGGAAACAACGGAAACGGCAATGGTAACGGCCAAGTGAAATTAGTTTTGGTCTAGTGAAATGATCGAAACAAGAATAAAGTGACCTATTGAAACGGTCAAGTAAGAAAGAATAAATTGACCTATTGAAACGGTCACGAGAAAGTATTTGGCTTAGTGAAACGGCCAAGTAAAGTTAATTTTGATCCATTGAAGCGATCGGAACAAGAATAAAATAACCTATTGAAACGGTTAAGTATAAGAGTAACAGGCTTAGTGAAACGTCCAAGTAAAGTTAATTTTGATCCATTGAAGCGATCGAAACAAAAAAATAAAATAACCTATTGAAAAGGTTAAGAGTAATAGGCTTAGTGAAACGGCCAAGTGTGAATGAGAATAGGTCTAGTGAATCGACCTATGATTAATAAGTAAATTCTAGTGAAATGACTTCCCTAAGTAGAACTGGTCTATTGGAACGACCAGAAATCTAGTAGACCGATCTTTTGTAAAAGTTACGTCTTTTGGGGACGGCATATTTATGTGAAAGTATTAGGCATAGTATAATGCTTGGGTTGACGTGAGTAATAGTGTTAAATGTGCGAGTTAACCTGGAACAAGTAAGAATGGTTTATTGAAACGACCAATGAAAGTGATTATGGTCTATTGAAATGACATATGAAAATAGAAATGGTCTAATGAAGCGACCCATACGTCTAGTAAAGTTGACTAATGAAGATAGTGATGGTCTGTGGAAACGACCAGTGGTTTAGTGAATGACCTATAAATTGAATGTTAGTCTGTAGAGACGAGCTATAGTATGAGAGTGCGTGAAAAAGTCTCGTATTCATGATAACTAATGATAGTACCATATTATCCGGCAAGTGTTCGAAACGCCAGAGAGGCTAAGTTTATGATGCTAACTCAAGGAAGTAGGACGGTGAACGACTATGGTACTAGATTCATCGAATTGCTAGAATTTACCCTAACACTCTTCGATGATGAAGCGCAAAAGGCTCGAGGATTTGAAGATGGTTTGAGCAACCGAATCCGATATAGAATCACTCCATTAATACTACCAACCTAGGATTAAGTGTTGGATAGGACGAGGATAGTGGAGAAAGAATACGATAGTTATCGCAGTAAGCGAAAAGAGAAGAAGAGTCAACTAAGAAAGTGTCGACTGAATCTAAAGGAAGGCTACTGACGATCGCGAAAAGGAAGGTAGTACAAGTAAGTACCAGAATGAAGGCTACGGCAATAGAAATGATGGTAATAAGAACGACGTCAAAGGGCAAGGTTCTGATAAGAAGTGCCAAATGATTGCTTGGCTAAGAATATGTATTTAATTCATGAGGCGTTAGAGAATTCTTTAGTTATGGGTATTCAAACTAGAGAATCGATCCCTATTACGTCTATATCTAGGAAGTGTCCTTTGAAAGTAGACGAGGAAGAACTTGAGGTTGATCTCATTAGTTTAGGACATCGAAGAATTGATGTAATCTTGGGAATGAACTATAGTTGACTGAATACCATGCCCATGTGGATTGTTTTAAAGAAAGAAGTCCACTTTAGATTACTACCTAGAGAAGAGTGATGTTCTCAAGAAACGAAACCTAGAACCCGATCGAACCTTATATCGGTAATGAAGGCTCGTAAGCTTTTAAAGAAAGGATGTGAAGGATTCTTGGCGTACATTGGTGATACGAGCAAGAAGGAAGTAACCGTAGAATCACTTTCTGTGATTAGATATTTCAAGGACGTGTTTCCTGAGGATTTACCGGGAATACCGTCATAAAGAGAAGTAAAATTTTCTATCGATTTGGTACCTGAGACTTCACCAATATCGAAGGCGCCGTATAGAATGGCTCCGTCAGAATTGAAGAATAAAAGGAGCAACTGTAAGAGTTGTTAGATAAGAGCTTGATTAGAACGAGTGTATCACCATGGGGTGCACCGGTATTATTTGTGAAGAAGAAGGATGCGTCGATGAGGTTATGTATCGACTATCGTGAATTGAACCGTGTGACGGTAAGGGACCAATACCCGTTGTCCAGAATAGATGATTTGTTTGACCAACTTCGTGGAGCGTGTTATTCCTTGAAGATAGACTTGAGGTCTGGTTATCATCAACTAAGAGTGAAGAAGGATGATATAACTAAGACAGCCTTTAGAACAAGGTATAGTCATTATGAGTTGTAGTGATGCCGTGTGGGTTGATTAACGCGCCGGCAGCGTTTATGGAACTTAAGAATAGGATATTTCAGAAGTTCTGGATAAGTGCGTGATTGTGTTCATTGATGATATCTTGGTGTATTCGAGGACCAAGGAAGAACATGAAAAGCATTAAGGTTAGTACTGCAGATTTTAAGAGAGCAGAAGTTATATGCTAAATTCAAGAAGTGTGAATTCTGGTTGGAGGAAGTAGCATTCTTAAGACATGTGGTGTCAAAGGATGGGATTGTCATAGATCCAACAAAGATAGAAGCTACTGTGGATTGGGAAAGACCAACTTCAGTAAGTGAGATCAGAAGTTTCTTAGGTTTGGCTGGCTACTATAGGAGATTCGTAGAAGGTTTCTCGAAGTTGTCAGTGCCATTGACGAGGTTAACTCAGAAAGGAGCAAAGTTTGTTTGGTCAGAAGAATGTGAAAGGAGTTTTGAGGAATTGAAGCGACGATTGGTGTCCGCACCGGTTCTTGCTTTACCGTCTGGATCGGATGGATTTGTAATATATAGCGATGCCTCGCTTAAAGGGATAGGCTGTGTGTTGATGCAGAATGATAAGGTTATATCTTATGCATCTAGGCAGTTGAAAGTATATGAGAAGAATTACCCGACCCATGATTTGGAGTTAGCGGCAGTAGTATTTGCCTTGAAAATTTGGACATTATTTATGGCGTGAAATGCCAGATTTTTACAGATCACAAGAGCCTTAAGTATATCTTCACGCAGAAGGAATTGAATATGAGACAACGGAGGTGGTTAGAACTACTCAAGGATTACGACTGTGAAATATTGTATCATCCTGGGAAAGCCAACAAGGTGGCAGATGCCTTGAGTAGGAAGAATCACGGAATGTTGGCGACGTTGATCTCTAAGGGGGTAAGCATATGGAAGGAGGTTAAGGAGATGAACTTGATAGTAAAAGTAAACGGGTATTTGGCTCGACTGACGTTACAACCTGCATTGTTGGGCAGAATTAAAGAGGCACAAGAATTAGACGAGGAGAGAGAAGCTCTAATCGGAAAAGGGCAAGCAAAAGATCTTCATATGGGCGAAGATGGAATTCTGAGATACCAAAAGAGAGTGTGGGTGCCAAGCAATGATGAAATCAAGAGAGAGATACTGAGAGAAGCTCATTGCTCGAAGTTCTCCGTACATCCGGGAAGTACTAAAATGTATAGGGATCTTAAGGAGTCATATTGGTGGAATAATATGAAGAATGACGTGGCAGATATGTGCATAGATGTCTGACGTGTCAACAAGTTAAGAGTGAACATCAGAAGCCAGCAGGGTTACTGCAATCATTACCAATTCCCGAATGGAAGTGGGAGAATATTGCTATGGATTTCGTAAGTGGCTTGCCAAAGACGGCAGGGAAGTATGATGCTATATGGGTTATAGTAGATCGATTGACTAAGTCAGCACACTTTCTGGCAATCAAGAAGACTGATTCGTTGGAGAAGTTGGCCAAGTTGTACATCGACGAGATAGTAAGGTTACATGGGATCCCGGTCACAATTGTGTCTGATCGAGATGCTAGGTTCACTTCGAAGTTCTGGAACAGCCTACAAGAAGCATTGGGAACAGAGTTGACCATGAGTACGGCGTTTCACCCACAGACAGATGGGCAGTCGGAAAGGACTATCCAGACATTGGAAGACATGCTGAGGGCTACTTCGTTAGATTGGCCAAACGCGTGGGACGAACATTTACCGTTGGTAGAATTCGCATACAACAACAGTTTTCACGCAAGCATTGGGATGGCTCCATATGAAGCGTTGTATGGGAGGAAGTGTAGATCACCGGCATGTTGGGATGAAGTCGGTGAGAGGAAGTTAAGTGGACCGGAACTCGTACAAGTCACGGCGGATAAGGTACGACAGATTCGAAAGTGGCTACAGACTGCGCAAAGTAGGCAGAAATCGTACGCAGACAATAGAAGGCGAGAACTGGAATTTCAGCCAGGGGACCGAGTATTCCTAAAGATATCGCCTACGAAGGGAGTTATGCGTTTTGGGATTAAGGGAAAGTTAAGTCCACGATATGTGGGACCATTTGAAATCCTTGATAAGATCGGGGAAGTGGCTTACCGATTGGCGTTACCGCCGGTATTAGCTGGAGTGCATAATGTATTCCATGTCTCCATGCTAAGGAAGTATATTCATGATCCGAGTCATGTGATAGAATACAAGCAGTTAAGAGTTCGGGCAGATTTGACGTACGATGAACGACCAATCAAGATCGTCGGCAGAAAAGACGAGGTCGTAAGAAAGCGTACGGTTCCCTATGTAAAAGTGCAATGGAGCAATCACTCAGAAAGAGAAGCAACATGGGAACAAGAAAGTGAAATGCACGAACTATACCCGGACATCTTCTCGGATTAAGAATTGTCAAAGTTTGAGGACAAACTTCTTTTAAGGGGGTAAGAATGTAACAACCGGAATTTTTTTTTTAATTGTTTTATTTTCGGTTTACTAATTTAATAAAACAATAATTAGAGTTATAAAGTAATTTAAAGAAGTGGGCCCAAGGAATTTGGATTGGCCCGAAAATAGTATTAGTAAACCCAACCCAATTAATTTTAACCAAGAGTATAAATACAATGGTTAGTGAAAAATTTAGGTTTACTTCTTAATTAACAAAAACAACAAAACACAAAACCCTAGTTCTACCCTATAGCAGCCGCACCAAGGAAGGAGGGCGGAGAAAATTTCAGCCATTGTTTTGGAAGAAGTAATCCGATCATTCTCAAGGTAACGCTAAATCCTACTCTCCAAAATTTGTTTCGTTGAATTTGGATTAGTAAATCATAAGTTATGCATGAATTAAGAATATAAATATTAGGGTTTGCATGCTAGTAATTAATGATAAATTTCAAAAGGTTAATGAAATTGAATTAAAGTTTATGAAAAAATTATAGTAATCTTGATACTAGTTTATTTTTAAGATTGATTTTATAATCTTGAATGGAATTGATTTATATTATGCAATGCTTGGGAATTGAACATATAAATCATTGAGGTTGAATTGGGTTTATCAAAAGAAGAAAAAATATGGATTTCCCCCCTTGAACATGTTTCGGCCGAATGGCCCTAAGCCATGGAAAAGTGATTTTTTTTTATTTAAATGATCCTCGTTAAGTGTATTGCAAATAATATTGATGTTTGGGAATTTAGAAAAATTTAAAGAATTAGAAAATTGATCAAATCAATGGATTTTGGATCATACATGTTTCGGCCATGATGAGGAATTATGGGTGTTAATTCTTGATTAAAGATGTTAAGAATTGGGACGGAAAGTTAGTGTTTTCGTTAAGTTTCTAATGGAAAGAAAACAAAATCGTTAAAAGGATTGTTAACAAGTTAGAAAGTAACTTGAGGAAATAGAATAAACACTTGGAAGACCTTGAAGGTTAAAAAGTTAATGAGAAAGGAAAAGATTAGAGGTTTCAGTTAGTTTCCTAACGGAAAAGGACTAAACTGAAAAAGAATTAAAGTTAAAAGAAATAAAAAGGAAACTTTGGAGATAGAGGGGCCTAAGTGATTAAAAGGAGAAACTTAGGGGACCTTATGAACAAGACCAAAGTCCAAGGACCTTTCTGTAATTAAAGGAAAGTTGAAGGACTGAATTGTAATTAATCCAAAGTTGAAGGACCAAGTTACAATTAAACTAAAGTCAAGGGACCCCCTGCAATTAATCCAAAGTAAAAGGACTAAATTGTAATTGAACTAAAGTTGAAGGACTAAATTGCAATTAATCCAAAGTTGAAGGACCAATTTGCAATTAACCCAAAGTGGAGGGACTCAATTGTAATTAACCCAAAGTCAGAGGACTTAATTGCAATTATATCAAAGTTAAAGGACTGACTCGTAAATCAAAGTCAGAAACTTAAACGTAAGAAAGGAAGAAATGAAGTAAAGAAGTTAAAACGCATCTCTCAGTTAACTAAGTAGAAATAGTTAACAATGTAGAGAGTACTAAAGTAAATTACTCCGTGCCTTGTAGATTTCCACAGAGAGGAGATTGCGAGGAAAAGCAATTCAGGTAAGGGATTACGTTCCTTACAGTATTTGAACTCCTGTTTATTGGAATTCTGTATCTTTCTAAAGTTAGCTATCAGTATGGCATGATAGTATTTGAATGAACTCTGCGTTATTGAACGTTCCTTGAAAGAATCTATACTTAGTGATGTCCCCATCGATCTACTAAGTATCGAAGTTTGAAACTTGCATCACATACTTGTACCATGGTATGTTCTAATTTTAACTTGTAAGTTAATCGCTTACTCGTTAAGGCATCCAATGTCCAGTTAGAAAAGACATTGACGGACAGTCCAGTTAGAAAAGACTCGTCCTTAAACTAGGGATTGCATGAGTGATCACATGCCTTCTCTCAGGAATTGTCTGATTACAAGGATGATTCTAGACCCCGAGCATATGTGTGTGGATACCATATATGTTACGACCCACACTATTGGCTGAAGAAGCTAGGTGTATGAATTGTACCTTTGGCATTGAGGTTATAATGTACGTTACCAAGGAATTGACGGAACTTGAATGAATCCCTTTGGATTGTAGTGCCATAATCCTTTGGAAGTAAAAATCTTAAAAGTAATAAGACTGTATTGTTCTGCAGTCTTGAATCCAAAAGTAACTGAACCTATCTTTGCAAAAGTTATTCAAAGTATTCGTTCTGGTCGTCTCTCCTTAGAAACCGGAGAGGCCACGTATGAACTTACTGAGCATTCGTTCGCTCATCCCTTCTCTATAAATTTTGTTTTCAGGATTTAAGTAGAAGGACAAGACAAGGAAAGCAGCCGTAAGAAGACGGTGGATTGAAGATTCTTAATTTAGTAGTTTTAAGTACATTTATTTTGATGTAAGTTGAAGTACATTAATGGTTAGGGTTGTTACCTACCAAGACAAGTTTAAGTTACGCTTCCGCTATTGTGTTGAATTTATGGTTAAATAAGGGGCCGTTGTGAACCCTAATTTGAAGTATTTATTATTGTTATTTATGGATATTTAATGCCATTAAATGCTCAGATATTATAAGAAAATTCGGGGTGTTACAGAAAGTGAGAGAGATAAGGTAATCAAAGCTAGTGAAACACCACATGGAACAAATACTTGCTTACAATTATGGGACATCAAATTCAGAAGTCAGAGCCTGCCAATGCCATATCCAAGAACATTTTCTGAAACATTCCCACCAGTGATGAAACCAGGATTTTGTAGCAAGAAGGTAAAATAATAAATCATGTATGAAGGTAACTCAAACGGTTTCAAAACTATAACATAATAGAAAGGAGATAAAAATTAACAAAGTTTATATTTATCCAATAGACAGAACTATTTTCTTTTTCTTTCTAAATTCAAGATTAGCAAATTCAGTTACCATCCTAATCCTAAGGGGGGTCAAGTAACCCCATTAAAATGTTGTTGCTCGCCACTGATTTCCAAGAGTTTCTGAGTATTAACTAGGCATGGAACAGACGTAAATGATTTGAGATTGCTACCCAAGCAATGCGTACTGGTTTTACTACTCCCTCCGTCCTAAAATGAATGTCCGAAAAACATACAAATTCGCTCTTGGCCAACAGTAGATTTGAAAAAAATTCGGACATCCCGTTGTGTCCAACCTATTTAGTACTCTATAATGATATGGATGTTTGGAGAAGAGAAAAATACAACCAAAAGTAGAATGACTCCATTTTCAGTGCAACAAGAATATTACAACCAAAAGTAGGACTACCCTTGATTCTCACCCTCCAACTTTACATCAATGTTACAACCACCAAAACCCTCAATATTTTCAGTGCAACAAGAATAAGCATTGGTAGACAGTAGCAAACGTTCTCCATTTTCAAAATGGAAAGATGACCCAATAAAAGATACTAAAAATGCAGTTCTAAAATCACAGAGATGCAAAATGTAAAGAAAACAATGGCAACATGAGGCGGTGGCACTTGGCAATGCTGATTGCTAACTACAAGTTACAATGACGTGAGGTAATTATTTTTATACATCTAAGAATGGGATGTATATACATTAACTAGTACTCCCTCCGTCGCAGAGTGAATGTCACACTTTCCATTTGGGTATGTCCCATAGTAAATGCCGCATTTCTAAATTATGAAAGAGTCTTAGTGCAAATATACCATCATACATGTAAAGTATAAGTAAAGCACATTTCTTAGAAATGTTGACAAGTCAATTGCAACATTTATTTTGGGACGGATGAAGTACTTGTTTCATATACCAGATAGTCACTCTAAACTCGTAGGGATTCTGTAATAGATTAGGAATCTATGTAATAGACTAGACAATTGATCAATACAACATGATGGAAATTCCATGGTCTGGTATCAGACTTTAAAAAAAAAACATGTTACCCAAAATTTAAGATTCTTATTCAAAATGTAAAACAATCTTGCAACAGAATTTGCGTCAGCCATTTAAGTGCACAAGAGAAATGAACACTATTACATAAAAGGACACTCCAAGTACAGAAAAACAGACTGAGCACGAAAAAATGGAAACCTCATAGCACAATCTTTATTCAAAATGTCAACATTCTTTATGAACATTTTGTTAGACAAAAGGCCCATAACCCCAAATGAGCTAGAAGGGTATAATCTATGCCATCTTACCTCCTCACAAAGGAAAAATTTATCGAAAAGAAAATGACTTGATTAACTAAATATCAAATTCTTGACTTGAAGAACACAGTTTAAAATCGAAGTCTTAACTCATAGAATACCTTTCTTCACGATCACGACGATGATGATGATGGCTTCATATTCTCGACAAAACCAGTACTGAGAAGCCTCTCAACATATTTCCCAAGAATATCCACCTCCAAATTAACCTTCTGCCCAACTTTTTTCAATGGTATAACAACCTCCTTCTGTGTATACTCCACCATCATAAAATTGAAACAACACTCTTCATCAAACACCTTGACTACAGTCAAGCTAGTCCCATCCACAGCTATAAACCCTTTCGGCACAATATATTTCAAAACCTCCGGCGATGTCTTGACTTTAATCCACAATGAATCCTCTTCCACTTCCATCTCAACAATCTCCCCTGTTCCATCAACGTGCCCCTGAACGAAATGCCCTCCCATTCGGGTATCTGGCGTCACTGCCCGTTCCAAATTGACTACTGATCCTTGCTCTAGATCAAGTAACGAAGTTAACCTGAGCGTTTCCGGTGCTATTCCGACGGTGAATTGGGATAATTCGTGGTCGAAATGGGTTACCGTTAAGCATGTGCCGTTGACGGCGATACTGTCTCCGAGGTTGACGCCACCGAGGACGGTTTTGGCGGTGATGGTCATGTCGAATCCGCCGTCTTGAGCATAACCCAGGTTCTTGATTTGGCCCATTTCTTCGACGATGCCGGTGAAGAGTGCTCGGATTTGGTTGCGGCTGTGGGAATGGGGGCGTTTGAAATTGGGAATGGGTTTGAGAGGGTGAGTGGAGAATTGTGAGGAGAATGACGGTGGTTTGAGAGTGGCGGTGAATTTGTTGAGATTGGTTTGGGAAGGTGGGGATTTGAGGTGGTTAAAGATCGGGATTTTGGGGTGGTTTTTGGATTTCAGTGTTTTGGAGATGGTGGAAAAAGATGAAGAAATCGCCATTTTTTTTTCTTTGTATTGAATGTGAGGGGATGAAATTGAAAAGGGTTTGTGAATTTGGTGGGTATTTGTGTTGGTTGAAGAGGCCTGAAGCTTGCCGCTGACGAAGTTGGACGGCATTGGGCTTGCGGACTGCAGTTGCCGTTCTCAGTTTTTGTTTTTTTGTTTTATGTTTTTTATTTGGTATAATAAGGTTAAGCACTGATTAATGCAACAAAAATGAAACTAAAAAATTGTTTCATGTATCATGCCTCATGTTTCTAAAAGAAAAATGTTACATGCCTCACTACTCCCATGTAAGTTCAATGGCTATTTTCGACTTTTTTAGTCTTTTATTTGGAGTGTGATATTTTTTCTTGATAAATGACCAATCAGCAACTCAGAACAGACACTTCAAATTACTATCTTTATGTTGGGATGGCATTTTGTCGAAACTCGATCCGTATCCGGAACAATACATCTCGCAACAAGCGGGTTTGGTAATAATTTTTCATAACCCGCATGTTAAGGGTCGGGTTTGGTAGCACACTCAAACCCGCGGGGCGGCAAGTATGCTACCTATTTTTTATGATATCTCTAAACCCTTCACATATTATCTTACTGCTTTTATATATAACACGCCTCTTCTCAATTTCTAGTGTTAGAAATCATTTGCGTCGACATCACTGGCGATTGAGGCAATTTCTCCAAGTCCGCCCCTTCCAGTCTCATCTTCTTCATCCATCGTCGTCAAGGTCAACCAGCGATGGTGGCGGCAGTCTTCTCATCGCCTCGACTTCGACATTAAGTAGATCTCTCTCTCTCTATTTCTCTCTTTATCTCTCTCTCTCTCTCTCTCTCTCTCTCTGTTTCTCTTTCTCTTTCTCTCTAATATTAATTTTTGATGTTAATAGACTCACTTGTTATTGATTTTCTGCATTGATGTTCATAGACTCAAGTTTAAATTAATTGTTAATAATCTGTTATGAAATAGTTGATGTTAAATTTGAGTTTGCTGTTAAAGTTATACAGGCTGGGCTAAAGCCAAAAATTATGCTTTTGTTGAATATGGGGCGGGGCGGATACGGGTTAGCACTCTACAGGGTGGGATGGGTTCGGTACAAGGAGTATTCACTGAGAGGTGGGTTCTGTATTGAGTAAACCTGCTTCGTATCCGCCTCGTTGCCATACCTACATTTATGCTTGTTTAGAAATTTGGCTCTCATGTACCTCAAACAATATCGATGATGCACATCTGGCCACCAAGTATGTTCTGCATTTGTTTTAAAAATGTCATTATGACGATTAGAAAGCAAGCATACCTCACGACCCTTGATAATATGTCTACAAAGTATAATCACCAACGACAGTTGGAATAATCCCTTGTTAGACAATAGCAAAAGCATTAGGAAGCACGCTGCCATGGGCGTCAACACCCATAACAATAAGTATTACCCATTTATAACATTCATGTAGGAACGTTCCATCGAAAAATACAACATGCCGACAATGAGTGAAATCTATACAAAGCCTGAATTGTTGGTTTCGATATAACATGCGCAGCGGAAACAACAACAAAAATAAAACCCAAGAGCCCTGATCCGTTTATTTATGATAATTAAAGTAAATACTATTTGAATTTAGAATACTAACTCATGTGATGCTTTAAAATTTTCGGATATTAAATTCTTGAGGTTGAATCACGAATTTGTAGGTGTTGAAAACCGAACACCCTCTATACGTATCTAAACCGCGAACGAATTTCAAGAACGATTTCTTGAACCCAATTGCTAGATCGAAAATATTAGAAATCGAATATCTAATCTTTAAGGCTATATGAATTATGTGATTTTGATATTTGATTCACAATCTAAATCTCTCAAATTGTGTTTCAAAACCCTAATTTTCGTCACTTTAGTTTGTAGAGGAAAAGTCTTATTTCTACTTCTCAAGTTACCCTAACAAAAAACCACTTTTCAAATCTAAATTGTGTTTCTAAAACCCTAAGAATTTTTCCCCCTAAATTGGTTAGGGCACCCACACATACTAAATTCATTCAGAATTGTTCTACTGTATTGTTATACATAGCTGGCCACGAATCAACAATGAAGTACGTAAGTTTTTGGAATATTGCCCTCACCATGACAGCATAAATAGTAAATTGCAGTAACATGGGCTCCATTAAATCTTTATTATATGCGTACGGAGTATCACTGATTGACTATGATAAATTTAAACTAGCCTAAAAATATAATTTCACAAATATTGATATTTTAGGATCACATATCATCTACTCCACTAAGCGCTAATGCTTTCATCATCTCAGTTGTTGGTCATAGAGCATTAGCCGGAAAATAAAGATTTGGGTGAGTGATAAGTTTAACTTACATTTGTGTGATTTTATGGTTGTGTGTTGTCACATACCCTTTTAACCATTGAGAAATATGTTTCTCAGTCGTTTAAAGCTAAAGATTTTAGTTAATGAATGCCACGTAACATCATTTATGAAACAACTGATAACTCAATTTTCTCAGTAATTTAAAGTTAAGATGAACATGCTTACCATACAAGTGACAAAACAGTCTATCTCCTTTTTGTGCAAATCGAGCAATTGTCAAAAGAGAAATTCATTTTTCATTTGTTAACAATTGAGAAGTATGCTCCTGTAAAAAATAATAATTGAGAAGTACTCCCTCCGTCCCACCCGAACTAGGATTTTTGGGTTGAGCATGAGGATTAAGAAAAAAATGTTAGTGGAGTAAGTGTTCTGAGTATAAAAATGTGAAGTAGGAGAAAGAAAGTGGGGTAGAGCATAATGAGTGGAAAGTTGTTGTGAGTGTGAAGGTGGGTCCCATTAAATAAAACATTTTCATTTTTGGGTTGTCCTAATTCGAATGAGACACATAAAATGGAAATTTGTCTTAATTCGAGTAGTACAGAGGAGTATGTATTTTACTATTACGGAGTCTTACTCCCTCCGTTTCATAATACATGACGTTTTAGGAGCAATTTTTTGTTTCAAAATATTTGACGTTTTACTATTATCAAGAAAGAATTACTCTTGTTTACCTATTATACCCTGATTCATTAATTGTGAACTATTTCTTGTATAATCATTTAAATGCTTAGGTAATTGGATACTTTTAGGGGCACATATGTCTTTTTAATATGTATTAATTGAATTTCTTAATATGTGTGAAGAAATTTAACATGACATGTATTATGAAACTGGAGGGAGTACCTTTTACGGAGTAAAAGGTTTGATAAAGAGTTACGTTTTCAAGAAACTTGAAGTGCTTTAAAAAAAAAAAAAAAAAAATCTTTTCTAGGGCATTTTGGTTTACATAAAATGTTCATATAATAATATAATTTTCAATTATCCTTTTCCTTTCAGAAAAAAGGAAAACAATGCCATGAGTAGAAAATAGCAAACTTTCACGTATATTATTTCATTTCCTTAATTATAACCTTCCTAATTCTCAATAAACAAAACTATATATAAACTTCATTAACAAAAAATCCTTATTAATATACCACTTTTTCTTTCTCCCAGCTTCCCTCCTCCTCTTTCCCTCAGTCGTGATTATTTTCTCCTTTTCAACAAGCTTTTGTAGAACTTCAAATTTCTTCAAAGATCACAAAGAGCTAGGTAAGCCCACTTTTGTTATCATTTTTTTTTTTTTAACTTTTATTCCAAGCCTTTAAAATGCATGCTTTTATACCCATTAATTCTTATGATAATTTTTTTAACAATACACTCACCGTTTTGTTATCAAGAAAAAATTGTTAGTAGAACTTAATTGGTTGGTTTACTTGCTCCATTCCATGTTAAGATCCCATGTTTAAAAGTCAAAATCTTACTGTCTTCATCTAATAAATATCCGATTTTTTAAAAAAATATTACTGATTAAAAGCAAATTTAAAAATTTTCGAACGTTTGTTTGGGACGGAGGAATACATGTTGTACTTTTGCGTTTTTGTATCTCTTGGAGTAATCGTTATAGTAAAGCAATTTTATTTTTTTTTACCTAAGCATTATGCAATAAGAATTGATTTGGGTAGTATTAAGAAAGCTGAAAAACTTGTTAATATATCCAACCTTATTTCGTTGCTTATTTTAATAGAGTTTTAATTATTTATGGTACAAAATTGCAGGTACAATCATGGGCAAGAATAGTCCAATCACACCATTAATAAGGCTCCTAGCTTGCATAATTACATTAATACCCGCCGTTCTTATGGGCACAAATCATGAAAAGGTCAAGTTGGATAACTATTTCTATGAAGCCAAATATATATATTGGGATGCTTTCCAGTAAGTCTATAATTTCCCATATTCTAACCTTAAGGTGACAATTTAATATTGAGAATTAACAAAATTTAGTTTTAATGTACTCCCTCTACCCCAGAATAAATGTCATAATTAACAAGTCAATGTTTTTAAGATTTTAGTTACGTTTCTTTAATTGTTTAAATCTATTCATATGGGTAGAGTGACACCAACTATGACATTGCAATGCTTATGCCTATTAGAATGGGTAGTATAAGAAGATCACCAAACTTCATACCACATTTCTATTTTTATTAGGGTTAATTGCAAATTAGGGCTTGAACTCAAGGGGGTCTTCTAAAAGGGGCCCCATATTTTTTTTTTTTGGCCAAATCAGGGCTTCAAATGTAAAATTTTCGCCAGTTAAGGGCTTTTTAACGATTTTCGTTAGAAAAGTCAGTTAAGTACCATGTCCATAAAAACCCTTGCTCGCCCCAAACCCAGACTAATTTTCCATCAAGGAAGGCCTCACCGATGGTGAGAGGCACTTTATCACTCATGTCCTACCTTCTTCGCCGCCTCCTATGGAACCTCGCCGGAGAACCTACCCGGACGGCTCGTGAAGAAGGTCCAGGAAAAGTCAAAACAGATTCTGCAAACCCACATCTGAATTTTTTTTGGCTTTGTTTTTATAGTTTGATCATTCATTTTAGATTAAAATGTTGTTTCATTTTAATTTAAGATTAATTTACTAATTTAATTGAGAAAAAAATGAATTGAAAATGATGAATTTGGTGTATACTTTTGTTAATTGTGGCGGCACTGTGGTGGTAGTGGCATGGAGGGCTAGGTGGTAGTTTCAGGTGGTGGAGATTTGGGGTGGTGGGTGGCTGTGCATAAGGTTGAAGATGAAGGGATATCCACAATTGACCCCCTAATCTATAGTCTTTAGCCTTTAAGCTCCATAAATTTCACTAAAAGGAAACCCTTTTTAATAAGCATTTATTCTAAGACAAATATTTATTTTGGTACAGACGAAAATAAAAAATATGACATTTATTCTGGGACAAAGGGAGTAAAAAGATTTTGGACTATTTCTTACCTTGCTAATTAATTTTGAAATAGAATCCAGACTTTATTTATTTGGTACATTTATATAAAGTATCTTACAAAAACATCATGTTAGGCCCGAATAAATACAATTTTGACCCATATTCTAGTTTATGTATTTACTTTTGTCCCAATCATCTAATCATAATTCAAAAGTTTGAACATGGTTTTTCAAGTAAAGTAAAGCTTGTTATTGCAGATTCTTTGTGATTACATACAGCATTGCGAGCGCTTGGAACTTTCTACTAATGTGTCTTCCCGATGGGAATCCTCTCTGGAGACTAGCTGTGCTAATCGAATGGGTAATTTTTCCTTTCTCTCTATAATAAAGTCTCGATCAAAAAACTAGTTAAGATTTTTTGTTTGAGATTTAACGGAAGTTTAACTAACTACATTAAGTTATTTGAACTAGGTTATAACGACTTTAATGATAACTTCATGTGCAATGACAACAAATACCTACATAGAAATGAAAACTGGAGTTGCTAAAGCCGGTTGGTCTCCACAGTGCTGTATTGTCCCGGCCTTCTGCAGCAAGGTGTTAACGTCGTTGGTTTTCGGATATATCGGCCTCGTATTATGTGTTCCCATCTTCGTTTACTCAATTGTCGTCCTCGCCGATCCTTTCTTGACTGATTGATGTTACAGTTCGGTCAACGTTATAGCTTGACTTATACTAGTTTTGATTATTTATCTCGGATATCCCCTAATATAAAGTCACAAAACTTGGCTCACAAAATAATGTGTCAAGATTTTATTGGTGCTTTTAATTAGAGTGTGGCAGGTCCACAATCGATGCACCCAATAAAACATCGACACCTCATTTTGTAGACTTCTTTTGTGCCCAATAGCATTACCCCTCGGATATAAGTATATCTTTGTTTAGCTTGTTTTTGGGAATATTGTAGAAAAGGCAATAACTTTTTCGTAGAGATTATCTTCGCTCATATTGTAATTTATATAAGACTGATCGTGGGGTAAGTTTTCATACAATATACTCCCTCCGTCCCACCACAAGTGAGACTAGGAGTCAATTAGTGGCCAATTTAATTAAACTTTGACTGATAATTTAAATATAATGTAATAATCCTAATGAAAATTTAACAACTATTATCGTATCACCTTTTATAATACTTTCAATATCAATTTTTAAAATTTTAATCAGAACAATTATTTTTATTTAAATTATTAGTCAAAGTTTAATCAAGTTGACCACTAATTGACTTGCTTATATAGTTAAGACCGATAAATATGGATAAGAAATTGCTGCAACACCTAACGAAAGTTTTGGGTGAGATGGACTCACACATGAGACGGGTCTCGATGAGAGAAAATAGGCTTGTCCCGCCCCCATCCCGCCCATAGGGTGCTCAAAATATCCGAAAAATCTTTAAGTTAGCCTTGATCATTATGCAACGTAGTTTCCGATTTTTATCAAATAATGCAACCTACTAACTAGTGGCAGATATATGAAACGTACTTTACTATCATATATCAAATAATGCAATGTACAATTTTTTTTCTAACGCCGTTAAAAATTCTAACAGAAGTATGACTTTCGTTAAAAAAACTAACAAAACGTTTCTTTAATAATCCAAAAAATGTAAACTTTCGTTAAAAAAACTAACAAAACGTTTCTTTAACAATCCTTTCAATGGGACGGTGGTGGGTATCTCATCACTTTCTCATGTTTCCTTTTCATTTTGAGTTAGTTTCGTTTAATATATAGCTGAACTCGTTAAAAATTTAATGTGTTTTGAGTAGGTTGCATTATTTGATAAATGATAGTAAAGTACGTTTCATATATCTGTCACTAGTGAGTAGGTTGCATTATTTGATAATAGAGGCTTAGTACGTTGCATCAAGCACTAATTATTCCCATTTATACGGAGGTAGTACTAGTATTTGTACAAGTGAGGGTGCAAGACACTAAATTCATCCTTGATACGATGCCATGCCCCCTGACAAGCACTTCGTGCTTTTTATTCACAAAAATGGTGATTTTTTTTTTTCTAAATTAACTGTTACTTTTAGTTAAATAGATGTAAGTTTGATTAATAATTTTTTTAAAAAAAATAAATGATCTTAATAAAAATCTAAAAATTGTTATTAAAAGTATTATTAATTATAATACAATGTCAAATTTTATATTTTTTATTAGCATCATTTTTTATTGAAATTATTGGTCAAAGTTACATCTGATTGACCTAAAGCGACCGTTATTTTGGACGAGAGAGAGTAAAATAGAATGATAATTATACCACACAAAAAAAAAAAAAATGGTCAAAAGAATCCCAGAATCCTGCCCCTTCCATTTCCCAACTTCCTTCTTCATTTTGTTTCTTTTTCAAGGCAAGCCTTTAAACTCTGTTAAATACTAGTGAGAGGGTAGAGTAATTAATGTGAGGAATCCCAAGAGTCCCTTGTGAATTTAATCCTTCCCATTTGCACGTTATAAATATAGAATAATCTCCTACACCTTTAATCACATAAATACTAAAAAACCAAAAATGCCTTCAGGTCCAAAGAAGAGGAGAGCTGCTAGGAACAAAAATGTCCTACTGTCAGTAAAATTAGAAGAGGGTTCAGATGTGAAAATTGAACCTTTTCCTGTCCAAGTTCATGAGCCAGTGGCTGTGAAAATAGAGCCAGTTTTCGTTGAGGCGTATGAGCCAGTTGTTGAGCCACATGTGGTTAGTCTAGTCGAGCCAGTTGCCGAGATACCTGAGCCTGTTGTTGGTCTAGTCGAGCCAGTTGCTGAGCCACCTGTGGTTAGTCTAGCCGAGCCGGTTGCTGAGCCATTTTTGGTTGGTCTAGATGAGCCAGTTGTTGAGTCAGCTGGGGTAGGTCTAGTTGAGTCAGCTGCTGACTTATGTGGGCCCGTGGTTGGTCTAGATGAGCCATTTGTTGAGTCATTTGTGCCAAAGCTTCTAGTACAGATTCTTGTGAAGTTGAACTTAATTCCATTAATGGGGAAGAATTATTTTCTGTGAATGAGTTGGCTTATTCTGAGGAGGCTATTGAGGTGATGACTGAAGAGAGTCGTGTGGTTCAGAAGGTTTCGGTTAATGGTGGGGATAAGTCAACTACTAAGGTTGAGTTGGGGGAGGTTAAGAAGAGTATTCAACAACAACTTCGTGTTGTCGAGCAACTCACTGTCAATCTCCGTCAGATTCTCGCTAATCTTGATTGATGTAATCTAAGTTTTTCGTTAACTTATTTTGGTTAGGGTTTTTTTTTTTTTTTTTTTTTTTTTGGTGTGTGTTGGTTGCTAGTTTTTAAAGTTTCCTGGATGGCAGTGCCAATTCTAAGATGATATTAGAAATGTTATTAACCCTATGTTTTCTTGAATCATCAAATCCTTGTAATCTTCCCTTAGATTTCTTTTTATTTAGCCATGTCCCTCTTCTCCTTTATTTTGCAACTATGAATTTAACTAGAAAGAAAGTTGGTCAAAAGTTACAATTTATTGATATTTTCTTCAGAAATAGGGGTTCAGAACTGAAATTTTCTTAGTACCACCGTCCCAAAATGAATGTCTGAATTTGCTTTTGATCAAAGAGCAAATTCAAGGAAAGTGGGGTCAAATGATCCCCTTCTTAGTGTGACTTCAATGTTTCACGTATCTTATTGATCTCGGCCATTCATCTAACAAGGAGAAAGATTTGACCAAATCTAGGCATCATCAGAGCAGAAAGAGCAGTTTCAATTCCTAGCAAAAAGATACTGTGTCTACAGAATGTGCACAGCAATGTAGTGCTGAGCACAGTGCAGCAACCAACTTACTGATACCTTTTATTCTACTCCATCCGTCCCTAAAAGTTTGTCTCATTTGACCTTCTATGATCAACACACGTTAACTTTGACCCTACGATAGTGTTAATCTAATGATTATAATTAAATTCATAACATTGTTATTGATAAATCACTATGATTTATCAATTACTACAATTTTTAGAATTTCAGTAGGATGATTAGATCGTAATCAATGTTTGGTCAAACTTCATTCGTGTTGACTTGTACATTTAAGATAGCATATCAAAACACGTTAACTGACCTGCTTGGTCATTCCGTTGTGTGGAAACACCTGAATGGGAGTGAATCTGTCTGTTGTGAATACGTAAACACCACGATTAATTCAATCACTCACCTGCAATTTGTACCATATGACACCAACAAAATTATTTGAGTTCAGTTCATCAAGAAGTAAAACAAACAGACAGCACGCAGTTAATCTAAGAGTTCATTCACATTTAAACCTGCGTACTATTGTCAGATTGACGATTTGCCCCCGTACTCACGAAACTCACACTATAACATGAGTACTATGATTTTAATAAAAAAGTGCTCAGGGATAACGCTGAGCCGTTAGAAATTTAATGGGCTGTCAGCATATGTTCAAAATTTAATGGATTTACAATAAAAAAAAATCAAATGTAACCCTGATAATGATATTAATGTTGAAAAGGTCCAAAAAAATATATATATATATTTAAATTTCTTTTATTTTCAAATAATTAGGATAATGATATTAATGTTGTAAAGGTCCACCTCCACCATTATACAGATCAACCGCCATCGCCACCACCAACACCCACCACCACCGTGACCGCTATCACCGACAAAGTCGCCACCGCAGCCACCACCACTGTATCATCTTCCAAACCCTTCATTCAACCCAATGCCACCACCACCGAATCAACACCACCAACAATGACCCACAAATCATAATTTTTCATTAGAATACCCCAAATCAACACTCCCAATCTATTTCTATCTTCTTGTGACAACAACAACCAGTGATGCTATTGAGCATTAAGTCACTCCAAATTGAATTTTTTTTTGCTTGAAATCAAAGAGATAAAGGGTTTGAAATCGAGGAAATTAGGGCACATAAGTGAAGAAATGAAGAAATTAAGGCTCGGAATTGAAGCAATAGGGCTCGAATCAGATTTGAGTTTGCGAATTAGAACACGATAGGGTATTAAATACATGCCGGAGGTGTTAGAATGGTCGGCGACGCTGCTGGAGTGGGCGAGGGATGGCTGGACGTGGGGAGGGATGGCAAGGAGGGTAGGGTAGAGAGAGAGATGTGGTGGGCGACGGTCGCCGGAGTAGAGGGCAGGGGAGAGCTGGTCGGAGGTAGTATGGTAGAGAGAGAAAGAGTACAGAGAGAAAGAGGAGGGAGGGGAGTGTGTGTATTTTGTGTGGGTGTAATCTGGAAAGGAGTGTGCAAAGTACAATTTAAAGTGATAAGGGAGTGAGTAACCAATTTATTAATATAAAAAAATCAAAATAAAAGAAATATATATAAATTTTGGATCATTACAACATTAATATCATTAGTTATAATAATTTATTTACTTTTTCTATTTTATTATCTCTTAATAACAGATATATATAGAGAGAAATATGTATATACAATATTTTTTGGACCTTTACTACATTAAGATCATTATCAGTGTTACATTTGAATTTTTTTATTATAAATCTGTTAAATTTTTAACATATGTTGACAGACCGTTAGATTTCTGACGGCTCAACGTTATCTCAGGGCACTTTTTTATTAAAATCATAGTACGCAGGTCATAGTATGAGCTTCGTGCGTACGGGGGCAAATCGTCAATCTGGCCATAGTACGTAGGTTCAAATGGGAATAAACTCGTTAATCTAAATGTTATTGCACGTACAAAGGTTTCATGTTTCTCTGTGTAATGCAACAATTTGTTAGTTTCGGGATCAGAATATGAGGGTCAACCAGGGTCTAAAATAAAGCCAGATCCTTCTTCTAGTGTTATGCCATTGGCAACAAGAAGAGGATAGTGAACAAACAGAACAGGCACCTCTTTGTCATTTATCATTTTTGATTCCAAGGAAAAGAAAAGGGTAAAATGAAAATGATAGGGATTTACCTTTACTGGGTTCTCGTTGTTGACTAACGGGTTAGTAGTGATCTCAATTAATCAACAATCAAAATAAACAAACAGACCCTAAAAACATTATATGAACCTCATTTTGGGCAAGATTTTGCTTGAAAATGGGCACTCATGGTGGGAAGGTGGCAGTAAAATAACAAAAATGATATGTACACACTGGAGGAGCAAATCCATCGTCATCCAACTTATCATAAGATCCATGCCTCATTCCCTGCATATAGCAAGAAACTTTTAAGCCATACAGGAGACTCGGAAGAAGAAGAGAAAAGATGAAACTAGAGAGAAAACAAGAAACAAAAACACAGAGAAAGCAAAGCTAACCATGGTATTCTCCCTATTAGGACGTCCAAAGTCCTCTTTCACGAGTGTACCCATCTTTTTCTCCTCATCCCAACAAGATGGATGAACATAATTATCCTAGACAAATCAAGGAGGTAGACCGAGTTAATTAACTGAATGAGGAAATGTGTATATGAACTAAATTACCTATATGAACGGAAGAATAGTGATTGGAAGAACCCACGATCAATTGAAGATAAATTCATAATTACAGAATCTTCTTGGTTATATCCAGAACAGCAAGCAATCGCAACAATTGCATTCTTTCAAATGAAGAAAAATAAATGATCACGGAAAAGGGGATCATTGGAAGCTCCAAAATTTTAATCGGAGAATCAAAAGACAGAGAGCAGTGAGCAAAGTGCTTACGATGCCTGCTGGAAGCTGTCTGAAATGCAAATGCTCCATCGCACGAGTAGTAACTAAAGGCTTCTGAGGATAGTAAAGAACATAGGCCTGTATCCTGAATGAAGGGCAAAAACAGCTCATGAATGGTCAATGCAAGAAAAAGGGACATACTCCCTCCGTCCCATAAGAAATGTCGCACTTTCCTTTTTGGAATGTCCCAAAATAAATGTCACGTTTCTAACTAAGGAAAGAGATCTATCGCAATTTCACAATTGTACAATGTACAAACTAGTAAAGCACCTTTCTTAGAAACATTGACAAGTCGAATGCGACATTTATTTTGAGACAGAGGGCATAAGTATAAAAACTAAACACCTCACCATTCGTGTCTGATAATTAGTCACGTATATTCCCATTGCTTGCTTGCCCATTTCTGATTGATAGGTGTTACGAGGAGACTGCATTCACCCAGATTGTAAAATTACACAACTACTCATTAGAAAGGTGGCAAACTGGAATTACGAAAATTTACCTGATTATGGTCAGGAAACGGTATGATAGAAGCACAAACACCCAATATAAGTGATGGATGAATTTCACAGTGAGTGTAAGTTTCAGAATATGCCTCATCTGGGTTATTCCTTGCTTGCACAAGATCCTAAAACAAGGAATAGTTAAGAAATCTTAGCTTACTTGATCAACGCCTCTAAAGGGCAACATGGTGCTACAAGAGCTCCCATTATGTGTGGGGTCCACAAAAGGGCCGGGCCCACATGGGCTTAATGTAGACATGCTTCCCTTTCATTAAAATGCAAGAGGCTGCTTGCGCAACTTAAAAATGTGCCCACCAACTCCTCTAGTATTCTTTGATAAAAACTAAAAGGAAAGTATAATATATAAAAAGTACATTTATGGTCATGGAGATCATTGTAGTCTCCTCTTCTTCAGTGTCGACATATTCAATGAATCCCTTTGCAACAAGATGATGCCAGCCACACTCCTCGGGTGGTTCCTAACAGAGAATTTGAAAGTGCTAATAATTGTACCAAAATGATGTGGGATTAAGACAAATTTAGCAGTGGTGCATACTCGTTGCTGCAATGCTTGGATGTGGTGCTTCTTTATAAGTAGCCTTTGTTTCTCCACAATGAACAGAGGGCGACTACAGCGACCATAGTCAGTGTAACTGTAAAGTCTCAGCTCTTTCAAACGAATGCCACGGATAACTCCAACTTCCGTGTTCACATCAACCTGGGAAGCGACTGAAAAAAGTTTACATCTCTAAAGAAGCATGGCACGATAACAGGAAACAAACAAGAATAATGAAATTGTGCGACTAATAAAGGAATCATAATGAATTGACTCTTTTAGCCCACTTATCATTTGGTACAGAACTACTCCCTCAGTCCCAAAATGATTGTCAAAAATATAATAATCAAACTTGCTCTTGATGAAGAGTAAACTTGAATTTATTATTATTATTTTTTTTGGTGCATTCATTTTGGGACAGAGGTAGTATAAAGTACTCCCTCAGAGCTAAAATTAATAATAGTAGTCTCACTGTCTTTGTTTGGGATGGAGAGAGTATTTATTAATATACAGATTTGCCTGAAATAATACAAGGATGTAAGGAGCAAAATAAAGAACCAAAAGTAGTGCAGACCTGCCCCCTCAGCTGCTGCAATGTCCTCACCAAGAGCTCAGGGTAACGATGGATGCCAACCCAACAACCATTTACAAATATTTTAGTGGATTGTGGGATAACTGCTGGAGATATTTCCTGTACAAGTTGGGCAGACATTTAAAATTGCAATCTTTTTTTTCCTAAATGACAGGAGTGGTGGAAGGTGAAAGGACAAATCGAGACATAAAACCTCAAAATTTTCTGTACTCCATTCCTCCAAAAATTCAAGAATAGGATTCGCTGCGGATCCTACTGTTATATACACCATCAACGCCAGGTTCTTCACCAGTCCGCAGGCCTTTGCATAATATAACAGTTAGTACTCGTAAACGGTAGTACCTTTTTTTGACAGTAGTTTCTACAATACCTGAAGATAACAAAATAAGTACTTCCTCCGTGCCATAATAAATGTCGCACTTTCTGTTTTGTGTCGTCCCAAAATAAATGTCGTGTTTCTACATAAGAAAATAGTCCTAGTGCAAGTTTACCATGGTACACACAGTTAGAGCACATTCCTTAAAGATATTGACAAGTCAAATGCGACATTTAATATGAGACGGAGAGAGTATCAAAGATCATATTTAAATAATTACTTGTCCTTCAGGTGTTTCTGCAGGACACATCATTCCCCAGTGTGAGTTATGCAACTGTCGAGGCTTTGCCAATTTACCTGGTCGCAGTATATGTCAAATCTCTTGTAAAGAAACGGGCGAATGAAACAATAATGTTACTGATCTCAGTATGATGTCAAATAATAGGTTGTTAGCAGCATTACCTTCACGTCCAATTGGGGAATTGAGCCTTCATAAGTGTGAGAGAGTGGAGGCAAATGTTAACCGATTAAACACCTTTGCACATGTTGTATATTTGAAATCCAAATCAAAGTAGGGAAGAGAGACACAGGGCTGTTATACAAACCGAGCTGGCTCGAGCTCGGCTCGTGAAAGCTCGAGCTAGAGTGAGCTCGAGGTGTAGCTCGAGTCAAAGCTCGTTTTTGTTATCGAGCCGACCGTGTTCGACTCTTTTAGCTCGTTAAAAGCTCGAGTTCGGCTCGATAAGCTCATTAAACTTGAATTTTGTTTTTTAACGGCTCGAAATCGGCTCGATAAGCTCGAACTCGGCTCGATAAGCTCGTTAAGACCAAAATTTTCTTTAAAAAAAGCCTAAGCTCGAGTTCGACTCGTTAAAAACTCGAGTTCGATATCGACTCGAGTTGTTCGCGAACAGCTCGCGAGCTCGATTCGACTCGAGCTCGAGCTCGATAAGTTTTAAACAGTTCGGCTCGGCTCGTTAACAGCCCTAGAGACACTGATATTAAAATTTAGACAATGAGACAGTGACAGAAAACAAACCTGTGAAACCCCTGCTCGGGGGCCAGCTGAATTGCTTGCCCCCAGTTCCCAGTAGCAAGGGAGTATTTAAGGCCACTGGTTATTGTCTTTGCTTTAATGGCGAGTTGCAAGTTAACATCCTTTCCATTTTCAACACACTGACTCATGCATGAACACGAATTATTAGGTTTCATACAAGCAAAAGCTAGCCTCATATATGGTACTTCCCCCATCCCTAAATGAATGTCCGAATTCGTTGAAGAGAAAATTTGGACATTCTTTTTGCGACGGAGGTAGTAAGATACACATTGTAATAACATCAAGTCGAGAAAATTTTGCTAAATGAAGTGACCTTCTGAACATAGGACCTAACATCCCTTCATCCCTTGCTAGCTTTCTGAATAGCTGCAACAAACATAAAACTTGAGCCCAACAAAGAATCCAACATTCAGTTTCTTAGACATAAACATAATCTAGAAAAGGACAGACCATTCTAAATAAGCCTCCAAGTAATGGACCAGCAAGGTCTAATCTCTTATTTGCATAGTGATCCCTGTCATCCTCTGGCCGTCGTCCAAGAGCACATAATAAAAGCCGATTGATTATGTACCTGCTCAATGACAACCCGAGACATCCCTGAAGGATATTTTACATAGAATATTAAGGAAACATCGCGCACGCAGAGTCTGATCTAAGCATACTTATATGGGTGCAATGCACCCATTAAGTCAATCAGTTTGTATAGTTCAGTGGGTAAAGTTCCTGACTTTTTTAACCTTATGGTTGTGCATTTGAGTCCTAAAGCATGCATTATTTCCCACAATTACATTTTGGAACTTAGTATTTGTGCACCCACATAAAAAAGGTTATGGATCCACTGCGTGCATGTGAAAAACAGTTTGAAGTCCTAGCTTACCCAAAGTAGTAAGCTTTTTTAGTTTCACAATACCCAACACCATGTGGAAGCATTTCTCTTTGTATGATCTCTCTCACTCTCCAGCATACCTGAAACAGAGAGACACTTTGAGGAAATCTTGGGTCTCAATGACTTCTTCACAGTCATGGCCTTCCTTTATGACTCTCTTGGTGACATCAACATACAAAGGGGATGAATATGTCAAGTTTCTCAGCCTTGCAGCCTTTGGATACAAAGACGCAGTCTCTCCATCCGACTCTGTCATCATCGGTTTACTGAGGTATATTTGACCAAAACTGATTCTGTATATAGTCTGAACAAGAGGAAGATACGAAATATACTAACACCCTTCACAAGAACTCCCAGTGTGGTTTCTTTGGAACATTCAGCCTTTATTTTAGTGGCCGAGCCAGAAATTTTTGGAAATGGGGGCAAAAGAAATTTCACCAAGTAAAAGGGGGCACAATAAAATTTAGTGCATTTTTCTTCAAGTAAAGGGGGGCAAGTATAAAAAAATTGCACTAAAATCAGTAAATTCATAAAATATTTGCACTAATAAAAACAACTTGCACATTCATTTCGGGACGGATAGATTATAGCATTTGGAAATTTGGAAATGAGTTTTCAAATTCACTAAGCAATTAACATAGAAATCAATGAGTTTTTCAAAACGATAATGCTTCATGAACATAAATTTTGTACCAAATGTGATATAGCCCTGAACAGTACTTTAAAACCCATCCATTATAAAATGCAATCAGAATCAACTAATCAAGGAAATCAAGGTTAAAACCCAACAAAATCAGAGTTTCGGCCAGGATTATGCTGCGACTTTGGAAGAATTTCAGTATCGGCAGCCTCATCAACAATCTCCTGCATGGTATTCTGTATGAATTCATCGAGCGAATGAAGCTGTTGCCGCAACAACCCTTTCTCCTCGAAATACGCGCTGATCACAGTCCATGCATCCTCTTGAGTTATCTCGTTCGAGTCATCGTCTTCGTCTTCATCGGGCGGTGGCACCACCACCGCCGCTGCTACGGCCGCCATCTGTAACTCACGTTCTGATTGTTGTACTGATTGCTTCTATCAAATCCACCGTACATTTCTTCTCGTAAATTTGCAGGAAAACAAAAGGGAAAAATGTATCGAATTTTCAACTTTAAATCAATGGCTTAGAGGATTTAATTATTGATTTATACTACATCTCAGTTTTGATCGGATAAAAATATGAGTATTATGACGGTGGTTAAGTAAAACTTATGAATACACCACTCTGTACTTTATATTACCATTTAAAATTTCAAGCTACTTATGGGTGTATTAATAAGTTTTAAGGGTGTGTATAACACCCTATTATGATGTTAATGTGGTAAATTCTATATACAAGGCATACTACATACAAGACACCAATAATGGCAAAACTACCTTTCGCGTGTCGTGTGCAAAAGGACGACTTGAAGGCTTCATGTCGTGTACTAATACACGAGATAGACCAATTGTATAAAATGTCCAGTCGTGTGAATTTATACGAAATATACTATACTCTGTCACACAAACATACACGAAACGCATATGAACATGTCGTGTATAGTTCATACGACATGTTGTCACACATGTCGTATTAAAGCACACGATATAAAGCCCTATGCTCGTGTATATTCATGCGACATGTCAAAATGAAGGTGTTCTTCGATGATTTGCAACACGATGTTAATGATACGCATATGCTATGTTAAATTATTGAATTGTGTTGTTAATTGAGCAAAATTTGTACACTTAGACATGACAAGTAACAAACGTCATATTGGATCATACAATATCATATAACCTATCACATTTAAGTGATACCACTTTATTTATAATCCCCTAACAAATGATTGTGGTGTTATGTTTCTAATCAAGATTATATTTAAAAAGGTAATTAAACATGTTATAATGCATCATACAATATCATATATAACCTATCACATTTATTAGGTTAAAGTGATACCAATTTATTTATCAACTAACAAACGATGTTATGATGTGCATATACTATGTTAAATTAATGAGTTATGGTGTTATATTTCTAATCAAGATTATATATAATGAGTTAATTAAACATGTTATATAACGAGTTAAGTTGTTTCGATGATTTGCCAAACGAGGTTAATGATAAGTTGTACATTAGAGGAATACCACTTTTGGGACGGAGATAGTATATTAAAGTTAGTACTATTATTTTTGGATCACTTGATGTAGTATTGAAATTCTTGTTTTGATGTTGGTTGTTGTGATGTATGGATACATTAGTTGACTTTAGTATGATTGTGTTATTGGTTTTGGGTTTTGAATTTCTGGTATTAAATGATGTATGAAATTATGGGTTTTAGGTTATGTAATTCTGTTTTTTTTTTTCTGGGTTCTTTGTATCTCGTGTGGAAATACACGAGATGTAGTTGTTCAGGTCGTATGAACTTTACACGAGTTAAAGCTTAACGAGTCGTGTATATTCACACGAAATGCTTTGTTTTCTGGGTAAAAATGCATTTCGTATGAACGTAACACGAGCTGAAGGACTGCATCTCGTGTATTTTCACACGAAATACATTAATTACCCAGAAACAATGCATCTCGTGTGTGTTCATACGACATGAATGAAGACATGTCGTGTGTGTTCATACGAGCTGCTTAATACCATCTCGTGTATAAGCACACGAGATGGTCTCTGTACTGGAAAAAAAACAAAAACTTAAAAGAAACAGAAACATACCCAGAATTTCAATAACTAACCCAGAATTTCATTAACATATTCCAAAGTGCCAAACATCAAAAGTTTACAAACCAGAATTACAAATCATAAATTCAATCAATGTATCCAAACTCATAATAAACTACCAAAGTGCCAAAACCTCATTCATTAACCTAACCAAAGTGCCAAAATCCAGAATTTCAATGTATCATACATCATCATAAACTACCAACCAGAATTACAAATCATAAATTCAATCAATCAGTCACGAGTCCATATCCCTGGGGAATACTCCTCTCCAACCTGAAATTAAAGGTTACAAATCATTAATTGACAACCTCCGTCCCAAAACAAAAGTACTAAAACAATACAAATCAGAAACTGAAATAATAAACAATCAAATCCCTAAAAAATGGAAATAGTATAAAGGAACATAAACAATCACACACACACACACACACACACACACACACACACACATCAATATACTCCCTCCGTCCCAAAATGATAACATAACTTTAATATACTCCATTCGTCCCAAAACTGAAACACACACACACACACAGCAAACAAACAATAGCAATTCCATTCAACAATATAATCCATCCGTCCCAAAAAATGAAAGTAACAACAAACAAACAATAGCAATTCAATTTATACGTTGGGAATATCAATTTGGGACGGAGGGATAATATAAAGAAACATAAGAATGGAAATGTGATAATAAAAATGGAAATAGTACCTAAAGGGGACCTCCTAATAGCTCGTGCACCTGTCTAATCTCATCTACGACATCTGCGGGTATCCTGTCATCCGTGAGCATCACAAGTAGTCTATCTCGTGCCTCTACAACCCTAGGCGGAGGTGGAACGTTAACTAGGCCATCATGATTCGGATTAGTAATCCGAACATGAGTCCTAGCCAGAAACCACGGCATATACTGAGAAGTCACAGGATCAGATGCACTCACGGACGGCCCCCATCGACGCTCTGCATTGAAAACCCCCAAGCCGTCCTCTAACCACTCCTCCCAGAGATCATCACGTGCTCCATACGACTTCTTGTACCCCTTTTGACCAGCCATCAACGAACAATCACGGCCGCAAGACAAGAGGTCTCTGGGGATTTTCTGCTGGATCCCGAACTGCCGGGTAACACGGTCAGGCATATACGCTTCGGTGATATCCTGGAAGCGTATAACCCCTCGGAAGTATGAGACCGGCAAAAGCGCCTCTGGGGTGGTACCGTAGGGAGTCCAACAAACCTAAAAATGAATTTGTTAGACAACGTCAACAGAATATTCCCTCCGTCCCAGTGGAAGTGGCACTAGTGCTAACTTTGACCAATAACATATTATTGGTCAAAGTTAGCACTAGTGCCACTTTCACTGGGACGGAGGGAGTATAACAATTTGTAAAACTTTAAATATAACTAACTCACCCTATCAACCGTCATCGTGTCCAGGGTGTACCGGAACTTCAATAGATGGGGAATTTCCTTTCCGACTGTATCAGTACGTACCCATCTACGAGCTCTCGGCTGGCCCTCCGTCCATGACGGGTCAATATCTCTCTGAAAAACCGGAAAGTACTCGTATATCCACGCCTGCAAATGTATGAAATAAATAAGTAAACAATGTAATAACAATAAATACATGTTGTAATTACTAAAGGAATGTTAAATATTACCTCTAGAAGACTCAAACAACCACCAATCTGCTTGCATCCATATCTAGATGCCTTCCCCAACTCCCGGTATAGGTATGCCAACGCAGCTGTCCCCCAGGAGAGAACCCCCACTCTATCAATATCCACGCACAATGAAAGGTAGGCTGAGGGCATCTTATCCTGAGTCTTGTCCACGAACAGCGTGGAGCCCAAGAGGAACATGATGTACGTGGAAGCACGCTCGTCGTCGGTCATGTCGGAAGGGGTCTCAAAGCAACGGCGGAGGCCATCTAAAGAGTAGGTCGTGCCCTTCTCACAGCCTTTAAGGCGTGTCCTGATACCGCCTAGGTTAGGCTCTGGAACCGCCTTCTTAACAGGGGCACCTAAACAACTGATATCTATAAATTGAAATTGAAATAATTAATAAAATTGATAAAATTTATGAAATTGATAAAATTGATAAAAAAATATACAACAAACAAGAATATACTTAGGATACGAGTGACGTCATGCATAGTGATCATCATCTCCCCCCACGGCATGTGGAAGGTGTTACTCTCGGGAGACCACCGTTCCACAAACACCGTTAGGAGCTCCATGCTAGGCCGGCGAATGGTAGCATCATGTAGACAATGGAGGCCCGTACCCTCAACACGAGCCCACCAAGCTCTATCAACCTCCGGTACAGCAGTAGGCGAGAACCTGTTGATTCCAAACAAAACATTATAATTAATACTCCCTCTGTTCCAGAAAAACAGTCTCATTTTGAATTTTTTTGTGAACAAAAAGGCCAAATGGGACTGTTTTTCTGGAACAGAGGAGGTTTAAACACTAACAACAAATAATAAAACTACTTAATAAATAAATCATATACTTACTTATCTAGAATCTGCTGCCTGGTTTGGCGCTTTAACACCGGCTCACAAGTGGCGTTGTCCCAGATCTTACGGGCTCGGTGATGACCAAACCCGTACAACAAATCAAACACCTCCGGGCCTCCACCGGGGTTACTTTTAAGCTCCCACTCTTCATCTTTAGCCTTTTTCCCCTTTCTAGCCCGTGCCTCCCCTCTAGCCACCCGCAGCGCAGCCCGCCTCTTGCGAGGCCTCAAAGCTAAACTCTCCTCCTCCGCCTCCTCCTCCTCCTCCTCCTCCTCCTCCTCCTCCTCCTCCTCCTACTCCTCCTCCTCCTCCTCCTCCTCCTCCTCATCATCATCATCATCATCATCATCATCACCAGATCCGTGTGCCTCATGCATAAATGCACCTCCGGAATGAGTACCAGAAGATGACTCCTCCTCCGACTCCTCTGAGCCCGTCCTAGAATCTCTACGCTCTAAATCCTCACTATCCGTCTCATCATCCTCAGCCTGCTCAATCACGACATTCTTGTCGTGCCTCATTTTGGTACGTGCAGCTTCTCTAAGTGCAGCTGCCTCCTCGGCCTTCCTCTTTCTATTAGAGGCAGTCGCAGGTTTACGTCCCTACAAAAAATTAAATAAGAGACAATAAATAAGCAACAATTCTAGTTGAAATATTTAACAACAAAAAATTTAAAAAAATTATACAAACAAACAGTGCTACAAACATTACCTACAACAATAAATCATCAATCTACAAGTTTTTCAACCACAGTTTTTATTTCGTGTGCTAATACACGAAATGTTGAGTGGATCTCGTGTATTATAACACGAAATGTAACTGTTTTATCATTTTACAATTCGTGTGAAAATACATGAGATGGGGAGAAGCAGCTCGTGTACATATACACGAAATGCACATTAACATTTCGTGTATTAGCACACGAAATGTAAACTGATTCATCACTTTACATTTCGTGTGCTAATACACGAAATGTTGACAAGTATCTCGTGTGTGTTCATACGAAACACACCCCGACAATTCAAATTTTATACCCACCAATTCGTATCCAATTCAAACAAAAAACCCCAATTTATGTTACGAAATCACAATTAGAACCATTTAGGATAGGTTTAAACTACACTTAAGCGTTATATAATCGATTTTAGGCATAAAAGTAAAGTTGGGTTTTCAAATTGAAAGTTTGGGTTATAGATTAGGAATTACCTGTGTACCGGCGGTAGAGGAGGCGGCGCCGGCGCCGGGCTTGCCGCCGACGGTGGGTAATTTCTTCATTGTTGGCGGTTGTCGTCGATTTGTACGCGGAGGAGGCGTAGGCGTCGTGTGCGAGAGAGATGGAGGGACGGAGTGTTTTGTTCAAACTGGGAATTGGGTATTTTTTGAGTATATATATAAGGGTAGTTTAGTAATTCACTCATGCCTTTTAAATAGTGTGCCTTGTATATAGTAGTACCCTGTTAATGTGCTTGATATGGTATTTCAATTTCAAACCAGTAGTCGAATATTTTCTCTGCCTGGGTGGATCCAACGCCAGATTGGGGTACACCCTGGATTTTTTGGGGGAAAAATATTATTTAGTATTTTTTTTTTTTCAAAAAAAACTTTAGGGGTGCAAATTGTTATTTTTAAAAGAATATGGATGCAAGAAAAGTCAATAGAACATGAAAACGCTATTAGACATGGCCAACCATAAACCGTACCCGTGACAACCCGTCAACCCGCACCCGCATTTAAACCGTTGGAACCGTAACCGTGGACAACCCGTTAACCGTTCTAACCGTACTCGTTAATAATGCGGTTAGGTTACGGCTATAGGTTTTAGAAACCCGTAACCGTAACCGTTCTAACCGTACAAATTATGATAGTTTGGTAACATATTTCGTTCGTTTCTAACATAGTTTGTTAAATTTCTAACACAATGTGTTCAAAATGTTAGATTTTAAAACATTTTCAGTTACTTTTTATTCATTTTAAAATATATTCTAACATATTTTGTTAAATTTCATTGATATCAAAAAGGAAAAAGAAAAAGAAAAAAAAACAGTTAACTTCTAACAAATTCCGTTAGATTTTTAACGAAACCTATTAACCATTTAACAGTTATTTAAAAAAAAAGTGGGCAGACCCATACAACCGTGGACCCGTACCCGCCATAACCGTGTCCCACCCACACCCGTGTATAACACGGTTAGGTTACAGTTATGAGTTTTGAAAACCATACCCGTAACCGTACCCGTCCCACCTGTATTTGGCCATGTCTAAACGCTATTGGAAGTTGCGTGTTTAAGTGTTCTATTTCGTTTCTCCCTCGCAAGTCGCAGCCGCTCTTGTGTTTCAACTTTCAAGTCCGCTACCTAGCGCACGTCGACGGCTCACGGACTCCACGGGACGGAGACGGATTCAAGTGGCTGGCTTCTCCTTCCTCTTTCCTCCGCTCCTCCGGCAATGTCTCAATCTAAAAAATGTATTTTATTTTATTTTTTTTGTAATTCAATTTTAGAGTTTTAAAATTAAAAATTGATGATTTGAGGATTTATTTAGCAATTGTTGTTATGATTTTTGACAGGGAAGTAGTCTAAGCTTTATGGATTCCGATCCAAATGCCCTCGATGTGAGAAATCGGCTTCGGCTACAGTTGATCTTGATCGTAATATTGTCCATGTTGAAAAGGTTCAATAAGAAATCGCACAAGTTACTTCTTCTCAACCGAAAAGTAAATGATAACTCTTTTAGAATTGAGGCTGATCCGGGTTTGAGATTATCATTGTCTCGAGTTGCTAAAATCCTAAGGAGCTTGAAATGATTCGTAGAGCCTACTTACTCAAAGGCCCTTGTCAACCGCGCCTTAGTAGTTTTCCTCAAACCATAATTTATAACGCCCACGTCGATTTAATGTTGATTGGTGTGATGAGTTTGATTGGTTGGAATATAGTGAGAGTAAAGATGCATCATATTGTTTACTCCCTCCGTCCCACCTCACTTGACACCCATGAGGTGGGCACATTAATTAAGAAGAATGAATAAAATAAAGAAAATGTGTGGTAGAAAATGAAGAGAGAGAATGAGTGGGGTAAATAGTAGTGTTAGTTAAATAAGTTGAGTGGTGGAAAATGAAGATAGAGAATGAGTGGTGGGGTAGAGTGAATATAAAATTATAAAAACTGTTAGTGAAAACAGAGGTGTTACCTCAGATGTTGTCGCTGGCAGTCATGTGCTTACGCGGCGAAATATGTGTTTTAGTTTTACATTTCTTTCCATAATAATTTTTATACTAATGTCCTAATATTATTGTCTAGATGGCTGTATTTTTGGTCCATATTTCAGGTTATATTAAGGTGAAAATTAAAGCTAAATACATGGAGAATGGATTAAAAAAGAGTTATTCATAAATGGTGATTTATGGATAACTTTCAACATCTTTAACATGTGGGTAAATTATAAAAATGTGGGAAGACTTATTCAAAGGATTTGTTGCTGATCAAAGAAGAGAGTACAAGCATGGAGAAGCATGGAGTACAAGTGGGCGAAGCTTAGACTTGGTCACAAAGAAATTGGTTGAGAAAATCATGGAATGTGGACCAAGTCTTGCACAATTTGTGGAGAACAAACCCACTCACTCTCCCCCACTCTCTCACAACATGGAAGGCAGCCCCAAGGCTGTTTCTTTGTGTAGCCATCAAGTATTAAAGGCTATAAATAGTGCTTGGATGAGAAGATTGAAGACAAGCCAAATTCATACACACATCCATAGCACAAAGAGCAAAGTACTTCTTGGATCGTTAGGTCCTCTCTCCCATACACTCTTTTAACACTCAAATACTTCGGGTTTGAGTGTGTTTTGGATAGGATAGGATCATCGTACTTTGTTTCTATTTTTGGTTCCAGATGATGGAGAACAAGAATAAGAAGAAGAATAACCTTGTTTAAAGGTTGATGTTTCCACTATACCTGGGCAATGGCTTTTATGGTACTTTTGAATGGTTTCAAAACAATTTTCGTTTGTGGTGGTTTGGTTTTTAAAACAATTCGTATTTTAGTTCTTAATTTAGAAATTTAATACTTTGGTGGTTATGCTTTGGTTTATGACTTGTGGTTTTGTGTATTTTAAAACTTTGATTTACTTTTTGTTTTAAACTACTAATTGTTTTAAACATGGTTCTGTTTTACAATTAGTATATTAAGTAAATCTTTGTTGTTTCGGTTAACTCCATGATTAAGGAGGAGTTAATCTTTGGTGAAATGCTCTGTTATACTGTATATGGCTAACATATGCTACATGTACCATCACTTAGGAGGTTGGAAAGAAATGCACAAACTAAGGGGGAGATTGTTAGTGTAAACAGAGGTGTTACCTCAGATGTTATCGCTGGCAGTCATGTGCTACGCGGCGAAATATGTGTTATAGTTTTACATTTCTTTCCATAATAATTTTTATACTAATGTTCTAATATTATTGTCTAGATGGCTGTATTTTTGGTCTATATTTCAGGTTATATTAAGGTGGAAATTAAAGCTAAATACATGGAGAATGGATTAAAGAAGGGTTATTCATAAATGGTGATTTATGGATAACTTTCAACATCTTTAACATGTGGGTAAATGATAAAAATGTGGGAAGACTTATTCAAAGGATTTGTTGCTGATCAAAGAAGAGAGTACAAGCATGGAGAAGCATGGAGTACAAGTGGGCGAAGCTTAGACTTGGGCACAAAAAAATTGGTTGAGAAAATCATGGAATGTGGACCAAGTCTTGCACAATTTGTGGAGAACAAACCCACTCACTCTCCCCACTCTCTCACAACATGGAAGGCAGCCCCAAGGCTGTTTCTTTGGTAGCCATCAAGTATTAAAGGCTATAAATAGTGCTTGGATGAGAAGATTGAAGACAAGACAAATTCATACACACATCCATAGCACAAAGAGCAAAGTACTTCTTGGCTCGTTAGGTCCTCTCTCCCATACACTCTTTTAACACTCAAATACTTCGGGTTTGAGTGTGTTTTGGATAGGATATGATCATCGTACTTTGTTTCTATTTTTGGTTCCATAGATCATATATTGTATTAGCTATAGGGAACCTTTTGACTTTGTAATTGGTACTCATATTGATTATAAGGTTTTCGCCATTTAGGCATCTCAAGTTATATTTATATAACTTGAGAAAAATAATTCTTGTGCTTTTGTCCGCTGCAAAACTCTTTTACAAATTTATTTTTACTTGGGTGTGTGTATTCTGTCCGTGTGTGTTATCTGGGGTGTTACCTAACACTTGAGGTAACACTTGTTCTCAGAAATCCTTTGTCAAACAATTTCAAAAACTATGCTATTTTGGGAAGTGTCAAGTGAGGTGGGACATCCCAAAACGGAAATAAGTGTCAAGTGAGATGGGACAGAGGAAGTATATTGCTATCTTTTTAAGCCTCGATATAGAGATCGAGGGGGGGGGGTGGTACAATCCCCTACAAGTCTATAGTGATAAGACGTGTAGAGATTATCCATGTTGTGCTTTCAGTAGAACGGTACCTTCCGGCTTGAACCGCTACCTTAGTTAGTCAACGCAAACCTCCACAGGACCAGATGAACGAGTGTCTTAAATCTGATTCCTTTGTGTGTAGAGGCCTTTGTTACTAACAACACGGAAAAGGCTATGATAGGCCCTCTATCGTAGAATTTACGCATATAGGCCATACGTCCAGATCCTATATCATAAGTGCTTTCCAGGAATAACTCATTTCCTTTAATTGCGGCCAACAATAACACTTATTTAGTTGGGCATCTCTGAAGATGTACTGCTATCATCTTGTCTAAAAATCTCGATCCCATTCAAAGCCTTAAGCTGACGTGTAGATATTATCCATGTCGTGCTTTCAGTAGAACGGTACCTTCCGGCTTGAACCGCTACCTTAGTTAGTCAACGCAAACCTCCACAGGACCAAATGAACGGGTGTCTTAAATCTGATTCCTTTTTGTGTAGAAGCCTTTGTTTCTAACAACACGGAAAAGGCTATGATAGGCCCTCTATCGTAGAATTTACGCATATAGGCCATACGTCCAGATCCTATATCATAAGTGCTTTCCAGGAATAACTCATTTCCTTTAATTGCGGCCAACAATAACACTTATTTAGTTGGGCATCTCCGAAGATGTACTGCTATCATCTTGTCTAAAAGACTCGATCCTATTCAAAGCCTTAAGATTTTACTATACTGGCAGTAATGAGCACCCTCCAGGTTATTCAGGGGACAGACTCAGACATTTAAGAAATGCAGCCGGGTTTGACAGCCTAAAATGTTGATTTTGGAAATCAATAACAATTGTTTTAGAAACAATAAATTATAGAGAGGTAGGATTATTTATTTTATGATCCATGATCATCAAAATACAATAATCAATGAAGCAAAATAATTCCTGTGAAGAAATCGTTTCTTCATCATGCCTTGGGTCTAGCAATCCAGTTCAAGGTGTTCTTGATATCCGTTCGACGTGTGGATACCGATAGAGGGTGTTTGCGTTAGCACCTTAAAGTCCGTGTTCATGGATTCGATCTTCAAAGGTATATTTCTTTCATCTTGTATTTAATTTAATCAACATGCACGAATCCGGACTCATGGGTGTTTGATCTTATGTTTTATTCCGCTGTGCATGTTGCATCAAAACCCAACAACAATAACACTTATTTAGTTGGGCATCTCCGAAGATGTACTGCTATCATCTTGTCTAAAAGACTCAATCCCATTCAAAGCCTTAAGCTTTTACTATACTGGTAGTAATGAGCACCTTCCAGGTTATTCAGGGGACAGACTCAGACATTTAACATGTCAATCTTGTTTAGGTGCTCTGATCCACCCCACAGCTTGATATTACCATATTGAACCTTCTTTGTGGGATCTCCACTCAGATAGGTTGGGTTGCTACTGCGTTTGAATCAGACAGGGTTCAGCCACATCCCTAATCTGGATTTAACAACAAGAACATATTCAAGTCCTTTGGTAAAAGGATCAGCTGTGTTATCCTTGGTACCAACATAATCAACAACTATCACCTTTCGAGACACTAAAGCCCTTATATATTTTAATCTAATTTGGATGTGTCTCCTTGTTTTGCAGTTGTACTTGATACTCTTAAGTTTCTCAATTGTGGCAGTATTATCACAATGTATGAAGACCATTGGAATAGGCTTGCTGACCATGGGTAACTCGGACACAAATCCATGTAGCCATTTAGCTTCTAATCCGGTAGTGTCAAGAGCAACTAGCTCGGACTCAAAAGTATACCTAGACAACAGAGTTTGTTTTGTAGACCTCCAGGCGACTGCAGCTCCGCCTAAGGTAAAAACATACTCTATACAGCCATAACTCCCGGAGTTTAAGGCTATCCAGTTAGCATCACTATATCCTTCAAGAACAACAGGATATCTCTTGTAATGCAGCCCAAGGGAAATAGTTCCCTTCAAGTACCTAAGGACTCTGTCAAGAGCCTTCCAGTGTACTTTATTTGGACATTGAGTGTATCTAGCTAACCTTGTAACTGAGTAGGATATATCCGGTCTAGTACAATTAGCAAGATACATCAAACTTCCAATGATTTGGGAATATCTCAACTGGGCAACTGGTACTCCTCCCTCATTCTTAGTAAGTGTCACAGAAGGATTATATGGAGTCTTAGCCATTTTATAGTTCTTATAACCAAATCTCTCTAGTATACTTTCAGTATAATGAGACTGTGACATGGTTATGCCTTCAGTTGACCTATTCAACTTTAGGCCAAGAATCACACTAGCTATTCCCATATCCTTCATCTCAAACTTACTTTTCAAGAATGACTTAGTTGAATCAATTATCCTCATATTGGTTCCAAACAAAAGAATATCATCAACTGTTACGTTTATTCCGCAAGTGCACGGGTTTTTGTAGTATAGATAGTGCAAGAGCTAGTCGTTCCCACGAGGACAACTTTACTTAGAAAAGTATTTTTGCTTTGTATAAAAGAATAAAGAAAAGAGAATGATTGGGGGGTACAAAATTGTTTGTCACGACTAGAAAATAATAATAAAAACTAAAGCTTAGATTGAAAACTCTTATTGTTAAGGAATCCTCGGGATTGAGACACAAACAACATCGTATTCATCAATTAATCATGCTCTTTTTAGATTTAGAGTTTCATTTTTAAAACAAGGATGGTATGCTAGGCCTACACTACTTCTCACGATCAAGCAAGTAGCGTTTGTATTCTCATACTAATTATGCCTTATCTCTCGATGGCCCATAATTAGTAAGAATCCATTAAGTTTTCTTTATGAAAATCAGCATACTTTCCACTCAAGGAGCATCCCTAAGCCATTACACTACTCTCGTGAGTAATGAACTTAGTTCTGACTATATGGATCCGTTAATCAAGGTTCTCCGATCAGTACTTCCCTTGATTAACTAAGATTCATACAAGCCATGGACGTCATCATGGTCGTAGGCGTTAAAGTTTGATATAGTAGAATTGTTTAAGATGAAGAAAGTAAATTTAGAGCATGAATATTAGTAAATACAAGTGTTTGTTTGAGTTTCCAACCCCAAGAAATAGGGGGATTACTCACAAGCCATTTGTGAAAAAGAGAAGAATAAGATGGAGATGAGATAAAAGAGTAGAGATACTTATTCTGAACTTGAAATGGAGACAAAGACTTGAAAATAACCTCTTGATATTATTGCTTGAGAAACTCAGAATTATTTGATGTTTGAGAGTACAAATTTCACTATAGTAAGTTTACAATGTTTCTAGATCTTTAAAACACTGATTTCTACTTCTATATATAAGCCTTGGAGGAGAGGATGCAATTTTTCCCGGATGGATGCCTTGAGAAGTCTCCATTTGAAAAGACACCTTTTTGCTGATTCAGGGGGTGCTCGGCCGAGTCAAGGAAAAGTGCTCGGCCGAGCAATCCTTTTTTCGAATAGACTGTTTCTGGACTAGTTTCGCTCGGCCGAATCAAGGGTACTGCTCGGCCGAACAGACCCTGCTTTGACTAGAACTTTGACTTTTCATGGACTAGCTTATTTCCTCCTTTGCCAAGCGTTCCTCCTTCACAAAGATGATGCTTTAGCTTCTTTTTTCCTCAAGAATGTATTGAAAACCTACTTGTATCATAAAAATATTCTCCAAGTGCATTATATCAAATAAAGAGTAGAAAATAGGTAATTTAAGTGGAATAAAAGCTAATAAACTATCTTTTTAGACCTTAAATGACTATAAAATAGTCATTTATCAACTCCCCCACACTAGAATCTTGCTTGTCCTCGAGCAAGTTAAATATTTGAAAAGAGAGGAATGAAAATGACATTAGTAAAAAAAAATAAGAAAGGTCTTCAATGTTCCCTCAGAATATTGTTATAAAGTATTGCCTTTATAAAATTATTTCCTTCTAAATTTTTCGTCTTAAGAAATTTGTGAAGAAGAAGGTAGGATGATATTGGAAAGCAAATAGAAGAGTTTGAATGCTAATATGACATGAATAAATACCATTGAATAAGAGCATATTGAGATAACCAAATGAATTTGTGGGACACAAGTATGAATTGATAATTAAGGTCACTCTTTTAGAGTGCTTTGTGAAGAAATTTTTCATGCTTGGAAGTACATTTCTTAGACTAAGATTTTATTCCTTATCAAATATGTCCAAAATTTATTATGCTCTTTGAATCACAAAAAGAATAAGCGGAGGATGATAGTGGAAAAAGGCTATGGATTATTATGATTAAACGTGGCAATTGAGTTTCTTGTTTTTAAATTGTCACACTCTATAATGATAAGTTCATTTAGATATTTGAGTGGACAATTTACAAGAAGGTTATATTGATTTAGCCTTGAAAGTGGAAATGGAAAAGTTTTTGTGATTCATGAAAAGCATAACAATTTTGTAAATATTTGGAAAAGAAAATAAATGGGAGTTTTGATATGTACATACAAGAATGTTTTAAAAGTTTCACAAGAATATTGTATCCAAACTTAAATGCCCACAATTTCAATAATAATGTAATGCTTCTATTCAATAGGATTTAAAAGTTCATATTAATTTTGAAAATTTTCTATTTACCATCCAATACAATCCTATGTTGTTATTATCAAATTTCTTAAGAAGTAGAAGTTAGAAAGGTAAAAATTTTACTTTAGACAAATGATAATAGAGATAACATTCTCATCAACGGGAGCATTGGCTAAATATTTTTTTTTTTTTTTTGAAAATAAAACTACTCGCAATATATAAAAATAAAATACTAAAAACGGGAAAAGAAATAAATAAATAGATACTACCCCCCCACACTTAAATAAAACATTGTCCCTAATGTTTTGAAAAGTAGAAATGAAAATTGGGACAAGAATAATTAGAGGAGAGGGAGAAAGAGGTACCGACTAGAATGGTGGCGGTGGTGGCGGATTTGGAGGCCTGAAATTCATCCAATTCCCAATTCCATAGTTGTAAATGTAATAAACTCTTCCTTGAATGTTGTTGACCCGATCCTCCATGTTGGTGCGGAATTGGTCAAAATTGTTGGAATATTGGTCGAGTCAGTTAAGGATTTGGGTATTTTGTTGGTACATTTGGTTTTGCTGGATGAACATTTGGTTGAATCGGTCATAAAAATCGGGAGGCATTTGGTTTTGGAAGTGGTGTTGTTGCGGTTCTTCTTGTTGCTCTCCCATTGGCTCATTTTGTTGAATATTGGGTCCTTGATTACTTGGGAAAATCCAAGTTTGAGGTTGGTTTAAGGTGATGATGGGCAATTGGTTGTTGGGTAAATGGGTGTATGGTCTTCTATTTGCTCCTCCTCCAACATACATTGTATAGCCTCCTTCCTCATCTTCAGAAATCATATTCATCACTTTAAGGTCAGCTATGTCCAATGCCCTTGAACCTCGAACTGGTTCCCAAGCGTTTGGTCCTTCCTCGGGTATCTTAATGTGCACATACTCAGTAAATAATGTTATTATTCCCCCAAAATTAATTATATCTAGGGAAATTAGGGGAAACATGGTCCAAAAGACGGTCTACTAACCATTTCCCTAGATTAATTCCCCTATATCCAGTCACGAAATCTCAAAGGAGAAACAACTCAGGCCTATTTATTGTTCCTTTATCCTCTCTTGCAAAGATAGTGCACGCATACATTCTATGGATGTAGCGGAGAACGGGGTGGACAATTAAGGAAGCCTTAGCGGTTCTAGGAAGAAAAGGTGTTTGCCCAGTGATTTGTAACCAAAAGAGGTCCGCATTAAACTCTGGAGGGATCTCATTTGTTAGGTTTCTAGGGGAAGGCCAACCAAGAATTTCATTTATTTCTTCCAAATCAAGCTTATAGGAGTTATTTAAAAGACGAAAAGTTATTCTAATATCTTCAAATTGGTCACCTGATACCAAATCTATCCTATCCCTTGTCGTTTTTGACACTGTGCTCAGGAATTCGAGGGTGATGCTTTCGTAAGTTTTTGCCTGTGATCGCAAGAAATCTCGCGCTTCCAATCCTATGTGTAAATTCCAAATATTTCCTTGAATACCTAATGACCCCATAGAATCAAAATTTGGGAATTGGGTTGGCTTAACATCTTTTCCTGCTAACCTTTCAAATCTTTTTAGCTCGGGATTAGATTTAAATTGGATTCCCAAGTTGTTTAGAGTAGGAACCAAATTCGAACTTGAACCCTCACCCTTCTTTGATTTCTTAGTCCCACTCCCAGATGCTTTAGATGCCTTAGAAGTTACCTTCTTCCCACGACTCTCCATTACAACAATAATCAGAAACAGAGCAAGATAACCCAAATGATTCTAGTGAGAAAAAGAGTGAAATTTTTTTGTTACCCGAATGTTAATGATGGAGTGGGCTTCAATCTGTGTTCTTCCTCCTCCAATAGCTTCAAAATTCCCAAAAGTATCAACCTTGTCCTTCAATTTCAATCTTTCCCGAATTTGGAATTTGGGGAAGAATCTAGGGTTTTGATTTCGGGTGAATTGGACAGTAATTGGTTGTTTTGAGGTGGGTTTGGTGTTTAGAGGTGTAATGGAGATGGAATTTGATGAGAATTGTGGGTTTGATTGATGAATTTCATGGGTTTGGCAATTTTTTGGAAATTTTCGATTTTGGGAAATTTTGGGGTGATTTGGTGGGTTTTGATGGTTGATATGGTGTTTGGGAGGTGAAGAAAGGTTGGGGATGGGGTATTTGGTCGGAAAGAATGGTGATTTGGTCGGAATTTGGGGAAGAAGAGGGTAAGGTGTTGGGTTTATAGAGGGTTTAGAGAAGAAGAGTAGAAGAAGATGAAGAAAATTTGGGAAGAAAATCAAAAGACCCGTCTTTTACCAAAAGTCGCCAGTCAACCCCGATATGCTCGGCCGAGCAGAATTCCTTGACTCGGCCGAGCGATCCTCTACTGAATGTACCTCTTTCTGACCCTCTTTTTGCTTGGCCGCGTCTTGTACGGTGCTCGGCCGAGCGAAACCTAAATTTTTTTTTTAACCTACAAAAACAAATGTTAAAATAAAAACAATACAAATAATAATATAAAATAAATAAATAAATAAATAAAAACAATAAAATAATCCATCTGTTATTATCCCGATGATGCTTGTTTTATGTCATTAGTTCGACGCCTTTTTGCTAATCGGAATGGCCATTGCATGGTATTGAGATGGCCTGTTATCTTTGACAATACGCCATTTCACATCTTGTGAATTGTTCGAGGCTCTACGATTGATACACATACGCCATCCATTCTTTTTCTTTGACGGGATTAATTTATGATAGTCTTTGCATGCTTGAAATCCCATAGTTTTCTTGGGTGCTACTTTCTTTGACCTTTCTATGATGTCATCTCCTTCATCTTCGTCATGTAGCATCCTCTTCCAGTCTATATTCTTTTCACTTGCCCTTGCTTCCTTTATTTCTTTGACATGATTTTCATAAGCTGTAAATTCATCTACATGATCCTTCTTGGAATCCATAGACTGTATGACATTTAAGTTCTTATGATTTTCTTTCAAAATTTCGTATTTATGACAGGAATTTTCAATAGTTGGGGTACTCTTTTTGAATTCTATTTTCTCGTTTCCAACATTTAATGAAAGAGTACCCTTCTTTACATCAATAATCGCTCCTGCAGTTGCAAGAAAAGGTCTTCCTAAAATGACTAGGATATCTTGATCCTCCTCAATTTCGAGGATCACAAGTCGACAGGGATGATTAGGTCCCCTATGCGACACGGCATGTTCTCCATAATACCGATTGGGTATTGAATGGATCGGTCTGCCAACTGTAGAGATATGGTGGTAGGTTGGAGTTCCCCACACCTAATCTCTGACTAACCGAGAAAGGCATTATACTTACGCTAGCCCCCAAATCAAGCATAGCGTTTTCCATGTTACACCTACCTATACTACAAGGGATAGAAAACGTGCCGGGATCTTTTAACTTTGGCGGAAGCTTCTTTTGTAAAATGGCACTAACGTCTTCCGCCAAAGTGAAGTTTTCAAAATCCTCTAAAGATTTCTTCTTAAAAATCATTTCTTTCAATGGTTTAGCATAAGAAGGTATTTCCTTAACTTCATCAGAATATGGAACTCTAATATTTAAAGATTTTAACGTTTTCAAAAACTCAGCATGTTGATCATTAACCCCTTTCTTGATTAATCTTTGAGGATAGGGTATAGGAGGATCAAAATATCTATTGAAACCAGGGTACCTAATCTCGTCTTTAATCTCTTTATTAGTCTCGACCAACGGTGGGGTCGGACTTGGGTTCTCTTTGCTCATTGAGATTATTACGTTAGCATGCTCATTAGGCCTTTGAGGTTGACCGGGAAGACTCCCTTGTGGTCTATGTGAGGTATTGGCCTGTTGAGCTTGTTGGTTCTCAAGCATCTTATTATGCGCGGCTAAGTTGTCAAACCTAGCATTCAAAACCTTAAAGTTTTCCCTAAATTCATTGTTGATCGTCTCCTGATTTTTATTTTGTTCTACAACATAATCCATAAGAAGATCTAATTTAGATTTAGGGGGAGGGAAAGAATTATTGAAATTCTTAGGTGCGAATCCCGGCGCTTGATTAGATGGTTGAGGTTTAAAACGTTGTTGCTTCTATAGGAAAAATTGGGGTGATTTTTCCACTCGGGATTGTATGTGTTTGAATACATACCCCCTCTTTGTCCATTAGAAGCAACAAAATTGGCTTGCTCACTAGAAGTAGTGGCAAGCAATTCACAACCATCGGAGTTGTGTGAGTTTGACCCACACAACTCACAAAAATGTTTATACTAGCAACGGGATTTACATTAAGAGTTTCAAATTTTTTAAGAAGCATATCGACTTTAGAAGAGAGAAGAGTAACAACATCAACATTATACTTACCTGGAGTCCCTTGCGGTTGCTCCCTCTCATTGGACCACTGATAGTGGTTCAATGCAATGTTCTCTATTAGGTCGTATGCTTCGTCCACGCCTTTGTTCATCAATGCTCCTCCTGCGGCGGCATCGATGGTCTCTCTAGTTTTGAATGTGAGACCGTTGTAGAAAGTGTGGACAATCAACCACTTTTCAATCCCGTGGTGTGGGCACATCCTTAGAAGCTCTTTGTACCTTTCCCATGCATCATAGAGAGATTCGTCGCTGTTTTGACTAAAATTCGTAATCTTAGTCCGAATCTAAGCGGTCTTGGATGGTGGGAAGAAGCGTCCAAGAAAAGCTTCCTGAACTTGGTCCCATGTTGTTAATGAATTGTGGGGGACCGAGTTCAACCATTGTTTTGCCTTGTCCTTCAAAGAGAATGGAAAAAGGCGCATCCGTATCGCTTCGGGTGTGACACCGAGAACTCGAGTGGTGTCACAATACTCCAAGAAGGATTGGATGTGAAGGTGTGGATCTTCAAGTGCCGAGCCTCCAAATTGGTTGTTCATAACCATGTGTAGAAGTTGAGGCTTAATTTCAAAATGGGCTGCGTCGGCATTTGGAATGACAATGGGTGTCCTAGTCCCCGGGGTACTTGGATTGACAAAGTCCCGAAGGGTCCTAGGTAAGGGTGTAGCGGGTTCTCCGTCATTACCCTCATTATTTTCACCGTTTCGTGCCATATTCTCTTCTAGTACTTCTCTTAGTCTTCTTAACCTTTCGTGAAAGGTTCTTTTAGGTTCCGGATCAAACTCTTCAAGTATGATTCGGGCTCTTTTCATATACTCCGAGAGTACCTAAATGAAAAAAAAAATTAAAGACACAAATTCTTTGACGGGATGTTAGATAATCAACAAAAATTAAAATTAAAACTAAAAACTAAAAACAAAAAGCAAAAAAAAATTTTGAAAGTAAACCGTTGTCCCCGGCAACGGCGCCAAAAACTAGTTACGTTTATTCCGCAAGTGCACGGGTTTTTGTAGTATAGATAGTGCAAGAGCGAGTCGTTCCCACGAGGACAACTTTACTTAGAAAAGTATTTTTGCTTTGTATAAAAGAATAAAGAAAAGAGAATGATTGGGGGGTACAAAATTGTTTGTCACGACTAGAAAATAATAATAAAAACTAAAGCTTAGATTGAAAACTCTTATTGTTAAGGAATCCTCGGGATTGGGACACAAACAACATTGTATTCATCAATTAATCATGCTCTTTTTAGATTTAGAGTTTCATTTTTAAAACAAGGATGGTATGTTAGGCCTACACTACTTCTCACGATCAAGCAAGCAGCGTTTGTATTCTCATACTAATTATGCCCTATCTCTCGATGGCCCATAATTAGTAAGAATCCATTAAGTTTTCTTTATGAAAATCAGCATACTTTCCACTCAAGGAGCATCCCTAAGCCATTACACTACTCTCGTGAGTAATGAACTTAGTTCTGACTATATGGATCCGTTAATCAAGGTTCTCCGATCAGTACTTCCCTTGATTAACTAAGATTCATACAAGCCATGGACGTCATCATGGTCATAGGCGTTAAAGTTTGATATAGTAGAATTGTTTAAGATGAAGAAAGTAAATTTAGAGCATGAATATTAGTAAATACAAGTGTTTGTTTGAGTTTCCAACCCCAAGAAATAGGGGGATTACTCACAAGCCATTTGTGAAAAAGAGAAGAATAAGATGGAGATGAGATAAAAGAGTAGAGATACTTATTCTGACTTGAAATGGAGACAAAGACTTGAAAATAACCTCTTGATATTATTGCTTGAGAAACTCAGAAGTTGGTTCAAGAAATGATGAATATCTTTCACAAATTCTGAGAATTATTTGATGTTTGAGAGTACAAATTTCACTATAGTAAGTTTACAATGTTTCTAGATCTTTAAAACACTGATTTCTACTTCTATATATAAGCCTTGGAGGAGAGGATGCAATTTTTCCCGGATGGATGCCTTGAGAAGTCTCCATTTGAAAATGCACCTTTTTGCTGATTCAGGGGTGCTCGGCCGAGTCAAGGAAAAGTGCTCGGCCGAGCAATCCTTTTTTCGAATAGACTGTTTCTGGACTAGTTTCGCTCGGCCGAGTCAAGGGTACTGCTCGGCCGAGCAGACCCTGCTTTGACTAGAACTTTGACTTTTCATGGACTAGCTTATTTCCTCCTTTGCCAAGCGTTCCTCCTTCACAAAGATGATGCCTTAGCTTCCTTTTTCCTCAAGAATGTATTGAAACCTGCTTGTATCATAAAAACATTCTCCAAGTGCATTATATCAAATAAAGAGTAGAAAATAGGTAATTTAAGTGGAATAAAAGCTAATAAACTATCTTTTTAGACCTTAAATGACTATTAAATAGTCATTTATCATCAACACAAAGGCACAAGACAATACTACTATCACCTTCAATCTTGATGTAGACACACTTATCAAACTCATTAGTAATAAAGCCAAACGGTGAGATAACTTTGTCAAATTTCTCATGCCACTGCTTTGGGTCTTGTTTAAGTCTATAAAGTGACTAACAAGTTTACAAACCTTTTTCTCATTACCAGATGCTACAAATCCTTCAGGCTGAACCATATAAATTTCCTCCTCAAGATCGCCATGCAAGAAGGCGGTCTTAACATCCATCTGGTGGATTGGAAGATCATATACAGAAGCCAATGCTATAAGCATTCGAATTGTAGTCATTCTAGCAACAGGTGAATAGGTATTGAAATAGTCTATTTGTGATGATCATAAATTTTTGAAATTCATAATCATCGTATGTCAAGGATTCAATTTGATTCTAATGATAAGTTTGAGCAATTTGAATAATAAGTGTGTAATACATGCCAATTTATATGTTCAAATGTGTTTTGAAGTGTAGCATGTAGGTACCATTAATAAAGAAGTATTATATATTTTTCTTTATGGAAAAATTGTGCTTTCCAATAGGACACCTAAAATGTCAAAATGAGTACTTTGTTTTGAGATAGAAACGAGTCATTTGTTTTGAAATGAAAGTGAGTACTTTGTTTTGAGACAAAGGGAGTAAATTTTTGAATTTAACCCAATAAATTAATTTGATCATTAGTGCAACTTAATCTGCGATGGAGGGAGTATAAATTTGATTAAAAAAAAAAGATTATATCATTTTGAATGTTTATGACTTAGGGGTAAAATAGTAATTTGGTTAAAAATAATAAAATTAAAATAAAATCAGATTCTCTATCATAGTAAAATCCAGAATTTTAATTAATAAAATTGGGTGAGGGTCCTACTAATTTCATGATCAAACTTGATCCTAATTACATGTCACGTGGCCTAGGAGGAGGTGTGAGTTGAATTGAGCTATCAACCTCTCCATTTGGGTGACTCACCTTCACTCCCAAATACAACTCTTTTATCATAGAAACCCTTTCAATGTTAGATCACCATCTGCAGAGAGGCCATAGAGAATGAAAAGCAGAGCAAAAGGAAGTGAAAAATATATATTGAGATTTCAAAAACAAAAGGAAAAGAACTTATGTAAGTATTTCTAATATTTACTTTTGGAAAAATTGATCTATTTGGAACAGACATCTATAAATTATTGATGCCAATATTTATTTATTTTGGTGATTGTGTGTGCTATGTGTTCATGAGTGTGGGAATTATATATGTATTGTTGGGGGAAAATTGATAAGGTTTGAAATGGATTTAATTAGGGCTATGCTTGATTTAGTGTTAAGCTTTGTTCTTGCTTTGAAGTGGGGTAGGTATGTGAGGTAATGGATACAAGATGTGGCTGATTTATTGAAACAGTAACAGAGAAATTTTAGTGTCATTCTCGGATGTTGAAGAAGCAAATCTTGAAAATTACAAACTGGTCACTATCTTTGTGAATATTTCAATTGGTCCTCAAATTTATGGAAATTCCATTTTAGTTCCTGAATTTGTTATAATTATATTCTGGTCTTTGAGTTCAGAGTATTTCTAGATTTCTTGTTTAGTCCCTGTGTTTGTAAAACAATCATAATAATACCTATGATGTTAAGAAACTTTGGCAATCGTTAATTGATTATATCTTGCTCGTTTTTAATCAGATTAAGATAGTTTTTGAGTCCAACTTGAGTAATTTTTCAAGAGTGTTACAATTGATTAGTTTTCAGAATCAAATTTGAATTGGTTATCCCAGAAAAACTAGCTAGTTTCTTGTACAGGAACTTAGTGTAGATGATTCGAAGATGATTAATCTTGCGTAATTCATAATTAATTCATCCGGACTCGGAACTGGGTGATTCTTAAGTCTAAATTGGATAATTTTAAATGAAGATTTCTAATAATAGATTTTCAGATCCAGAAAACGTTTGTATTATGCCCAGAATATACGTTTTTGACAGCAGTTCATTATAGATGACTCGAGTGTCGATTAATTTTAATAAATTCGAAATTAATTCACCCAGACTCCGAATCGGGTAATTCTTGGGTCTAAACTGGATGTTTTTCAGAGAGATTTTTAATGGACTTAGTTTCCTAACTTTGATATCTTTTAATTATTCCTAGATTTCTATTCTTATGACTATGGTGTTCGAGCGAGTGTAAAATGTGAATGTAATTATCTTTGTATGGTTGTTGACCTTAAGTCCTGATGTAAATATTATGTTTAGATAGCATTTTTGGTGAGTAATAGACTTTGATAAGCGGATCAAAGAGTCATGGAGATTGGATTGAATAAGTGTTTGAGGTAAGAATTCTCATCTTACACTTGTCTTTCATGTTCTACATGAAATTCTTAGTATTTTAAACTTGTATGTAATATGATAGGGCTTTAATGGGTTGAATTCATGGAATTAATATAGGTTTTACATGGTAATTCGATGTAAAATGATAACTAAGAGGTTTGGAAATTATGATTTTGGGTTGTGTATTGAGTGAAGACCCATTTATGGGTATTCTTATGAAAGAACTTTAAATTAATATTGAGTAATAAAGTGATATTGGGTGATAGTTTACCCAAGGGAAATCTATGGATTAAGTAAGTACAACTTGAAGTTGTAAGGTGATTTCATGTAAAGTACCTAAGTATGAAAGTATTGATACCATGAGTATCAATACTGAAATTTGGGATAGTCTTGTATGAATTGAGAAAGTGAGTATCAAATTGTTATAAACTTTATAGTTTATGGTATAAGTTATGATATGAAATGAGTTAATGATAAGTGGCTATTGTTATGGAGTGTAAAATGGTATAAAGTTATGCAAAATACTTCATAGTTATGAAGAGAATACGAGTATGAATGTTGTGGTCTAAAGTGGACGAATAAATATTGAACACGAATCCGATGTGGGATTCACTATATATTATGTACAGGGTATGGAACATACACCATCATACGAGTTATACTCCTAGCAACATTGGGAGATATTATATTTATACGAATATGAATACCGAACACTAATCCAATGTGGGATTCACTATATGAGTACGAATATGAATACCGAACACGAATTCGATGTGGAATTTACTATATATATGGATATGATGGTATAATTGTAAATGTCGAGTTGTATATATATGTGTCCAGAAAGAGGAATGGGTTGTGGTTTTGTGTTGAAAGGAAATTGGAATTTGAGGAAGTGGATGTTACTACAAGGGTGGTAATGCTTATTATAAATGAGTTTCACATTTCTCCGATTTAATATGTAGACTTTCATTGTTACAAATTGTTGTATAGTTTTCTATACTTAAATGCTTCAGTTTATTATATAATGTAGAGATTTCTTACTTAGTTATACTCACTCTTATTTGTTTAAATGTTGAAACAGGTAAATTTAATTATCAAAGAAAAGAAACTTCAAGTGAGGATAGAAAGGAAACAATGGGTAGTTGAGGTATTTGACAAATATGGTTGTGAAATAGCGAGTATGTGTAAGAGTGGTATTAAGCCATATGTATGGCTTTTGGTATTGTATTAGTTTTGTAAACTCCAAGCTTAGTCAAGGAGTTATATTTAGGGGTATAAGAGTTCATTAACTCTTGTTGTAGCTGTGGTTGTTGTTATTGTGGTTAGTAACTCCTAGTATATCAAATGAGGCGTAATGTCATAACAAGATTTGTGTAAACCCTTGTGGTGTGTTGATTAGTTGATTTTTTAATCACACATTTTGAGAGTTTTGATGTCACGTGGACATCATTTACGCCCAAATGGGTTTTAAATTAGAAACCTAATTTCGGGGTGTTACACTATTCCATCCATTTGTTTGAATCCCTTAGCTACCAATTTAGCCTTAAACTTATCAACGGTACCATCAGGTTTGAGTTTCCTCTTAAAAACCCACTTACATCCTATTACATTACAGCCAGGAGGAAGATCAACTAATTCCCATGTCCCATTTGAGAAATAGAATCAATTTCACTTTTCACGGCGTCCTTCCATTGCTTAGCATCTGGAGATGCCATCGCCTCTTTTAAGGTATTAGGATCACCCTCGATATTGTAAGTGATACAATCACTTCCATAATCCTTGGTAGTCCTAGCTCGTTTACTCCTTCTCGGTTCATCCTCATTATCAGAATGAGAAACAACAGAATCAACCCCCACATTTGTCATCTCTTCCACTTGTGCGGGAATCGAATTGGTGTTAGTGGTTGATTCTCTAGGACGTCTGTCCTTCATTGGAAACACAACCTCATAAAATGTTGCATCACGTAACTCAACAATTGAGTCCACATCCATTCCAAAGATTTTAGATTTGATGATAAGAAATCTCAATGCATAGCTTGTTTCAGAATATCCTATAAAGATTGCATCAACAGTTATCAGACCAAGCTTCTTCCTTTTGTGTTCAGGGACAAGTACCTTAGCAAGGCACCCCCCACACTTTTAAGTATTTCAAGTTTGTATTTCTACCTTTTCAAAGTTCAAATGGACTTTCTGCCTTATGTTTAGGAGGAACTCTATTCAGAATATGGCAAGCCGTATTCAAAGCTTCTCCCCACATATACTTAGGCAATCCCGAACTTATAGGTAGACTGTTGATCATATCTTTAAAGGTTATATTTTTATGTTCTGCAATACCATTTGATTGAGGTGTGTAAGGAAGAGTTTCTTCATGAACTATGCCATTTTCTTGGCAATAACGCGAGAAAGGATTAGACTCATATTCGCTATCTCTATCATATCTTAACCGTTTAAGTTTCTTGCCAGTTTGATTTTCTGCTTCATTTTTAAATATATTGAATTTTTCCAGTGGCTCATCTTTACCATTTAGTAAGTAAACATAACAATACCTACTACAATCATCAATGAAAGTGATAAAGTATTTCTTTTTATCTTTGGTCAACACGCCATTAAATTCACAAATATTTGTATGAACTAAATCTAGTATTTCGGTGTTTCTAGTAACAGATTGAAACAGCCTTCTAACAGATTTAGCTTAACACATACATGACATTTAGTACTTTTATCAATAGGATGCTTAGGAATAATATCTAAGTTTATCATTATTTTCACAGAATCAAGATTTATATGTCCTAAACGACCATGCCACACATTTGAAGATTCAATTTAAGAAACGGGATAATCAATAAAACTATTATTAATCTGAGTACTAAAATCACTATCAACTATAATTTTAAATAAACCATCCGAAGCATAACTTTTCTTATAAAACTACCCGAATCCAAAATAATAACCCTATTACATTTAAATGAAAAACCAAATCCTTCTCTAACTAAACATGAACCACTAATAATACTGCGACGAATGTCAGGAACGTGATTCACTTGTTGCAAGGTCAGAATGCGCCCATTAGGAAACTTCAGGTCCACGCGTCCAGTCCTAAGCACCTTTGCAGCCCTAGAATTCCCCATCGTCACTGATCTTCCACGTTCAGGCTGGTAAGATACTGTAGACACCCCATTTTGAACTCACTTTTATGATTACACTACTCTTGTGTCTCGCCTTTGTGTTTTGATGAAAACTCATTAGTTTTGTCATGTTTCATTAAGTTTCTAACTGACTCCGTTAGTCAGGGGATAAACTGAACAAAGGAACTACAGACAAGGACAAAACAGTACTTCTGTGCTGGATGCCTCGTACGAGACATTGATGTCTCGTACGAGAGATCTCCTCTGTTTCCAAGTCTGATTCACTTTCCTTCTCCGTCCCGATCTTTTTCTTGGCCAACACTCTCCTAATCCGGGGAATATCTAATAGGAGACTTCCTAGACGATTTCCTACTGATTTCCTTACCTAATTAAATCTCTCCACCTCCATACTTGGTCCCCAAGTAATCTAAACCTATAAATAAAGAGTCTTTCAACCCTAGACTCTCCTAATGGTTCCTAGTCATCTAAAAGGAGGTTAACAACTCTCTAATCAGTCCCTCTCTCAAGAATCCCATTTTTACTCCTCCCTTACACCAAAATACCATAAAAAACTCATCTTTTCAAGCCAAAATCATCACAAAACTCTTGGATCTTCAAGGCCATCAATTGGAATCTCAAGAACATTTTAGGTAAACTCCTACGCTTTTAATCTCTACTTCTCATCTCATTCTTTGTTTTAGAGTAGTGTAATCCCATAAAAAAGATCAGCCTAGAGCCTCTCCAATCCATGGAGATGGTCTCGAAGCACATGATCCGACATTCCAATTATTAAGAAATTAATTATTAACTCTAATTGTTTTAATTACTTGTTCTTTATTTGATTAAAAACACCTAAGCAAGACCAATCCTAGATTGGGTGGATTGGGTGCTCCTTGACCTTCCCAATCCATAACTTAACCCCCGAACTCAAGAATCTCACGGTCCGTGTTCCGTTCAACAACATGCTGGCGACTCTCAAATCAAAAAGGCGAACGAGGATCTCTCTATCTTTCTCGGATGCAAACAATGGAGACTCTTCTAGGGATTAATTAAGTGGGTTAGACTTGCGTGCAAATTAGGTGTTTTTAATCTTCTCAATTTTCTGCAAAAATTATTTTTTCTGAATTTTTCTGTGAATTTTCGGACTGCTTTGTTTTAAACTTGTTATGTTTTGAATCTGGAGTTTGGACTGGAATGTCTCGTACGAGACATCTATGTCTCGTACGAGACATCTCTCCAAAGCCGCCAAACACACTTTTATCTTGGAAAAATTAAGGTTTAATCATTGTGTCATTATTGACCAATGATTGTTTATGATTAAATCTCCTTTTAATCATTTGCAATCATTGGATAATCATGAATAATGATTAGGCATTTAAAAAAAAAATCCCTTTTGAATGACAGCTGTGACAGTAGGGTTTTACAATTTGTTTTTTTGGGTTGCCGTACCCCTTAAAAAAAATACTTTTTTTTTTTTTTATTGTTTTACTCCGTCCTAGGGATGGCCAAACTGGACTGGAACCGTCGAAACGGCCTGGAACCGGAACCGGAAAAACCGTAACCGCCACGAAAACCGGAACCGTGTGAACCGGAACCGTTTTGGATAAGGTCCGGTTAAGGTTCAACCCCCCAAAAAACCGTGAACCGGCGGTTCCGAACTGCCCAACCAAACCGTGAACCAGAACCGTCTGAACCGTTAGTAAAACCGTTAAAAAACCATCAAAATCATTAGATTTCTAACAGTTTTATCAGAATTAACCATTACTAATGGAAGGTTGACAAGAAAAGTTGTGTTTTGAGTGATTTTTTAGCTAAATTCAGTGAATGAAAATAATAAAAATTTGGTTGTCCCCCTCTTTGTAAATTTGCCTTTAATTAATAAAATTTAAAGGGTACCGTCCCTTTTTTCTTTTATATACTATCATTTTTTTTATTTTTTTTTCTATGTTTGTTTTTCAATATAATGTTGATTTAGATTTTTAAAAAAAAAAATCACTTATGAAATAATTTTGAAGTTGTTTATTCATTATTGCATGATAAAAAAAAAAGTAACGCGGAACCGGATTGTGACAACCAGAACCGGTGTAACCAATGGCCGGTTAAGGTTCACATAAAAGCCGAACCGGAACCGGGACCGGCGTTGGCCATCCCTACTCCGTCCCCATATGTGCAATAAATAATTTATGATTATATACATGTATTGTTTTTGCGCTAACATCTCTTGTAGGGGCTATGAAAAAATTTAAGGATGAGTATTTACTCATTCTTGAGTTTATTTTGCACCCTCTAATGGGTAATGCAAACACTGTGAGTATTTCTACCCCTCTTCTTTATGTGCACTTACTTGCTTATGAGCTATTCCTCTTCTCAAAAATGTTTTCAAACTCGAACTACGTTGACCTGAGTCTCTCTTTCTTTTTCTGAAGATTGAGGGAAATGTAGGCAACCACTTTGGTCCGGTCAATCTTTTACTTGCTTTCAACAAAAAAATCTCTATTTTCACCTTGACATCTAGAACTTGACTCTCACACACGTGCACGCATTTAGAATAGATGCACTACATACCCTATAAACCCGGGTCCCAATCGGAGGACGGATGTTGGTCAGCACTTCCTTGCCGGTCCCTCCAAAGATGGTGTACCCACTCCATGCCATGCTCCTATGATCGTGCGCATGGGGAGCCTTAGCCGTAAGCCCTGCATCAACCTCATGCATACATAATAGTCAATAGGACACTCGTTGAGACCGGTCGGTTCGATTCTTAGGATTGTTTTAATCTTTGCCCAAGATAACGCTTCTTCTACAATCTATAATCCTCCCTTCATGAATTCTTGACGGTTGTCCCTTCGGTAATAAATTATCGGACAAAGGGTTGCGATGGTGAAATTGAGAATTTTTCTACATTCATCGAGTCTAGTCTCTTTCGCCATCAAGATTCTGCGTTTGATAATGTCCCTTTCGGTCGTCCCTTACAAGAATTCATAAGGTTTGATTGCATAAACGGCGTTGTTTAACAAAGTGCAAAACAATTACGGAATCACTTAAGTTTGGCTAAATTGAATGGTGGATTCCGATGAGAATATGAGACCTTTACCCAAATTGTCTGTTTGGGAGAGTGCAATACAGGTGAAAAACAAGGGGCTCATATTCTAGGGTGACAGAATCCACTATTCCAGGATATTAGATAGAAACCCCCCAAAACGGATTAAGTTCCGTCGGACGAAAATTAGGATTAAAAATCTGAATTTCTGTGTTCTGTGCTGGATGCCTCATAGGAGACATCCCTTGTCTCGTACGAGACATCTCCTTAATGTCCGTGCCAGTTTTTGTGTTGTGCTCGTTTGGTCAAGCCTACACCTCATAAAGCCGACTTGTTGGGACCTTAATCTGGGTTTAACGCAATCTCTATACCATTAGGTCCGCCGAATCGCAACTAGATCGTTCCAAATTCTTCCAACACCATGTCTGACACCAAGTCTATGCAAGAGGCCTATGATCTCAAGATCCGACTAAAAGGAGAAGTAAGTCAAATGGTCGAAGTAGGCCCCACTGCCCTATACACTGACTTCAAGCGAAAAATGGAGAGAGAATCCATGACCCGCTTACAAACCCAAGGGGATTACTATGAGAAAGAAGTCGCAACCCTTCACGATCGCCTACAAGCCTAAGAAGAGTTTCACAAGAAAGAGATTGAGGCATTCCAAACCCGTCTACAAACTCAAGAGGAGTTCTACGAGAGTAAGATCGGCACACTTCAAGAAAGCTTGCAAGCTCAAAAGGAATGCTATAGAAAGGAGGCCGAAGCCCTTTGTGAAACAACCACGCCTAAGAAGAAGAGGCGGCTCTGTGACCCTAATATATCCAAATTTACTAAGATAGGAACGACAAGTCAATACGATAATCTTGAAGGGGTTACTCAAGAGGGTATCCTTGACATCCTCTTAAAGGAAGGCAAAATAAAACCTAGAAAAGGGACTACTCACAAGATGAACTATCACTACGATCGTATCCCCTCATTATGCAAGTTTCACAATGATCCCGGCCATGACACCAACTCTTGTCACCACTTGAAGGATGTCATCCAAGACCTCATTGATAAGAAGGAAATAGAGATACCAAGTGTTACTATCAACCCTCCCCCTTAGCTACACAAAAAAGAATGAAGCCTCAAGAAGAAATCAAGATCAACCACTTTGGGGCTACAACTATCCTCTCCCTTTCTACTTAGAAATAGAACAGGTTTAAATCCTAGTATGAACTCGAAGAGTCGTTCTGTCATTCTAGTTCATCTCTCCTTCTCTAGGTTGTGTCAACTAAACTATCGAGTCTGTTTTGAATTCTAGTTATTAATAAAAGTCATTCTCATTTCCTATACACTACTCTAAGGCTGTTCTACCTTTGAATATATCTATAATTCATGAAATGGATCCCCAAACAATAATTTTCATTAATCTAATACCTTGCAATTGATAATAGAAATGTCTAAACAAGTGAGAAGGCCTAGGGGTTACACATTACTATCACCGCGCTCATGCCAAAAGTCGAAGGACCACAATAGAAGAAATCCAAAGGCATTATCATTCCCGAACAAAAGTGGGGCTACCCAAATCAAGCTTTGAGAGTAAAAAAAAAAAAAAAAACTCTCAAGCTTTCGCAACCCTACAAAGAAGGAGTTTCAACCACACACAATGGAGTAAAAAAGGAGGCCTCTCATCTCCTCCTACAACAAAGATCAAATCCAAATGAAGAATAAATGAGACTCCTAACTTGAAGACCGTCTCCATCATCCGTAGATATCACTCATGAAGAAATCTGAAGAGCGCACTAACGATTAGGCCTTCTCCTCAAAACTTGTCAAGACATTTCTAGATGATTCACCTGCAAAAATGAACTGGACAAATACTTAAGACATCAAAAATAAATACTAGGGTCCACTAAAGGTAGAACTATCTTTCTAGTACTTTGATCCAAGTAGCATTCTTCGTTGAGTCTAGGGGCTTCCTCTTCTCCACTCTCATAAACTTTCTTCAAATCCAAGCATCAAGGCTAGGGGCTTTTGATCCTTTCCTTCCCTAGTCTATTCATTCTCGAAATGTACAAACTCGTCAAAGTAAATCCGCACTAGGGGCTATCCTCTTTGCCTCAAACTCTCATTACAAAGTGCATTATCCCCACCGAGTCGATGCTTGGAACAACTTCCCAAAAGCCAAGTCGATAGCTAAAATGCCTAATACATTCAAACCCAAAAATCTTGCATGTCTCGCCACAATAAGAGACAAAACTACTCTCCCCTCTGAGTCATCTTCGAGTACATACTCTGTCAAAAAAATGAATGAAAAGAGATGCAAAAGAGATGCCTACTAGATTGAAAACCTGAAAGGGCGGTCTAGGCAAAAATCAGGGTGCGTCACAAAAAAAAAAAGAAAAAAAAAATTATTATAGGGAGAACATTCTTCAAATCATTTCTTCTTCAACCTTCCTCAAATCCATCAAGCAGGAGAGCACTCTTCTTCAAGTCAAAACAGCCTCATAAGCCTGTTCACGAAGTCATCTACAACATACAAGATCCTTGGGGCTTGACTTAAGACCAAAGCATGAAATCAACATGGGGGAATAGATAATGTTTCTCGTCACCTTCTCTAGAGACTTTTCGGACATAGAATTTTAGAGTGATTCAAAAGTACGCCTAGCCTACTAAGAGCTTGCACATCAATGGTTGTCAGACAAATAGTTGTCTCCCTTGACATGACATGACTAAAGGAACGATCTGGACGGATCATATCGAGAAAACCATCAAAGAAACTCCGTAGCATCATCTCTGTAGAAAACCTGATTAGGTCCCAACTTGTCAAACACTTGTCCCCACACACACACAAATCAACACATACAATTCATCACTAATAAACATCCCATCGCGAATCCATGTCATTCACACTACTTACACCAAGGTTGACCGACCAGGCATGCACATAAATTTGTCACCGCCACATGAGTCCAATTACAAACTAAAATCAAAGCTAAATTGCTTGCTAGAATAGGTTCTACTTGTCGCATAACAGGTACACAAAATCTAATCCATGCTAAAAAAAAATCAACAGCGATCAAATGATCCCCAGAGAAATCAGTCACAAAAGATTCTGCATCCAGTACTTTCAATGTAGGTGCATTGATCGAGGATAATATTCAGTACTTTCAATCAGCTCCATGAACTGATCTGATTGATCGAGGATATTCAGAAGTCTACAATAACACCAAATCAAGATATCTACATCCAGTACTTTCAATGTAGGTGCATTGATCGAGGATAATATTCAGTACTTTTAATCAGCTCCATGAACTGATCTGATTGATCGAGGATATTCAGAAGTCTACAATAACACCAAATCAAGATATTCTGCATCCAGTACTTTCAATGTAGGTGCATTGATCGAGGATAATATTCAATATTTTCAATCATCTCCATAAACTAATCTGATTGACCGAGGATATTCAGAAGTCTACAAATCAACACCAAATCAAGATATTCAGCATACAGTACTTTTAATATAGGTGCATTGATCGAGGATAATATTCAGTACTTTCAATCAGCTCCATGAACTGATCTGATTGATCGAGGATATTCAAAAATCTACATCAAACCGTCCAGTACTTTCAATGATGAATTGATCGAGGACATGTTCAGTACTTTCGATCAGCTCCTTGAACTGACCTGATTGATCGAGGACATTTAGGGATCCAGTACTTTCAATGTAGGTGCATTGATCGAGGATAATATTTAGTACTTTCAATCAGCTCCATGAACTGATATGATTGATCGAGGATATTCCCCAATAACTTCAACACCGTCATCCGCGACGCTCTATCAATAGCCAGAGGGTATATTCAGAATTGGGTCAAGAACATTGATTCCTCAGTATGGGTTACTCTCTAAGCTTTAAACTTTACTTACCGCAGTATTGCTTTCAAAATGATTTTGAACTCACTTTTATGATTACACTACTCTTGTGTGTCGCCTTTGTGTTTTGATGAAAACTCGTTAGTTTTTTCATGTTTTGTTAAGTTTCTAACTGACTCCGTTAATCAGGGACTAAACTGAACAAAGGAACTATAGGCAAGGACAAAATAGTACATCTAGGCTGGATGCCTCATACGAGACATTGATGTCTCGTACGAGACATCTCCTCTGTCTGTGAGTCTGATTCACTTTCCTTCTCCGTCCCGATCTCTTTCTTGGCTAACACTCTCCTAATCCGGGGAATATCTAATAGGAGACTTCCTAGACAATTTCCTACTGATTTCCTTACCTAATTAAATCTCTCCACCTCTATACTTGGTCCCCAAGTAATCTAAACCTATAAATAAAGAGCCTTTCAACCCTAAACACTCCTAATGGTTCCTATGTTTGTGTTGATGCCCTAAGCATGTTTGTTAAACGTTGTATAAGTTATCATTTTATTCATAATGATAAAGAGATGCTATGATTATTATTGTTGTTCATGTTTACTTATAATAATCTCCATCCCTAGAGCTTGTTAAGCACTAGCATAAAGGCTAAATGATCATGGGATGATCATGTTAGATTTATGGGTACTTGTTTGGAACAAGGGACTGGACATGACCCGCGGTATGAGATTTATGTCATGGTCAATGTCATATATAAATCTCATATTAGTTATGTCATTTGAATCCTTAGACATGAAGTTATTATAGTCTTCCACTTGATGAAGATTATGTTTGACATATTCAAACGTTACCTTTAACCAGGTAGCTATAAAGGGTATGATTGGCATAATCGGATTCACGTAGGGAAGAATAATAAGCTAATTGGATTTGTCCCTCTTCGGAGAGATGTTAAGCTTGGGCCCCTAGAAGGAATGATGTTGATGAAATGTTTGGCCAAACTCAAATGGATTGATTGGATCAATGTCATTTGGATTATCAACATATTCGGGATCGAGAAAAGTATTGAACAAAACAAGTTGACTTGTTGACCATGACTTGTGTTCAAAGACATCGTGGACAAAGGGATTATGACATGTTCTAAAAGAATGCAAACTTGTATCTAGTTACACTATTTGGGTAGGTATGACGGTTTGCTAGAACCTAATCATATCTTATGGGTTTATGATTGAACCCATTGCCAACTTAGTGTAATCCTAGAGGGTTACACACAATAGAACGAATCTTAAAAGGACTTAATTGGAATTATGGGTCGAAGGGCCTTTGAGGAATATTAGGAATTTAGAGGAGAAAACTGGAAAAAGGGGTGGTCGGGGCGGACCTCATAAAGGACCCGGACGGACCTTTTGAGGGTCCGGGCGGACCTTCTATAAGACCCGGGCGGACCTCTAGGGTTTCAGCCCAGAATTTTCCTGTTCCGTTTTCTTGCGGGTTTGGTCACTTGTTACCTATTTGGAATATGTTAAATAAGTATAAAACTCCCCTCTAGTTGCCCTAATCAGTCCTAAGCATTATGTTATGTTTGTGAGAGCCTCCAAGGGTTTGAGAGAGTTTATTTCTTGTTTTAAGACATCCCTAGATTGAAGAACAAGAATACACATACACAATTATTCCATATAGTTCTTTACATCATGAAAGCGTGTTTCATGATTTGGTCTAGCAACCAAGATCAAGTGTTCTTGATATTCGTTCGTGGTGTGGATACCGCTAGAGGGTGAAACTTATCATCTTCAAAGTTCGTGATTCTTGCTATGTTCGTGATCAAGGTTTCAAGCCTCCATCGAATTCAAGGTTGCAAAATCAAAGGCATCAAGGGTTAGTATTCTAGTATTCATTATGTTGTATTTGATATAATCATATGAACGGATCTATGGCTTTGAGTTTTATAAAATTTTAAATGCTTAATTCCGCTGTGCATGTTACTCCGAAACCCAACAGTGGTATCAGAACCCCGTTCATGTTGATTATTTCAATACATAATCATGTTGTGTGTATATAAATTGTTTGTTTATGTGTCTGGCATGATTTGAATATTGGGATTATGATGTTTATGTCTTATATGCGTTTTATGTGGTTTATTGTTTTATAAACTTTAATCGCACTATTCAATCGCAATAAAATTATGGTGGATTTAAAATTGTTTGGGTTATCAATTTTGATTGGATCAAAGTTTTGATAATCTAGGGATTCATGAATTGTTCATTCAAGGTGCTGATGTTCATGGTGATTGGATCATCAAGAACACCAAATCCTAATTGAACCGGGGAAAAAAATTTTGAGCAAAATTTTTCGAACTTTAAAATTCTGGATTTTTCGGCGTAGGTCCGACCGGACCAGAGCAAGGACCCGGCCAGACCCTATGGTCTGGAGCGGAGGCCAGGCGTTTGGTTTTGGTTCGAACTTAAAAATCTGGGTTTTTCCAAGGCAGGTCCGACCGGACCAGTGACAATACCCGGCTGGACCTTCTGGTTTGGAGCGGGGATTGGGCAGTTGGTTTGGGTGTGGATCTCGGGGTTTAATTTTCTTATTTGTTTTGATCTTGTGATTCTGAGATTGGATCAAGGTTTGGATGGCTAATCTACGTTCATCGAGATTGTGTTTCCCAAACTTGATCGCAATCAAAGTTTCAAAGATAAAATGAAGTTAGAATTATGAAGAGTTCATAATTGATAAAATTGAGAAACAAAGTTCTTGATTCAAAGATTGGAGATCCATGTGGAATTGTGGATGCAATTGGCCTACGTTCATCGAGACCATCTATTGCTTAGTTTCGGCCACATGGACTACTTTGTTGGTTTCTTGAATTAGTGCGGAATTGTGGTTGCCTTATGGCTTAGTTCGGCCACACTTCTTGTTGTCTTGATTTGGAGATGATAACCAAAGTTCAAAGAGTCTCATCCTCATAATTATAGAGAAACTAATGACACATAAATATTATGCTTAAATTAATGATGATTAATTTAGTGGCTAAACTTGATGCGTAACATGTTTATCTTGTGTGCTCATAAATGTGCTGTATGCTATATGTGCTTGAACCTTCTTTTAAAAGTTTTAAGTCCTTTATTTCCATGCCATGATTAAAACACTTGTTAGTACATGAGTGATTTTAATGTAGATTCGCCCTAGCGAGGTGCATTAACTTTATTTATGTATGAGCAAGATAGATAATGTGGGCACGCCCTAGCGAGGCACATTAACTATACGTTTAAAATGGTTGGACTTAACAAGGCGTCAAAACAGTTTTGGGCCTAGGCAAAGATGAGATTAAACATGCTTTTGAAATTGGATCTCTAAGAATCATATGGGATATGATTGACATGATTGTCTACCTAATTAATTTGATTTTGTGTAAACCGCCTTAGCGGACTTGAAATTAAATTAAAGGTGGATCTTAGCCCAATCTCAAACGAATCTCAGAAAAAGGATCTAAGAGTCATATGGGATATGATTGACAGGGTTGTCTACCTAATTAATTTGATTTTGTGTAATCCGCCTTAGCGGACTTGAAATCAAATTAAAGTTGGATCTTAGCCCATTTAAATTCTATTATACATTGGATGTATAAGAAGGTTATATAATTTAGTGGGAGTATTTTTTGAAAATACATTATTTATCTCTTTAATGAGATTGGTACTTGTAAAATTTTTGAAATTTTGCATAAATTGTAGACAATGACAACTAAAACCGTTGCGATCAATCCTTGATAAGATAATGCTTCAATAGAATGGTACAAACTTCATGGATTGGATCCTAAGCCTGAGAATCGTTCTAAGGCAAGAAGATGTGTTGTACATTCTTGATGGGCCTATTCCTAAAAGACCAAATTCTAGATAAAGACAATCACAAGATACATGAGTATGTTTCTAGGGATGTGAGTTGTCTCATGCTCGTGACTATGTGCTCAAAACTCCAACAAAGTTTGGAACTTGTGGAGGCCTATTGGATAGGCGTGGAGTTGAGTTACATGTTTCAAAGAGCAATCTAATCAAGAGAGGTATAGAATCATTGTTGCATTCACTTCTCACAAAAGAAGTGAAGGGCAACAAGTGAAACCACACATGCTTAAGATGAAAGGCTACGTAGAGCATCTTGAGAAACTTGGCTGTCCAATTGGATTGGAGCTAGACACGGATCTTATTCTTGATTCATAATCTAAGAGTTATAATCACTTTGTGATGAACTATAACATGCCTAGAATGAATAAGAATCTCTCCGAGTTGCATTAACATGCTAAAACTGTGGAGATGAAGATAGTGGAGAAAGGTTCTCCAGTGCTTATGGTTCTTGATGGAAAAAGGCCAAGTGCCAAAAGAAAGGTAAGACAAAAGTTATCAAACCTAAAGGAAATAATTATGGTTAAAATTATAACTCTAATTGATGCAATTTGGTAAAGTGGCAATTGGATTGACCATTTAGAATTGCAGTCAAGATTTTGGACGATAAACAAAAGGAATGGTAGTGGGACTACCACTCGGGATACTTATGTTATAAATTAATCTTTCTAACTTTAATTATTGTGTACTGGATACCGGATATGGATCCCATATTTGTATAAATGTGCAATAATTAGTAAGATGAAAGACTACTTATAGTAAAGTTTTATCTATGAATGATAATGATGCAATAGTTGCAACATTGTTCGTAGAACACTTGTAAAGTGACTTTACTTATGAAGTAGAAAATATTATTTTGTTATAAAATAATGAAGGATATTTATTTCTTATTTGGAATAAGAAAAGTGCTTTATTTATTTGATTTACTTAATTGTGTTATCATATAAATAAATCTTATATCCTAAATCTTGAAGAACAAAGTAATAAAGGCTATAACATAAATAATTAAAATTCTTTATGCACTATTGTTTTGATCAAATAAATGAGAAATGCATATCTAAAATTCCATGGGACGGAGTTTTAAGTCATATGATTTGGAATCACATGATTTATGCAAATCTTATTTACTTGGACCAAAGACATCTTTTACTATGAATAGTAAAAGGCTAATATCTTACTTGACCTAATACATGTCCATGTATATGGTGCATTAAGTAGCAATGCTAAAAGAGAATTTTGGTTGGACTTGGTAAAACTATTCAAAGATTCTGACTCGATCATGATGATGAATAATTAACCAAGAATTTGACAGTCATTGTTGAAATTGTGAAATAGTTTCACAATTAACTTCACTAAGAACACCATTCTAAATGATGTGTCTGCGTGGAAGTATAAGAACCTTATTGGATATGGTTCATTAGATGATAAAGTCAAATTGATCTTCCATTATTTATTTTGGGGCTATGCATTAGAAACCGCTATAGTTACACTAATTTGAAGTTCCATCAAAAGAGGTTAAAAGTGAAAGAAAACCTAGTTTGTCTTTCATAAAGAATTAAGATGGTGAGACCCTTTTGGAAATGAGCTGTCTGGAACACACTCACACTTAGATCTAATAAATATATTTTTATGGGATATCCTAAGGAAACTTGAGGATAATATTTTACTCGTAAGAAACAAATAGTTTGTTGCTTATAATGGTACTTTTCTAGAAAAATTGTTTATCTCTAAAAGAATTAGTGGGAGTAAAATATATCTCGAATGGTTCGAGACCTAGAAAATATAAATTAACCTAAGATGGAAGTTGAACAAGTTTTCACAAAGAGTCGTTATAAGTCCGTTCAAGATATACAAGTACTTGCATTCATGATAGGATACAATCTATTACAAAAAATATTGGATATTTCGAAATAAAAAGTATTGAGGTAATGCTCATTGAGAATGACAAATTTACCACCTATCAAAATGCAGTGTCCGCTCCATATTTAGATTAATGACTTGGATTCATAAAATTAAAAGCAATCCATGTATGATAATCAAGTTTGGAACTTGATAATTCTAACCTAAGGTGTAAAAACCAAAGGCTGGGATTGAGTTTTTCTTGGAGAAAACTTACATGGGTAGCAAGGAACATACTAGAATTCTCATGGTCATATCTTCATATTTGGAATATGAAATTTGACAGATGGATGTCAAAACAGCGTTCCCTAACGGGAACTCACTTAAGGATGTATTGGATACAACCTAAAGGTTTTGATAGTCAAATAAAATTCTATTAAAGTATGTAAGTTGCGGAAATCCATTGGATGGATTGAAGCAAGCTTTTGGGAGTTGGAATCTCCATTTTGATGAATCAAAGAATTTTGTTTTATCAAGAACGAAGATGAGCCTTGTATACACAAGAAGATTAGTGGGAGCACAGTGCTACTTCTTATTTAAATATGTGGATGACATATTGCTCATTGGAAACGACATTCCTATACGTCAGTCTGTAAAGATTTTGTTGGGAAAGTGCTTCACAATGAAAGATATGGGTGAAACCGCATATGTCCTTGGCATAAAGGAAGCTAATTAGTTTAAAGACAAAGTGAATACAATGACAAGGTAATTAGAAGATTCCGTAAGGACAATTCTAAGAGAGGACAATTATCAGTGTTACATGGAGTTTCTCTAAGAAAGATTCAATGTCCTAAGACATGATGATCATGAGAGAAATGAGTGAGATGCCAAATGCTTCGGCAAATGGATCCATCGTGTATGCCATGATATGTACTAGACCGGATGTATCTTATTCTTGGAGCATGACGAGAAGATGTCAATCCGACCCCGGTGAAAGTCATTGGATGGCTGCTAAAGCGATTCTTAAGTACTTGAAAAGGACTAAAGATTCGGGTTTTGATCCATGGAAGGATGAAAGATGATCTCGTTGTATATGGGTACACGGATGCATGCTTCCAAACCGACAAAGATGATAGATGATCGCAATCGAGTTTTGTGTTAAATAGTGAAGCTGTAAGTTGGAATAGTTCCAAGCAGAGTACAGTCACTAAATTCTACATACTAAATCGTATATTGCTGCATTGGATGCTGCAAAGGAAGTGGTTTGGATTAAGAAGTTCATTGGTGAACTTGAGATGGTTCCTAGCATTGCTAATCCAATAGACCTTATTAGTAATAATAGTGGTACTATTGATCAAGCAAAGGAACCAAGGGCACATCCTAAATCCAAACACATACTTAGGCATTTTCTTATCGTTCGAAAAATTGTTGATAAGAGAGACGTATATATATACAAAGTACCTAGTAAATGATAACGTTGCGGACACGCTAACAAAGGGACTTCCACAAGCTAAAAATGATGGTCATGTTAGGTCCATGGGTATTAGATACCTTGGTGATTGGGCCTAGGGCAAGTGGGAGATTGTTGGTGTTGATGCCCTAGGCACGTTTGTTAAACGTTGTATAAGTTATCATTTTATTCATAATGATAAAGAGATGTTAAGATTATTATTGTTGTTCATGTTTACTTATAATAATCTCCGTCCCTAGAGCTTGTTAAGCACTAGCATAAAGTCTAAATGATCATGGGATGATCATGTTAGATTTATGGGTACTTATTTGGAACAAGGTACTGGACATGACCCGCGGTATGAGATTTATGTCATGGTCAATGTCATATATAAATCTCATATTAGTTATGTCATTTGAATCCTTAGACATGAAGTTATTATAGTCTTCCACTTGATGAAGATTATGTTTGACATATTCAAATGTTACCTTTAACCAGGTAGCTATAAAGGGTATGATTGGCATAATCGGATTCACATAGGCAAGAATAATAAGCTAATTGGATTTGTCCCTCTTCGGAGAGATGTCAAGCTTGGGTCCCTCGAAGGAATGATGTTGATGAAATGTTTGGCCAAACTCAAATGGATTGATTTGATCAATGTCATTTGGATTATCAACATATTCGGGATCGAGAAAAGTATTGAACAAAACAAGTTGACTTGTTGACCATGACTTGTGTTCAAAGACATCATGGACAAAGGGATTATGACATGTTCTAAAGGAATGCGAACTTGTATCTAGTTACACTATTTGGGTAGGTATGGCGGTTTTCTAGAACCTAATCATATCTTATGGGTTTATGATTGAACCAATTGCCAACTTAGTGTAATCCTAGAGGGTCACACACAATAAAACGAATCTTAAAAGGACTTAATTGGAATTATGGGTCGAAGGGCCTTTGAGGAATATTAGGAATTTGGAGGAGAAAAACTGGAAAAAGGGGTGGTCCGGGCGGACCTCATAAGGACCCGGACGGACCTTTTGAGGGTCCGGGAGGACCTCCTATAAGACCTGGACGGACCTCTAGGGTTTCAGCCTAGAATTTTCTTGTTCCGTTTTCTTGCGGGTTTGGTCACTTGTTACCTATTTGGAATAGGTTAAATAAGTATAAAACTCCCCTCTAGTTGCCCTAATCAGTCATAAGAATTATGTTATGTTTGTGAGAGCCTCCAAGGGTTTGAGAGAGTTTATTTCTTGTTCTAAGACATCCCTAGATTGAAGAACAAGAATACACATACATAATTATTCCATATAGTTCTATACATCATGAAAGCGTGTTTCATGATTTGGTCTAGCAACCAAGATCAAGTGTTCTTGATATTCGTTCGTGGTGTGGATACCGCTAGAGGGTGAAACTTATCATCTTCAAAGTTCGTGATTCTTGCTATGTTCGTGATCAAGGTTTCAAGCCTCCATCGAATTCAAGGTTGCAAAATCAAAGGCATCAAGGGTTAGTATTCTAGTATTCATTATGTTGTATTTGATATAATCATATGAACGGATCTATGGCTTTGGGTTTCATAAAATTTTAAATGCTTAACTCCGCTGCGCATGTTACTCCGAAACCCAACATCCTAGTCATCCAAAAGGAGGTTAACAACTCTCTAAACAGTCCCTCTCAAGAATCCCGTTTTTACTCCTCCCTCACACCAAAACACCATCAAAAACTCATCTTTTCAAGCCAAAATCATCACAAAACTCTTGGATCTTCAAGGCTTTAGTCAAGGCCATCAATTGGAATCTCAAGAACGCTTTAGGTAAACTCCTACGCTTTTAATACTTCTCATCTCATTCTTTGTTTTAGAGTAGTGTAATCCCATCAAAAGGATCATCCTAGAGCCTCTCTAATCCATGGAGATGGTCTCAAAGCACATGATCCGACATTCCAATAATTAACAAATTAATTATTGGCTTTAATTGTTTTTATTACTTGTTCTTTATTTGATTAAAAACACCTAAGCAAGACAAATCCTAGTTTGGGTGGATTGGGTGCTCCTTGACCTTCCCAATCCATAACTTAACCCCCGAACTCAAGAATCTCACGGTCCGTGTTCCGTTCAACAACATGGTGGCGACTCTCAAATCAAAAAGGCGAACGAGGATCTCTCTATCTTTCTCGGATGCAAACAGACACAAATAGCAATTTATCAGCACAGACGTACACATTTGCCCTAGTATCTATTAACCACTTGTTGGGTTCATAAACAGTAAAGATTTCAGGATTAGAGGTTACATACTTGGTAATCTCGTTGGTTATAGCATCAACTTCAGGCTGAGTTACACCATCAATTGGATTAACACCATCAGACGGTCCAGTAACCATGTTCACCTGTCCTTGATCAGTAGAGCTTTGTCCCACTTTTCCTTTCTTGGGGCAGTCCCTAGAAAAGAGTCCAACTGTTTCTGGACATGCTTCTTAGGTTTCAGCTTATCATTATTATCCTTAGAGCCAGATTTCTCAAACTTCCTCCTGTTCTTATTAGCAGTGATCACATTGGATTTAGCCTCCACAAGTAAGCTAACACCGTTACTATGGTGCACTTCCTGGATCGATATTGCATTCATCAAGTCATTGAGTGTCAAGCTTCCTGTACGGTGCTTGAGAGTTATACCGAATTCCTCCCAAGAACGAAGAAACTTCTCAATGATTGACATGGCTACGAACTTCTCAGGAAGTTCCATAGCCCCATCCTTGAGTGATTGGAATATGATCTGGGATTCATGTACTTGATCAGTAACAGATTTCCCATCAACCATATGATACTTCATGAACTTAGACACAAGGTATTTTTCAACACCAACATCATCAGTGTTATACTTTGTGTTAAGCATTTCCCACAGCGATGCATCAGTGAGGGGAGCAGAACAATACACATCAAAGAAACATTCGACAGAGCCGAAAGAATGCACCCTCGAAAAACATCGCTCCTCTCCCTCCACTAGTCAGCAGCCTTCACTGTTGCAGGGTCCTTCTCATCAATGCCAGGGCACTTATCAGTTAGCATATCAGTCATTCCCTTGATTGACAACCAGATCTTCATGCGTTCCTGCCAGCGCTTAAAGTTCTTACCAGCGAACTTCTCTGGCAGATCTGAAGTGTCAACAAGGGACTTGAATGGAGCAGCAGCATTACTTGAACCTGACATGATTAATTAATTCTTCTTAGACTGTTGGAATTTATAACAGTAGCACCAATAGATTAATTACCATTTATTCAGGAGCAAATCATGCAAGAACAACAATAATTTATTAATCCAATAGCAAACAGATCCAACAAGAACAATAGTAACAGTAGAACAAATAGAAACATAAAAGCGAGTTAGAACAATTTATCAATCAGATCGAGTCGCCTTTTGAGAAGACTATCCTAAGAAGAATTATTGCCCCCTACTGGTGCTGCTTCGGGTACAGGTAAATTCTTCCGAGGATGAAACGATCACAGAACATGTACCAAGAATGGTTGCACAGCAGGTACGGGTTCAACTTCGGTCCTATCTTAGTCGCCTGAATCTCACTACCGTTAGCACACAAACTGGAAATTTAGAACATAATATAGAGAGGAAAAATACAAGAGAGTATTTTCGTAATTCTGATCGACTCAAAGAGTTTCTGTCCAAAAAGATAGGCCCCAAACCGAACCATTCACCCAAATTGCCCTTAGCTTAGCTTAGCTGAGCCGAGCCGAGCGAGCGCGCGCGTGTAGGGAAAGGTTCAATCTCACCTCACATGTAACTTGAACATGAATGTATGAAATGCCAAGTAATTTATGGCACTTCAACTACCCTTCTCATTTCCATGTGGGATGGCACAAAAGCTTTTTATATCACCAACAAAAGGGGAGATTTTGCCTTCCTATACCATGTGGGATGGAAATCAACCCATTTCATTATTGGCATTTAAAGGCTCATAAATGCCTAACTTTGAGGTCTAATTACTATGGATTTCACTAATGGAGAAAATCTCCCTCTAATTAAATTACCTAGCAAGTGTACTAGTTACCGGTGTAGTAGTATGCACAAGCAAGGGTCGAATCCACAGAGACTAGATTGGAAAACAAGAATGTTTAAAACAGAAAATAAATAAGCGGGTTTTAGTTTGATTATTTATTAAACTACTAAAGCAATAACTAAAATTAAACTAATAAAACAAATGAAATCAAGATTAACGAATAGCTTCACGAATTGGGTTCACAAATACTTTCACTCTATGCTATGCTCCTAATGACAAGATCAATCTCTTTCTTGGGTTCGTTCACAAAAGTAAGAATTGGGACGGTTCGGTCGCCGGATTGCAATTCTAATATTCCTATCAAATTATACTTTTCTATCACGTCCATATAATTTTCCAAGAATTCATGAAGTATTTAAAAAATATATGAACCTAGATCCTTTTGATTTCAATCACGGTCTCAATTGGATCTAATTATCAAAATAGTGGTCAATGTATCAATGCCCGAGTCACTGTAACAATAGATACCCAGAAATTCTAAAGCCAATTTATATCTTAACATATAATTGAAACTAAAGAATTTAGTATGAAGAATATTTTGATAAACAAGAATAAGAATGAATGGAAGAATTAAATCTATAGCATAGAGATCTAGTATTTGTTACTATCAATTCATGAATCTAAGAAATTAGCTACTAATAATAATAAAATCAAGAACAAGAAATAAATTAAAGAACATCAAAACCTGAATTAAATTGATGAATCCTTGTTTACCTCCTTGAATCTTGACTAAAAATATGTATAAAGTATGAATCAAATAAATTGGATGGAGTGTTATATTTATACTAGGGCCAAGGATGTGTAAAAATAGAAAAACCCTATGATTCCTTGTTGAAAAAGGATAAATAAAGTGCTGATGGCCGAAATTCCCCAGGAGCCCCTAGTATTTTTGACTTTTCGAAAAAGTCCTCAAAAAATTCCCGAAAGGTCCTCCAAAAATTCCAAAAAGTCCCTGAATTTTGGAAATTACTGAAAAGCCCATCATAATTTAGATAATTCCTCAAAGGTACCTGGAAAATTCCTCTAAGGTCCCTGGCTATGTGTGCGGATGAGGTATGCGGATGGAGGATCAGCAATATTGCTAGAATTTCTGGGTTGTGCCATGGTGTTGTACCAGTTTCTTCGCGGGTTGTACCTTTTACGCGCAAACTTCCGGAGGCCATAACTTCTTCATACGAACTCCGATTTGTACGTGTAAACTATCGTTGGAAATCTATTTTCGAGTAATATCCAATGGCATTGATTTCTAAGAGTTAACATCTATTCATCTTTATGTTCTAGTCCATTCTTTATCCTTCATTTTCGCACTTTAACGTACAAGAATCCGTGCATTCTTTTGCTCCTTCCCTATACTCATAAACACTCCAAAAACCATTAAAACACCCCAAGGTTTAGCATTTAATAAGTCATAGAAGTATTTGATTTGGATGGGTTAAAACACATCCATCACCACCTATAATTTGGCTTTCACCAAAACATCAATTTGCTTCATGGTATAACATAGAATGTGTATAAGTATTGACTTTGGTCAAACTCAATGGGACCCACCCAAAGTTACCCAAAGCCAAATTTCCAACAAGTACTCCATCCAAACACAAGATCAACAACATTCATCACATTCCTCTACTTTATTCGATGTTGAAATCCTAATTTCAGATGTGAATTCAGATGAATAATCAAATAGCTTGAGCAGTTTATAAATAAGTTTTCAGACGCTGCCTCTTATGAATTCAGCCAAATTCAAACGCGAAATCAGATTTCAGGACTTAAAATTTAAAAATCAAACGTCACCTAAATGTACTATTTCAGATATGATGGAGGGAGTATATAGGTTATGGAAATTAAATAAATTTGAAACTTTAGTTGTGAAAATGATATTAACACACACGAAAAGGAAAATGGGGACATCATTTTGGGACGTGAGGAGTATAACTTTTTATACTCGCACATTTTCTGAAAGTCACTGATCAGGGTCTTAAAATGATAAAACCGGCAACAAAGATTTTCTTTTGACAAAAAGCTTATACTTTTTAATTAAATGAGAGTGCATATGCTAATATAACTGTTATTTTGGATCAAATAAAGGCGAGATATGAATTTCTCGAGCAAGGAGATGGAGTCGGATTGAGTAAATGTCAGGGATGCCACTTGTTGGAAATTTGGCTTGAAAAAGGTCAACTGGGTCCCATTGGTGGGCCCCGTTGACTTTGATCTTGGTCAATGTTTATACTTGTAGTATGTTATACTAAATAATATTGGTGTTTTGGTGAAAGCCAAATGATGGATTAAATCCATAGTTCTAAGACTTCAAAGATGAGCTTTTAAGAGACTTTTGCTTCCAAGGATGAAATGGGTTTGTTTCCATCCCACATGGGAAAGAAAAGGCGAGCCTTCCCTTTGCTTGGAAGTACTAAAGGCATTTGGGCCATCCCACATGGAATTGGAATGGGTAGTTGAAGTGCCATAAATTACATGGCATTTCATAGTCTCATGTTCAAGTTACATGTAAGGTGGACTTGAACCTTTCCCCACACGCGCGCTCGCTAGCTCGCTCGGCTCGGCTGGGCCGGGCCGTGCTAAGTGGTTTGATACCTCTTCGTGCAAAGATTTCCTGGTATGTTCCTGAGATCGTTTCATCCTCGGAGGAATTTGCCGCAACCCTCAGCCGCACCAGTAGGGGGCAATAGTTTCTCTTAGGAGAGTCTATTACAGGCGGCTCGATCTAAACTGATAAGTCTTTCTAACTCTCTTATTGTTTTTGTCTTTCCTGGATCCTGTTCTTGTGGGCATGTTTCTGCTTTTGGCTTAATCTGATATTGTTATATGCTTACGTGATTGCCCTGATTAATCTGATCGTTGCATATTAAATTCCAAAAGTCTAAGAGAAACTAATATTAATCATGTCTGCTGCAAACGCTCCATTCAAGTCCCTTGTTGACACTTCCAATTTGCGAGAGAAGTTCACCGGTAAGAACTTCAAGCGCTGGCAGGAATGGATGAAATTATGGTTGTTAATTAAGGGGATGACTGTTATGCTAACTGAAAAGTTCCCTACTATTGATGAGAAGGACCCTGTAACAACGAAGGCTACTGAGCAGTGGAGGGAGAGGGACGATGTTGTTCGTAGATGCATTGTTTCGGCTCTGTCGAATGTGCTCTTCAATGTTTATTGTTCTGCTCCCCTCACCGCTGCATCGCTGTGGGAAACGCTTAACACAAAGTATAACACTGATGATGTTGGTGTTGAAAAGTACTGCTGTAGACACCCCGCCTTGGACCTCTCACCCCGATTGCATACATAGTATTTTTATTTAACTTGTTTTCGTTAATTTCTGTTGATGGATGTGTTTTAACCCATCCAAATCATATACTTTTATGACTTATTATATGCTCAAACCTTGGGTGTTTTGATGGTTTTTGGAGTGTGTATGAGTATAGGGAAGGAGCAAAATAACGCATGGATTCATAGGCGTTAAAGTGCGAAAAAGAAAGATAAAGAACGGACCAGAACATAAATATAAAGTGATGTGACCTCTGAGAAGTCAAGTCCGTAGGATAGTACTCGAAAATATATTTCCAACGATAGTTTACACGTCCAAAACGGAGTTCGGATGAAGAAGTTATGGCCTCCGGAAGATTGCGCATAAAATGTACAAGCCGCGAAGCAAGGGGTGCGCACGCACACCAAGCATAGGGCGCGCGAACCCACACTGGATCAAAACTCCAGACCTTCTGTGATGAACGTGCGCACGCACTCTTCCGGACCAAGCGCGCGCTCCTGCGAGGGGCTTTAGGGGAATTTGGCCAGGGACCTTAGAGGAATTTCCAAAAATTGCAAGGCTTTTCAGTAATTCCAAAATTGCAGGGGTTTTTCTAGAATTTTTGGAGGACCTTTGGGAAATTTTTAAGGACTTTTCTGAAAACTCAAAACTACCAAGGGCTCCTGGGGTTTTTCGGACACCATCACTTTATTTATCCTTTTCAACAAGGAATCCTAGGGTTTTTCCTATTTTTACACCTTCTTATCCCTAGTATAAATATAAGACTCCATACACATTATTTTGTATATAATTTTATTCAAGATTCAAGGTTATAATCAAAGATCCATCAATTTAATTCAGGTTTGATGTTCTTTAATTTAATTCTTGTTCTTGGTTTTATTATTATTAGTAGCTAATTCTTAGATTCATGAATTGGTAGTAACAATACTTGATCTCTATGCTATAGATTTAATTCTTTTATTCATTCTTATTTCTTGTTTATCAAAATATTCTCCATTCTAGTTTTAGGGTTTCAATTATATGTTAAGATATAAATTGGCCTTTTAACTATTGGGTATTTGTCACGACCCGAAAACCCGTCTCTATTTTATTGATGAATAATTAATTATTTATTTATTTATTTGATTTAAATATTTATGTGCGCATTTTACATCTCATAATATTAACTTGTGTCTAGCATTATTTGGTTGATATTGTGTTAAGTGGGTAGAAGGGTGATATGGGTTTATTTGTACTAGGTAGTGAGGAGGGGGCCTAAGTGTAAGTTTTTAAATAATTTTAACAACTCCCTCCCTACTCTTCCTTCTCCCTCACTCTCTTCCTCACCCTACTCCCTCATCTCTCCCAGCAAACTCTCTCTCTCTCCATTTGGCTTGGGTAAGTTTTTCTCTCCCTTCTCTCTACATTTTCATCCTCTTCCTCTCATCTTTCCTTATTTCTCATTTTATGAAATGTGTTTAGATCGTCGATAGGATCGTAGGAAGCTAAAAATATTTGAATTCCGTCGTCTTTGAGAAATTCCGGGTAAGTTGCTTTTCCCCCATTTTTATGCTAAAGTGTTCATTTCATGTTTATATAATGCTTTAGTTGTTATATTTGATGTTTGATTGAGTTTGGGATTTATTTGGAATTTATTTTGGTTTGTGGTTAAAAATGGTGATTGTTATGAATGATGGGTTTGAATCTTGGTTTGGGATTATAAATGATGTTATTTAGGTCCCCATTCTAGTTATAAGTTGTTTTGGTTCATATTTATGCTTGGTGGAAAGTGGGTTGTGGTGGATTTTGAGAATGTGTGAAATGGGTAAGAAAAATGAAGAACCCAGCTGCCGATTCCCGGCCAAGAACTAGACCAGGCGCCCACCTACCCAGCTTTTTATGCGGCCAGACCTTCTGGTCAATTAAGGCGCCCGCCCGCCCCCTTCCAGGCGCCCGCCCGCCCCCTGTTCCAGAAATCTTCCTTTTTGCTTGGATTAAGACTAATGGCTTACCTAGTTTAGGTTTTATTCTCCTAATTAACCTAAGTTAACATCGTGGAACACTTTATTAATTGGAATTGATTCTTTTGTGAATAAATATATTATGGAATTTGATTAAGTATCATTTTGGGAATGTGGTCCATCCTTGATGTGTTGTTTGGATTGGTTTACCTTTGTGGTAATTTATTTGGAATGGTTCCCTACTTTGGAATCATTAGTTGTTTATCGTGCTAGTATTTTATTACTTAGCCTTTACTTGAAAGTCCAGCTGGTATTTGTGTGTGTTTGGGCGATGCGAAAAATTATGATGGCACAGCCAAGTCCATTATGATGTTGACCATTGTTTTGCCCCATTATTTCCCTCCTCCAGATTGGCCTTGGATGTGAGATGAGCTATCCCCTTTGTGAGCATTTTAGCTATTGGTTTTGGGCTTTGATTGTGTGTCACTGTCCCTTTATTATTATTGGTTCCGGTATCGGGGGTTTTCTCTTCAAGCTTTCATGCTACTATGAAGATGTTGATTGTTGATTATTGAAGCTGCGCAGCGACCTTTATTTGGTTATATCAGTTGGGAAACCTTGGCTAATATCCTTTGTTACTTGTTTATTTCCGCTGCTATCTGTTAAATGATAATTGCTATGTGCTATGTGATTTATTACTGATTATTGCATCATAGCATGTCATGTAGTTGCATTAGTAACTTATTGAGATTTATCTCACCCCCTTTCTTTTATCTTTGTTTTTCCTTAACCCACCCCCCCCCCCCCAGGAGGAAAGGATTAGACTCGCTGATCACGAGGAGGACGTCGCGAGGGTTGAGCTTTTGGGGCAAGTTGTTATTGGTGGGTTTACATTACATAAATGTGTAACCTTTTTGGGAATAGTTGTACCAAACTTGACGTCATTAGAATTTGTATATTTTATTATTTTTGGTGTAAGCTTATGGAGCTTACACTAGCTTATATTTTTGTGGTTCAAGTTGGATTTCAAAACTTTGTGTTATCATCTTTTGGTATAAAAGGAAATTTTTATCTCCATTATTTTAGAGTTTATTGTTTAAGTCGACGTCCAGCTCGCGTACTCCGGCCCGAGGGGGCGGAGTCGCGACAGTTGGTATCAGAGCTATGGTTTAGCTCTAAGTATAAGTCTAGGTGGACTAGTATGACCTAGGAGGGTAGTTGTGTTCGGAGTGAGTAACGGTTGATGTTTTATGCAGGTAATTATTCACAATGGCTAGAAGGAGAACGGGTGAAAGTTCTATTGGGGCTCAGAATCAGAATGATCTTCGGGAAGAGAACCGTGCTATGTTCCAAGGCATGTTTTAGGCGGCCATGAAGGCAATTCATGACCAAGGTCCGAGAGTAGAGCAAGCACCGCCACCCCGATATGGTTTGGAGCAATTCTTGAAACTGAAACCGGCAGAGTTCGATGGTGAGCCCGATGTGAAGAAGGCCGAACTATGGGTTGAGTCTATGGAAAAATTTATGATGTGTTTGGGTGCACGGATGAGGATAGGGTCCGGTTTGCGGCTTATAAGCTTGTGGGTGCCGCCGAGCATTGGTGGAAAGGAGTTAAGACGAGTTGGGATGATACCCATACAGTTTATGCGTGGGAATTGTTTGTGCAGAAATTCAAGGAGCATTTCATTCCGGTAGTAGATCAAAACCGAAAAGAGATCGAGCTTCTCAACTTGGAGCAAGGTTTGTTGTCTATAGCTCAGTACTCGGATAAGTTCATAGAATTAGCCCGGTATTGTGACTATCTTGTGAGGACCGAAGAACAGAAAGCTATGAGATTCATCCGGGGTTTGAAGACTTCTATCCGTACTCAGCTTATAGCCCAGAGGATCGTGACATTCCAGGATGCGGTAGACCGTGCCTATCTTATAGAGCAAGATATTGGGGAACATAAGAGGAAGGCCGAGGTAGCTAACCCGAGTAAGCAAGGAACGCAGAGCAAGTCACAACCAAGGATTGATAACCGAGGTAACCTTGGGGACAATCTCAGTCCCGAGGGCAACCAATCCCAAGGAACCCGGGCACTATTGCCGGGAACCAAGGGAACCAAATTAGGAGACTTTGTTCTTATTGCCAAAAGGAAGGCCATTCAGAGGACCGGTGTTGGAAGAAGCAGGGCAGGTGTACCAATTGTGGTCAAATGGGGCATTTTTCAAGGGATTGTACTAGAGGCAGGGGTCAACCGACTGGGTTAGGAGCTGGTGCTCCATAGGGTCAGAAAAGGGATGCTACGGGAAAGGCCAAAGTCCAAGGAAAAGTGTTTGCAATGAATCAGCATCAGGCAGATGATCCCTCAGTGATTGGAGGTATTGTTTCTATATCTAATGTGAGCGCGTGTACGTTAGTAGATCCAGGATCATCTCATTCTTACATTTCTGTGCAATTTGCTTCTTTACTAAATGCTGCATCTGAGTCTTTGCCCTATGTGTTAGAGGTGTCAACTCCTATGGGAGAGTGTTTGGTGACTGATAAAGTCTTTCGTACTTGTGATGTGCTTATCTGTGGTCATGTCTTGTGTGCGAACTTGGTAGTCCTTCCTATTCAAGACTTTGATGTTATTTTGGGTATGGATTGGTTGAGCAAGTTTTATGCTTCTGTTGATTGTCGTAAGAAAGTTGTTACTTTTTCTATTCCCAATATGCCTAAATTTGTTTTCGAGGCTATGCCTTTGGGTAGGAATATTCGTATCATTTCTTATGTGAAAGCTAGGAGATTGTTGCACCGTGGTTGTGAGGGGTACTTGGCTAGTGTGCTTGATACTAGGAAAGAATCCCCTAGTTTGGAGAGTGTTCGGGTACTTAGAGAATTTCCCGATGTTTTCTCTTCTGAATATGATATGCCTCCCGATCGTGAGATAGAGTTTTGTATAGACCTTTTGCCGGGTACAGCTCCGATTTCGAAGGCACCGTATAGGTTGGCTCCCGCAGAGTTGAAGGAATTAAAGGTTCAGTTGCAAGAGTTGCTTGATCGAGGGTTTATCCGCCCTAGTGTTTCTCCGTGGGGAGCACCGGTGCGGAAGAAAGACTGTTCTTTGAGAGTGTGTATTGATTACCGAAAGTTGAATCAGGTTACAGTGAAGAACAAGTATCCTCTACCTCACATTGATGATTTATTTGATCAGCTCCAAGGGTCCGTGGTGTTTTCTAAACTTGATTTGAGGAGTGGGTACCATCAGTTGAAGATTCGATCTGAGGATATTCCGAAGACTGCCTTTCGCACTCGTTATGGTCATTACGAGTTCTTGGTTATGCCGTTTGGGTTGACTAACGCACCTGCCGTGTTTATGGATTTGATGAACCGGGTTTTCCATCCTTATCTTGACTCGTTCGTGGTGGTCTTCATCGGCGACATTCTTGTCTACTCTAAATCTCGAGAGGAGAACGAGCAACACTTGAGGACAGTTTTATCCATTCTTGCGAGGGAGCAGTTGTTTGCGAAGTTTAGTAAATGCGAATTTTGGCTCGAGAAGGTTTCATTTCTGGGTCATGTTATTTCTAAAGATGGGATTTCTGTGGATCCTTTAAAGATAGAAGCCATAGTGGATTGGAAGAGACCCGAGTCAGTGACCGAGATCAGAAGTTTTCTGGGTTTAGCCGGGTATTACAGAAGGTTTATAGAAGGGTTTTCGAGGATTGCTACTCCGATGACTCAGTTGACCCGGAAGGATGTACCGTTTGTGTGGAGTGAAAAATGTCAAAACAGCTTTGATGAATTAAAGAAGAGATTAACTATGGCTCCTATTCTTGCGTTACCGAATGGAAATGACGATTTAGTAATTTACAGTGATGCTTCGAAAGAGGGTTTGGGTTTGTTTTTGATGCATAATGGGAAAGTGATTGCGTATGCTTCGAGGAAGTTGAGCCCGAGTGAACAGAATTATCCTACTCACGACATGGAGTTAGCGGCTATTGTATTTGCTCTTCATAAGTGGAAGCACTATCTTTACGGGGAAAAGTTCGAGATTTTCACGGATCACAAGAGTTTAAAGTATCTTTTCTAGCAGAAGGAACTTAATAACCGACAGCGTCGATGGTTGGAACTTTTAAAGGACTATGATTGTACGATTTCTTATCATCCGGGGAAGGCGAATGTGGTAGCCGATGCGATTAGTAGAAAGTCTTATGTGGCCTCGATGATGGTTCGAGAGTGGAAAATGCTTGAGGATGTTCGAGATTGGTGTCCTCGCGAATCGAGACGTGGGGCGATTTTTGCGAATATCAGGGTATCTCCGACCCTAATTCAAAGGATAAAAGAAGCTCAAAAGAAGATCCCGAGTTAGTGAAAGTAATGGGTAAAATGAAGGAGAATAACTTCGAGGATTTTTCTATGAGTTCGAATGGGGTGTTGACTTTCCGTGGTCGTTTGTGCGTACCCGATGTTGGTGGAATAAAGAGGCATGTTTTGGACGAGGGTCACAAATCGAGATATACTATCCATCCGGGTAGTACGAAGATGTATCAAAATTTGAAACAACACTTTTGGTGGAACAACATGAAGAGGGAAATAGCCGAGTATGTTTCGAAATGTTTAACTTGTCAGCAGGTCAAAGCCGAGCATCAGAGACCCGCACGACTACTTCAACCGTTAGAGATTCCGGAATGGAAATGGAAGCATGTGACTATGGATTTCATTATGGGACTACCTCGTACCCGTAGGAAGTATGACAGTGTTTGGGTAATCGTGGATAGACTGACCAAGAGTGCACATTTCTTGCCTATTGACATTAGGTACTCGATGGAAAAGCTTGCGACCCTTTACATTGATGAGATTGTGAGATTGCATGGGGTTCCGGTTAGTATTGTGTCAGATCGAGACCCGAGGTTTACTTCTAGATTTTGGAAGGCGTTTCAGGAAGCTTTGGGTACAGATTTGCGATTCAGTACAGCCTTTCACCCTCAGACCGACGGTCAATCCGAGAAGACCATTCAGATTTTGGAGGATATGTTGCGAGCTTGTTCGATAGACTTTTCCGATTCTTGGGATAGACATTTGCCATTAGTGGAATTCTCTTACAACAACAGTTATCAGACTAGTATCGAGATGGCACCTTACGAGGCCTTGTATGAGAGAAAATGTAGATCGCCTATTTGTTGGGATGAGGTCGGTGAAGCGAAGATCGTGGGTATTGATTTGCTTCAGGATTCAGTTGAGAAGGTTAAAATTATTCGGGATCGATTGAAAACAGCCCAGAGTCGACAGAAGAGCTATGCAGATAACCGAAGGCGAGATCTTAGTTTTCAGACCGGGACTTCGTGTTCTTAAAGGTATCTCCGAAAGTGGGCATTCGAAGGTTTGGGAAGAAGGGTAAATTAGCTCCGAGGTTTGTTGGACCGTTTGAGGTTTTGGGGAAAGTGGGACTTCTAGCATATCGGCTTGCGTTACCATCTTCTTTAGACCGGTTACACAATGTTTTTCACGTTTCTATGCTTCGGAAGTATGTGCATGATCCATCTCACGTTTTACCGAGGGTACCGGAGGATATAGAGCCTGATATGACCTACGAGGAACGACCGGTTCGGATTCTTGATGCCAAAGCCCAAGAGTTGAGGAACAAAAGCATTGCGTTAGTTAGAGTCCTTTGGAGGAATCACAATGTTGAGGAATCGACGTGGGAGCTTCGAGATGAGATAGAGAAGAAATATCCGTGGCTTTTTAATTCGGGTAAGTCTCGTTAAAATTCGGGTCGAATTTCTTTAAGGGGGAGTGAATGTCACGACCCGAAAACCCGTCTCTATTTTATTGATGAATAATTATTTATTTATTTATTTATTTGATTTAAACCCGCCCGCCCCTGTTCCAGAAATCTTCCTTTTTGCTTGGTTTAAGACTAATGGCTTACCTAGTTTAGGTTTTATTCTCCTAATTAACCTAAGTTAACATCGTGGAACACTTTATTAATTGGAATTGATTCTTTTGTGAATAAATATATTATGGAATTTGATTAAGTATCATTTTGGGAATGTGGTCCATCCTTGATGTGTTGTTTGGATTGGTTTACCTTTGTGGTAATTTATTTGGAATGGTTCCCTACTTTGGAATCATTAGTTATTTATCGTGCTAGTATTTTATTACTTAGCCTTTACTTGAAAGTCCAGCTGGTATTTGTGTGTGTTTGGGCGATGCGAAACATTATGATGGCACAGCCAAGTCCATTATGATGTTGACCATTGTTTTGCCCCATTATTTCCCTCCTCCAGATTGCCTTGGATGTGAGATGAGTTATCCCCTTTGTGAGCATTTTAGCTATTGGTTTTGGGCTTTGACTGTGTGTCACTGTCCCTTTATTATTATTGGTTCCGGTACCGGGGGTTTTCTCTTCAAGCTTTCATGCTACTATGAAGATGTTGATTGTTGATTATTGAAGCTGCGCAGCGACCTTTATTTGGTTATATCAATTGGGAAACCTTGGCTAATATCCTTTGTTACTTGTTTATTTCCGCTGCTATCTGTTAAATGATAATTGCTATGTGCTATGTGATTTATTACTGATTATTGCATCATAGCATGTCATGTAGTTGCATTAGTAACTTATTGAGATTTATCTCACCCCCTTTCTTTTATCTTTGTTTTTCCTTAACCCACCCCCCCCCCAAGGAGGAAAGGATTAGACTCGCTGATCACGAGGAGGACGTCGCGAGGGTTGAGCTTTTGGGGCAAGTTGTTATTGGTGGGTTTACATTACATAAATGTGTAACCTTTTTGGGAATAGTTGTACCAAACTTGACGTCATTAGAATTTGTATATTTTATTATTTTTGGTGTAAGCTTATGGAGCTTACACTAGCTTATATTTTTGTGGTTCAAGTTGGATTTCAAAACTTTGTGTTATCATATTTTGGTATAAAAGGAAATTTTTATCTTCATTATTTTAGAGTTTATTGTTTAAGTCGACGTCCAGCTCGCGTACTCCGGGGCCCGAGGGGGCGGGGTCGCGACAGTATTAATTATTGCGGTAACTCGGGCATTGATACGTTGACCTCTATTTTGATAATTAGATTCAATTGAGGACGTAACTGAAATCAAACGGATCTAGGTTTTATGTTCTTAAGTTCTTCATGAATTTTTGGAATATTATGCGGACGTAACTGGAAGTATAATATAAAGAAGATATTAGGATTGCTAATCGCTCACCAAACCGTCCCAATCCTTACTATTGTGAACAGACCCAAGATTAAGATTGATCTTATTATTATGAGCATGGCATAGAGTGAAAGTATTTGTGAACTCAATTCGTGAAACTAATTGTTAATCTTTGTTAATTCTTGCTTTTATTTGTTTTCCTAGTTTAATAAACAATCAAACTAAAACCCCTATTTATTTATTTTCTGTTTTTAAACATTCTTGTTTTTCAATCTAGTCTCTGTGGATTCGACCCTTGCTTGTTCATACTACTACATCGGTAACTAGTACACTTGCTAGGTAATTTAATTAGAGGGAGATTTTCTACATCAAGTTTTTGGCGCCGTTGCCGGGGACTTGATTAGGTTAACAAGTTTGTATAGTTAGTGTAAATAAATTTTCTTTATTATTTTCGTTTTAGAGTAAATAGTAAAAAAAAATAATAGAAAATTTGTGAAAGCTATTCTAAAGGGATGTATGGAATAAACACCAATGATGAATTAGGGAGACAAGAATTTAAACGACAAATAGACATCTTATCTAAGAATTTAGACATATGGATTGTAAAGTTAAATTTGGTACAAGAAAGATGTGCTAATTGTGGTGTTTATTCTCATGCTATTTGTTGGGAATATGCCTTTGAATTAATGTTGATTGAGTAAGGATATGTCCGCGACAAGTAATTTAGTTTGGGACGAAGAGAATATGGCGAGGGCCAAGAGCCATAGCCATAAAAGCCGAACATGCGCAGCAATTGTGGCAAAGGCTCTAAGCTGCTGCCATATGCCAAGTTCATGCAAATTAAGGTTGACTTTCGGTTTTGAAAAAGTGCTTAGGCAAAAGGAAAGTGACGTGTGTGCTTAGTGTTTCTTGGTGAATTAATTTAGGACTCTTACTGTCCCAAATATTTAGTACTCTATTTTTGTGTAAAAGAGATTATTCTAGAATTAGGAAATAGATTCCTAATTAGATTAGATTTGCTTTGTGCACAAGAAATAGGTTTTCTCTTCCTTTTGGGTTTCTAGTATTTATGCCTATAAATACTAACCCCTCCTCTAGCATAATATTTAGTCTGTCATCTTTGAGAGTTACAAGTAGAGATCTAGGATTTAGGTTGACGAAATTATTTGCCTAAATAATTCGTGCAACTAAATTAGAGAGATTGTCTTTTGTAATTGTTCATCGAAAGTAATATATTCTCCCTCCGCCCGTGGACGTAGCCAAGTTGGTGAACCACGTAAATTCTTGTGTCTGTGATTGATTATTTCGTTGATCATCGTTCTTTTATATATTTTGCTCTAACAAGTGGCGCCAGAGCTTGGTTGAAAAGGAGAATTAGCATCGACGGAAGAGGTCCAAGATCGAAGAAAAACAAATTAGCAGTTTTTGGTCCGTTTTTATTCAGCGCAGCTGTGAAGAAAAAGGCGTAGCGCGTTCGTTCACCGTTGGATCGGGTTGATTTTTGGCAGGTAGCTTCGGAACTCATAGGTCTTAAATCTGAACGGTGGAGATTGTATTTGGATGCCTGTAGCGTCAGTAAATTAATCCGGACAGAAGCTATAGTGGGTTTTGTCTTCGATTGTAAGCGTTCTTGTTGCGATTTCTTTTGTTGGTGTTGGTTGGTTAGAGATCTTGGGATTTCCACTGCAGACAAAGAAGAAGATGGGTCAAGGATCTGAATCATCAATCGACAAGTTCAATGGGAAGAATAGCTTTACTTTATGGCAAGTAAAGATGAAGGCTCTATTGAGAGACAAGGGATTGTGGGTCCCAGTGGCTATGGCGATAAAGGATCGGAAGGATTCTAACGGAAAGGCCGTCTCTACGAGTAATACCCCGGCTGGAGTATCGGATGCGGAGAAGAAGAAAGCAGCAGAAAAGGAAGCGGCAGATTTGGTGGATCTAGATGAGAGGGCTCATTCAAAAATCATTAGAGGTTTGGATGATGAAGTTCTAGTCAACATACCAGATTTGGATTCCGGTGGTGCTTTGTGGTTGTTGTTGGAAGACATGTTCTTGACTAAGACATTGACCAACAAGCTCTATTTAAAGCAAAAGCTGTTTACGCTCCGAATGGTGGAAGGTACGCCTATAGATGACCATCTAGATAGGTTTACTTCTATATTACATGATTTGCGTAATATAGATGCCAAGATTGAGGACGAGGATGCTGCGTTGATGCTTCTTGTGTCGCTACCTTTATCATATGAGCACTTTGTGGATTCGTGTTTGCATGGTAAAGAAACAATAGCTCTTGAGGACGTGAAGGCTTCGCTCAAGACAAGAGAACTGCGACGAAAGGTAAGCAGAGGAGAGACAGACAGTCAACCTGCAGGGTTAGCTGCAGAGGGCAGAAAAGGATCAAGCAAGAAGAAGAATGTTCAAAAATCTTCTAGCAAGAAAGGTCCGAAACCTGAGGATGTTTGTAGGTTCTGCGGAAGGAAGGGGCATTGGAAGAATGAATGTCCAAGAAAGAAGCAAGAAGAAGATCTTAGTCAAGATGAGGCGGATGTTGCTGCGGGAGGTAGTGACAGTGATTATGCTCTAATAGTGGAAGAAGGCTCATGGCGCGGTGATGAGTGGCTTCTAGATCCAAAGATGGAGCAATGCGAGATAGTTGAGGAGAAGGTGGAGCCTATTTTTACCAAGGGTAGTAGATGGGTAGACGATCCTGAGCTACAAGATGACTATCTGCAGAAAGAGTTGATACAATTCATCTCGGTGGGCGAGTTCAAGTGCCGAATGAACTCGCCAAGCACGAAAAATTGTTAGTCGCCCGGAAGGGGCGGTGCTCTAGATAGGCGGTCTAGAGGCACTAAGGAATGCTAGGCTTAGCATATCGTCCGGTTGCTTGGGAGGAGCAAGGTTGTCCGGCGTGACAAATGGTGCTTGATGTAAAGCACAATATTACATTCTATTCGCCTTTAAATGAGTGGGTTCGAAGCTCTCTGAACTAGTTCGAAGCTCATCATTGGATTGGGATTGAGAAGGTAATCGAGACAAGGTACAGTGTGGGGATTTAAGGTGTAGTCTATTCGAAGTACTAGAAGTAGATACACAAAGTTCAGTCGGCAAAGGGGTTCTTAAATTCTAGAGGTGTACAGTCTCAAGTGTTCGGCGAAACACTATGTTGATGGTCTAGAAGGCTTTCTGAGACATCAATGCTAGTTTCTTGGCTCTCATTAGCGATATGGAGAAGTCGAAGATTCAAGATAAGTAAGAGCACATGTTAGTGGATTTTTGTAGCAGTTCGTGCAGACATCGCCAGTCGTGCAGTTCATGTGCAATTTCCGTTTGTGCAGATGCTTATGGTGCTTAACGTTGTGGTGGAGGTTCTAAGTGGTTTAGAAATTCATTGCACAAAGATGGTTTGCTTGACTAAGTAAACATGGTTGTTCTTGAGTGAACAAAGTTGGTTTTGACAAAGACAAAGGTGGTGGCGGAGGTGGAGAGATATATTCGGAAGCGGAGGATTCAACTCAAGGTGGAGTTGGGGTCGGTTCGTGGATATTGATTATGGTTCGGGGAGATTCAAAGTCAAGGTGAAGATTGTTGGGAATATGCCTTTGAATTAGTGTTGATTGAGTAAGGATATGTCCGCGACAAGTAATTTAGTTTGGGACGAAGAGAATATGGCGAGGGCCAAGAGCCATAGCCATAAAAGCCGAACATGCGCAGCAATTGTGGCAAAGGCTCTAAGCTGCTGCCATATGCCAAGTTCATGCAAATTAAGGTTGACTTTCGGTTTTGAAAAAGTGCTTAGGCAAAAGGAAAGTGACGTGTGTGCTTAGTGTTTCTTGGTGAATTAATTTAGGACTCTTACTGTCCCAAATTTTTAGTACTCTATTTTTGTGTAAAAGAGATTATTCTAGAATTAGGAAATAGATTCCTAATTAGATTAGATTTGCTTTGTGCACAAGAAATAGGTTTTCTCTTCCTTTTGGGTTTCTAGTATTTATGCCTATAAATACTAACCCCTCCTCTAGCATAATATTTAGTCTGTCATCTTTGAGAGTTACAAGTAGAGATCTAGGATTTAGGTTGACGGAATTATTTGCCTAAATAATTCGTGCAACTAAATTAGAGAGATTGTCTTTTGTAATTGTTCATCGAAAGTAATATATTCTCCCTCCGCCCGTGGACGTAGCCAAGTTGGTGAACCACGTAAATTCTTGTGTCTGTGATTGATTATTTCGTTGATCATCGTTCTTTTATATATTTTGCTCTAACAAGTGGCGCCAGAGCTTGGTTGAAAAGGAGAATTAGCATCGACGGAAGAGGTCCAAGATCGAAGAAAAACAAATTAGCAGTTTTTGGTCCGTTTTTATTCAGCGCAGCTGTGAAGAAAAAGGCGTAGCGCGTTCGTTCACCGTTGGATCGGGTTGATTTTTGGCAGGTAGCTTCGGAACTCATAGGTCTTAAATCTGAACGGTGGAGATTGTATTTGGATGCCTGTAACGTCAGTAAATTAATCCGGACAGAAGCTATAGTGGGTTTTGTCTTCGATTGTAAGCGTTCTTGTTGCGATTTCTTTTGTTGGTGTTGGTTGGTTAGAGATCTTGGGATTTCCACTGCAGACAAAGAAGAAGATGGGTCAAGGATCTGAATCATCAATCGACAAGTTCAATGGGAAGAATAGCTTTACTTTATGGCAAGTAAAGATGAAGGCTCTATTGAGAGACAAGGGATTGTGGGTCCCAGTGGCTATGGCGATAAAGGATCGGAAGGATTCTAACGGAAAGGCCGTCTCTACGAGTAATACCCCGGCTGGAGTATCGGATGCGGAGAAGAAGAAAGCAGCAGAAAAGGAAGCGGCAGATTTGGTGGATCTAGATGAGAGGGCTCATTCAAAAATCATTAGAGGTTTGGATGATGAAGTTCTAGTCAACATACCAGATTTGGATTCCGGTGGTGCTTTGTGGTTGTTGTTGGAAGACATGTTCTTGACTAAGACATTGACCAACAAGCTCTATTTAAAGCAAAAGCTGTTTACGCTCCGAATGGTGGAAGGTACGCCTATAGATGACCATCTAGATAGGTTTACTTCTATATTACATGATTTGCGTAATATAGATGCCAAGATTGAGGACGAGGATGCTGCGTTGATGCTTCTTGTGTCGCTACCTTTATCATATGAGCACTTTGTGGATTCGTGTTTGCATGGTAAAGAAACAATAGCTCTTGAGGACGTGAAGGCTTCGCTCAAGACAAGAGAACTGCGACGAAAGGTAAGCAGAGGAGAGACAGACAGTCAACCTGCAGGGTTAGCTGCAGAGGGCAGAAAAGGATCAAGCAAGAAGAAGAATGTTCAAAAATCTTCTAGCAAGAAAGGTCCGAAACCTGAGGATGTTTGTAGGTTCTGCGGAAGGAAGGGGCATTGGAAGAATGAATGTCCAAGAAAGAAGCAAGAAGAAGATCTTAGTCAAGATGAGGCGGATGTTGCTGCGGGAGGTAGTGACAGTGATTATGCTCTAATAGTGGAAGAAGGCTCATGGCGCGGTGATGAGTGGCTTCTAGATCCAAAGATGGAGCAATGCGAGATAGTTGAGGAGAAGGTGGAGCCTATTTTTACCAAGGGTAGTAGATGGGCAGACGATCCTGAGCTACAAGATGACTATCCGCAGAAAGAGTTGATACAATTCATCTCGGTGGGCGAGTTCAAGTGCCGAATGAACTCGCCAAGCACGAAAAATTGTTAGTCGCTCGGAAGGGGCGGTGCTCTAGATAGGCGGTCTAGAGGCACTAAGGAATGCTAGGCTTAGCATATCGTCCGGTTGCTTGGGAGGAGCAAGGTTGTCCGGCGTGACAAATGGTGCTTGATGTAAAGCACAATATTACATTCTATTCGCCTTTAAATGAGTGGGTTCGAAGCTCTCTGAACTACTTCGAAGCTCATCATTGGATTGGGATTGAGAAGGTAATCGAGACAAGGTACAGTGTAGGGATTTAAGGTGTAGTCTATTCGAAGTACTAGAAGTAGATACACAAAGTTCAGTCGGCAAAGGGGTTCTTAAATTCTAGAGGTGTACAGTCTCAAGTGTTCGGCGAAACACTATGTTGATGGTCTAGAAGGCTTTCTGAGACATCAATGCTAGTTTCTTGGCTCTCATTGGCGATATGGAGAAGTCGAAGATTCAAGATAAGTAAGAGCACATGTTAGTGGATTTTTGTAGCAGTTCGTGCAGACATCGCCAGTCGTGCAGTTCATGTGCAATTTCCGTTTGTGCAGATGCTTATGGTGCTTAACGTTGTGGTGGAGGTTCTAAGTGGTTTAGAAATTCATTGCACAAAGATGGTTTGCTTGACTAAGTAAACATGGTTGTTCTTGAGTGAACAAAGTTGGTTTTGACAAAGACAAAGGTGGTGGCGGAGGTGGAGAGATATATTCGGAAGCGGAGGATTCAACTCAAGGTGGAGTTGGGGTCGGTTCGTGGATATTGATTATGGTTCGGGGAGATTCAAAGTCAAGGTGAAGATTGTTGGGAATATGCCTTTGAATTAGTGTTGATTGAGTAAGGATATGTCCGCGACAAGTAATTTAGTTTGGGACGAAGAGAATATGGCGAGGGCCAAGAGCCATAGCCATAAAAGCCGAACATGCGCAGCAATTGTGGCAAAGGCTCTAAGCTGCTGCCATATGCCAAGTTCATGCAAATTAAGGTTGACTTTCGGTTTTGAAAAAGTGCTTAGGCAAAAGGAAAGTGACGTGTGTGCTTAGTGTTTCTTGGTGAATTAATTTAGGACTCTTACTGTCCCAAATATTTAGTACTCTATTTTTGTGTAAAAGAGATTATTCTAGAATTAGGAAATAGATTCCTAATTAGATTAGATTTGCTTTGTACACAAGAAATAGGTTTTCTCTTCCTTTGGGTTTCTAGTATTTATGCCTATAAATACTAACCCCTCTTCTAGCATAATATTTAGTCTGTCATCTTTGAGAGTTACAAGTAGAGATCTAGGATTTAGGTTGACGGAATTATTTGCCTAAATAATTCGTGCAACTAAATTAGAGAGATTGTCTTTTGTAATTGTTCATCGAAAGTAATATATTCTCCCTCCGCCCGTGGACGTAGCCAAGTTGGTGAACCACGTAAATTCTTGTGTCTGTGATTGATTATTTCGTTGATCATCGTTCTTTTATATATTTTGCTCTAACACTATTAATTATTGTCCATCTAGGACCTATTTTTCTGAGTATGTTCCACAGGTTCAAGAAAGGAGTTTTGCCCAACCATAGCAACAACAGTATAACTATTTTCCTAACTTTTTTAATCAAGGATGGGGAAATAATTCAGACATGGTTTGCAGCAATGATGATATAGTTTATAATCCCACTTATGAGCCAAACTATGTGAATAATGTTGGACATTATGCCCTAGGCCCTTGAGAAAGGCCTATGCGTTATATCATAGCTTCATTGTTATAGAGATAACAAACCTGATTATTATATCTTTTGCATGTTTATTATAATAATCATTGTCCCTAGCACTTATGAAGGGCTAGCATGAGTTTAATGGATAATCATATGATGATTATAGCGCATAGGATGCGGATTAAACTTGTGGGTACATGTTGGAGAACAAGTACTGGATAGACCCGTTATGAGATTTATGTCATGGTCAAATGTCATAATTAAATCTTATAATAGTTATATCATTCATCCTTAGACCTGAGATTATCATAGTCTTCCACATGATGAACATTATTTTTGACGTACTCAAACGCTACCCCTAACCGGGAAGTTATAAAGGCTACGATTGGCATAGTCAGATTCTTGTAGGGAAGAATGATAAGTCAAGATGGGATTTGTCCCTCTCTCAAGAGAGATATCTTCTTGGCCACTCAATGAGTGAGATTGATAATAGTGTACGGCCGTACCCAAATGAATTGAAGTGTTCAATGTTATTTGCTCATATCAATCTACTCGAGATCGAGAAAGCTTTGGACAACATAAGGTGACGTGGACCATGACTTATGTCTAATATGATATCGTGTGACAAAGGGATTGTGATATGTTCTATAAGGTTACTTTGGGCTTTCAAAGTTATACTAATTGGGTAGTCATAATGGCTTGCTGGAGTCTGCTTATGACTTACGGGTTCTGACTCGTTCGGACTCGTTGCCAACTTAGTATAATCCTATTGGGTCACACACAATAGAACGGATTGAATAAGGCACAGAAAACGGGAAAAACTGGATCCGTACGGATGGTTTGGGAGCCACCCAACCAATCCGTACGGATGGTTTGTCCAGATGGAAAACAGTTTGTTCAGATCTCTTGTTTGACAAGGAATTCTGATCCCAAAAGGAATTAGGTTTATACCCTATTATATATGTGTGCAGTCGGGTTTGAGAAACCTAATGGTTGATTTTAGAAATCATAACATGTTGTTTGAGAAACAATTACACACATATAGAGGGGATTATTAGTTTTGAGATTTAGAATCATCATAACTAAATAATCAATGAAGCAAAATAATTCTTACGAAGAAATCGTTTCTTCATCAAGCCTTGGGTCTAGCAATCCAGATCAAGAAGGTGTTCTTGATATCCGTTCGACGTGTGGATACAGATGGAGGGTGTTTCCTTTAGCACCTTAAAGTCCGTGTTCATGGATTCGATCTTCAAGGGTATGTTTCTTTCATCTTGTATTTAATTTAATCAACATGCACGGATCCGGGCTCTTGGGTGTTTGATTTTATCTGTTTATTCCGCTGCGCATGATGCATCAAAACCCAATAGTGGTATCAGAGCCCCGTTCATTGTTGATTATTTTAGTATATCATGTTGAAATTGTTTAATTCGATTATATGATATCTACATGATAATAAGATTAATGCGTGATTTGAGTTTTATATATGAGATATAAAGGTTTATGAGCATGAACATGGGGATTATATGATTATTATATTGATTTGATCTATATGAATAATTGCATGTTAGGATTATCAATAGATATTGGATTATGTGTATTGATAATTTAGATCTAATTTATATATATAATAAATTGTTTATTCATGATATTGATTAGATCTAATTAAATTCGTAATCTGTAAATTCATGTTTCTGTAATCTGATTATGTATAAACATGATATTGGATTTGGTCGAATTTCTGAAATTCTGAAAAAACCTGGAAATCTGGGATCCTACCAATGGATCCATACGGATGGTTTGGGTGGTGCCAAAACTGATCCGTACGGATAGTTTGAAAATTCCCAGATTTGATTCTGTTTTCTGGTGTTCAGATTGTTCTGTAAATTGTTTACAGAATTTGAATCTGGAAACTGGAAACTGCTTTCAGACGGCTGGTTTCCGAAACCGTGTTTCCTGAAACAGTTTTCGGCCGAAGAATTCAAAAGGAATTGCAGAAATCAGAGTTCTAAAGAGTTTAGAAGTGCTGTAATCTGTGAGATTCAGAGACAATGAAAGATCTTGAAACAAGTATCCAATCTATACGGAATGTGGATGCCTTTTGGCTTAGTTTCGACCGTATAAAGAAGTTGCTTGGTTTCTTGATCTTAGCACGAAAATGTGGATGCCTTTTGGCTTAGTTTCGGCCGTGCGGTTTGTTCTTTCAATTTCAAGATGCTCTGTGGTGACCGATTTGGAAAATTCTGATTCTAATCTTTTTCAGATGGCTGGTTTTGGAAACCGTGTTTCCTGAAACAGATTTAAGTTCAGAAGTCCAAACTGTTAATGAGATCAGAATCTTAAAGGAGTTTAAATTTGGCGTAATCTCAAAGTTTCAGAATTACCCCTATACAAAGTGCAAATCATTTGTAAGAGAAGGAAACTATATTTGGATTAATTCATTGCATGGACCAATGGCAGGCTTACGCCTTGTTTCAGGGAATGCGAATAAAATATCCAATCTGTAAATTGTTTACAGATAATTTAGATTCCGTCCCCATTATGTTGCTTCATAATTAAATCACAAGATTTTGCTTCTGTTAATTAATTGGATTAGTTAACATCATTATGCAAAGACTATATTATATTATGTTTGACATAATTAAATATATGATGCATATCTCTAAGCAAATAAACCTTCATAAAACTTAAGTCAAGTGTCAATCCATGATTAAAACACTTGTGAGTACATAGGTAGTTTTATGTGGGTTACGCCCTAGCGTAGGCGCATTAATAAAATATGCAAGTTGCAGAAATCCATGAGATGGATTGAAGCAAACTACTTGGAGTGAAATTTCATTTTGATGAAGTATTCAAAGAGTTTGAACTTCATCAAGGATGAGACTTGTGATTACAATAAATTTAGTGGGAGCGTAATTTTATTCATAGTCTAATATATATATGGTTGATATATAAATCATTTTGAAAAAGTTTCTAAATGAAAGACTTGGATGAAGCCGCCTACATCCTTGGACTGATTTATGGAGATAAATCTAAAAGGTTGATTGGTTAAAGTCAAAGTACTAATATTGACAATATAGTGAAAGGTTCACTATGCAAGACACTTGGAGAGGTCACTTGCAAAAGTCTAAAAGCATTAATCTTTGCAAGGTTTAGTCTTACTGGAAGACTGACGAGCAAAGAGTACATGATTAGGATTCCATTTGCTTCGGCAATTGGATCTATCATGTTGTAGACACCCCGCTTTGGACCTCTCACCCCGATTGCATACAAAGTATTTTTTATTTAACTTGATTTTGTTAATTTTGTTATTTCCGTTAAGTTCCTAATTGATTTCGTTAGTTTTGGACTAAACTGCATAACATAGTTAACTTTTAGAGTCATTTCTGTCGTTCTGTCATTTTTAGACTCGCGCGCCTCTGGCACTTCTTGTGGGCTGCGCGCGCGTCTCACCCTAAAAGCGGGACTCGCGCGCTTCCCATTTTGGCAGTTACGGATTGCAGTATTTTTTCCCTCATTTTCTTGATCACAAACACTCCTTTTTACATCCACATTCATCCCCCTTAGTTTTGTAACCTCCAATCCCAATATTCTAGCCATGTCTTTAAAAACAAAATATTCTTTTTTATTATTATTTGATTTTCTCTTTATTATTTATTTATCATTTTATTTATCTTATTTGTGATTGGTCAATTCCATCTCACATGGATTGACCAATTTCCCTCCAACCTTTCCCTCCTAATTTTACCTATAAAAACCATCATCTCTCACCTTGGAAAAGGGACCTCAATTTTGATTCACAAACTACATATACACAAATTCTCCCAACAAGAGTTCTTAGTAACAAGACTCTATACAAATTGTTCTACAACAATTTCATTACAACAACACTTTCAAGTCAAGGTTTCAAGTCCTCTTTCTCAAGGTACAACTCCATTTTCTTCCTTTATTTTCTTCTTCTTGATGCATGCAATCCCCATTAATGGGACATGGCCAACATGACTATTTCACATATTGAAGCTAGTTAAGGTTATCTCCCTACATTTTAATCTTAACTTTAATTCATCATGTTAATTTCTCTTCATCTCTTAATGTAATTATTTAACATTATTTGTTACATGTAATCTTTATCATTAAATAAATAAAGCAACTCTATTTTATTTTCCCTTTATTTTCCCTTTTCTTTTCATTACAATTGTTAGCACGATTCTATTTAATTAAATTGAAGGACATTTTTCATTAGAACACCAAAAGTAGCAAGACCCGCGTAAGCGGGGCGGAGTGGGTGTTTAAGTACTTCTCACTCCGTCACCTAACCCCCGAACCCTTTTCTCCCGAATCTCTGGTTTTCGTACAAAAATTGGCTTTCTTTAGGTTTTTCTTATGTTCCTCTAAAACATAGGTGGCGACTCTTAAAATCAAGTAGACATCCTAGGGTAATTCACGCGCTCTAGCCAAGCCGTGGTCTCCCGGGGTATCTACAGTGGCGACTCTGCTGGGGATGATGCTTGAGGCTTAAACTTGTATTTCTGTTCATAATTCACTTTCTGGGCATTCTGGAAATTGACATGGGAAGCGCGCGCCTCGGACCTTCATGCTCCAAAGCGCGCGCGTCCCGAGTCAAATTCCAGAATCGCCCGCCTTCCATGTGTTCTTCCTATTCTTCCTATTATTTTGTGCTAACAAACATTGCAGGGGTTCCATCACACAATCAGGACCAGGGCAATCCCCTGAGTCTATAAGTTTCTGATAATCTGACAGGTGAGCCCAGAAGCGGGCGCCTCCCAGTTTCTATGCGCCAGGCGCACGCTTCCCACAACACTAGCCAGAGGCGCGCGCTTCTTGGCCAATTTCCAGGGCAAGAACAGGTCTCAGTGACTGAACAGAACAGTGGGGTGTGGGCACAGTTGCCTGCATCAGAACATAATTGAACCCTTGGACTGTTTATTTTTATGTTTTATTTACCGGTCACACGGGTGATTCGGGAGTTGTAATTTATGTGTTTATGTGTTCTTATCTTTTATTTTCAAAAAAAAAAAAATTAATTTTTTTTTTGTCACGTTGTAGACCTCACACTACGTGCACATTACTCCTATGAACTGCTCACTATCGAGTCGCACAAGTCCAACCCCAAACCGTCGAGGCCCGTCCTAGAAAGTTTCAAGCTCCACTCGACCTTGGCTCTTTCGAAGCGGTAAACCTCAGCCCGTGGCGTAGTTCATGACTACATGCCGGGGGTGACCTTTGAGCCTCATATTCAAGCTGAGCACAAACCACACAATTCTAGTTAGGGTCTAACATTCCGTGACTCAAGTCGGTTTCCATGTACCGAGATTTCCCTAAACTAATGTCTTCAAATCATACATGCCAACTTGTTGAAACGGACGCAATAAAAATCCGTCCCCAAAAGTGGTTATTTTGGACGAAAATAAAAATCCGTCCCCGCATGTATGCTTTACTACATTAATTTAGTTTAATCCCGATACATGTAGGATTCACAAAACGGGATGGAATCCGATGAGTATATGGGACCGCGAGATGGTCTATATGCTAGTGTGACGATTCCATTATCTTCTTAGAAACCCCAAAAGGGATCCATTCCCTCCGACTTATAAAAAAAAAAAGAGTCTTTTTTCTTATGTGGTTCGAGTCGTGTGCCCAACTGTGTGTTCTCAACCTCTTCATGGACCGAAAGTGTGAACCGAGACTGACAAGGGCTTCTTCTCCAATTATAGGTCCGATTGGTACTCTCCGCATCTACAGAGATTCATCCAACAGGCTTATCCGTGAACCGATCTCTCCAACAGCTTCTACATCATCAATGGCCGGCGACTCCAACACCAACAACGCCATGAATCTCGAACAACTTTCTGCCATGGTTCAAACACTTCAACAACAAGTATCCACCCTTAACCAAGAGGCTCAAACCAAAGAAGCCTTGTGGCAAGCTCATGTCGACAGTCAAAGGGAGGCCCACGAGGCCGAGGTTGACCAACTGAAAGCCAAGCTCCTCAAACTCTCCAAGAACAAGGGGGTTAATGACAACGAGGAATCCGAGTGGACCAAGGGTTTGTTTGAAAGCCTGTATGTCAGTGCACGTACCAAAAAAGTGGGGGGACCAAGCACCGACAACAACGACCCCAAAATGGTCGATTCCATCATGGCCTACATTGATCAGAAATTTGACGGCCTCAACATGGGAAAAGGCTCCAACATAAGCCTTTATCAGTCATCCATCCTCATGAGCACGATGGCCGCTCTTCCCGACAAATTCAAGATGCCCGACATTAGCAAGTTTAAGGGCAACTCATGCCCGATGGCCCACATCGAGACTTACATTTGGGCTATGGTTCCGAAGAAGGTCTCCCCAAAAGTTATGGCTCAATGCTTTCCTCTCACCCTCGAGGGGGCGGCCAAGGATTGGTATGCAACTCTCCCGCTCACTGTCCATCTTGATTGGGATGCCGCTATTCTTGCCTTCAAGAATCAATATCAAGGCAACACCACTCACCGGCCCACAAGGAAAGAGCTCGAGAACACCACTCAAAGAGACAACGAATCCTTCATTGACTTCACAAGGAGATGGAATGACAAGCTCTCTGAAATTGTTGAAAGGCCAAACACAAAAGAGCAAATGGACATCTTTCTCAAATGTCTCAAGATTGATCTCCGCACCCACCTAAGTGGGGCTTGCTACTCCGACTTCTCCCAAATGTATGAGGCGGGGGTACGCATGGATGACTTGCTCAAGGAGATTAAAAAGGCCACTCCTACTTACCGATACAAGGCCGCCTCTAGTTCAAACAAAGAGGCTTCTGTCAATGCCATTACTACTGACAAGGGGAATTACAAGAAGGTTCCCCCACCACAAGGCAAGCGGTTCCAAAACGACCGCGTCTACACTCCTCTCAATGGCATGACCATCACCGAGGCCTATGAAGCTCTAAAGGCCAAGGGACAAATTTCTCCTCTCCAAGGGTACAAGCAACCACAACCATTGCGTCGCAACCATTCCCACCATAAGTGGTGTGACTATCACCAATGCAGCGGTCATCTCACGAGGACTGCTTCTCCCTCCGCGACATCATCCAAGATTCGATTGATAATGGTGAATTTACCGTGGGTGAAGAACAACAGTCAGAGAGTGAGAACATGCAAGAACTCATCAAGGAAGGGGCTCAGATTTGAAATGGGGCCTCAACAAAAGATCATGCCACAAAGAAGACTACAACGACAATGGGGACTACAACAACAATCTCCGTTTCTCTTTCTCTACCTAGAAATAGGATAAAAAAAAAAAGAGTCAAAAGTCCTCTTAAGTGTGCATTAAAGTTTTCTTTCGTCCCACTTGTGTGAATGTTCGAGTCAATTACCAAATTAAAGTCGTTCTTGTCCTCATACACTCTTCCAAGTTGTTCAATTAATTCTTGGCAAAATGATGAAAAAATGTCTAAACAAGTTTTGGAATGAAGGCCATCGTTTGAACGCCTAGGGGCTAAACATCAACGACGGCATCAACAACGAAGACATCAACAACGACGAAATCAAGACAAAGAAAGGTGGAGCAACGATCATGAATCAAAGTTTTCAAAAGGGGATATATATAAATATATAAAAAAAAAAAAAAAAAAAAAAAGCTCCCTAGGTTGAAACCATCAATCAACCTAGGCAAAAGTTAGAGCACAAAAAAAAAAAAAAAAAAAAAATCCCCCTTCATTCAAAGAAGTTCACAACAACATCATTTCACCAAACGAAGGACGAAGCAACATCAACAACAATCACGACGAAGCAACAATTCATCAAGGCGAATGGAGAATCCACAAGAACTACGGTGACCTGAGCCTCTACACTGGAGGAACGTAGGCAACCTTCGGGTCCGGTCTCATGCAAGAAAGAAGATATGTTTAGCCCCTAGCGCGTTATGGTAATCGGCCTTCCTCTCGAACTTGTCATGACATCTTTGTACGATTCATTTGCCAATGAATTAATCACCTCAAGATTGAACAACTTTCCTAGATTTGGAATCACTTTCTATTCCTTGTCGAGTCTAGGGCTTCTATTCTTTCTGCATACTCCCAATTTCTTGCAATCAAGGATTTCTTTCTCTTCTCTCTTAATGACTTACTTGCCTTCGTGAGGCATTCGAAAAATATACATGAAGTCAATACTAGGGACACTTCACTAGTCGAGTCAATGTCACTCATCTTTAGTGACAAGATGTCTTCACCGCAAAATCACATGTCTTATCTCCTCAGCCAGAGTCAATGCACACTTCCTCATTAATCGAGTAAAAAAAAAGAAGACGCAAAAGAGATGCCCGCTAGATTGAAAACCCGAAGGGCGGTCTAGGCAAAAAGCAGGGTACGTCATAAAAAAAAATGAGAGAGTGAGAGAGAGAAGGGAAAGAGAAATGGATATCTCCGGCCTCTAAGGAAGACAAATGCACAAGTTCAACATTGGGTCTCCTCAGCAAGTCAATTCCCCACCGAGTCAACTTTGGGATTGCAAAAGGCTCGACAAGATATGGCACCATCAAAGGTTGTCTTGGGTTATCGGCATCATTCTCCAGCAGTGTGCATTTTTGGGTTCATGAAAAGAAGGCCCGTGGTAACCAAGACCCATCTGAGAATGAGGCCATCGTAAAAGGGCACGAGGTTGCATAAATAATCCCTAGCTAGTCAATTGGCTTGGGCAGCAAATAGCAACAACATGTGTCTCAGTTTTTAAAGCTTCTTCAAGTATGTGCTTCTAAAGTACGCCGAAAGGCTCCCGAGAAATGGAGTAGCTCTTGCCATGTCCTCTCATGTTTGTTCCCCCTCACGAGGATGAGTCATTCTTGATTTTCTCAACAAATGATGACGCCCTAAGGGCTATGTGACTCAAGAACAAGGGCTTCTTTTGCTTCATTTGACAATCAAAAAGCCCTAGGGGCTATGCTCGAAAAAGATGTGTGAGACTATCCTCAAAGTCTCTCAAAAGGGATGTCAAAAAGCCATCTTGTCATGTGTGCCCGTACTCGTCCCCCCAATCAAGGATGGACCTTTCTCGCAATCAATGATGGCACTCTAGGGGCTATGGTCAAGTCTTAAAGGCTCCCTCGGCAAGAAGCAATTCACTTCAATGTCCCCAGCAACATTTGAGGCTCTATACCGAAAGGTCTCAAGGGGATTCGCAATCTACAATCTTTTGGGCTACGGCATTATAGTGATACAAGCAAAGGGAAATATTGGGGCTTCGCAATAAATAAGCTTTTGGGCAGTGGTACCCGAGCAATGCAATTTGGGAGTAGTCTTATGGCTCCATGAAAGGGATCAAGCTTCAATGGTCCCTCAACACTTCCAGTCAAAAGGCCTCTTGGTTTTAAATGAAGGCTCTGATGTTATGAATGAATTTGATGATTCTTGTTAGAACTCACAGCGAGATTCTGAAGGAAGTCTTAGAAAAAAGGAAAAAGATTCAATATGCTAGACTCACCCGGCTGAGTTATAGCGGGCAATGTCAATATGTTAACTCTAGAGACAGAGTTACGGCCAATCCCAATATTTCTGCAAGTACTGCACCCCCTTCTCCAAGATCAAAAGCACAGGCTGAATCCGAAGATCCGCCGTCGGCTCAACATAAGAAGACTCCAGCAAACATACCATTCGAGACTTTATCACACCAAGACCTTATCATCTGCAACAACATCACCATCTCCCACGAGACATCTCCCGAAGACCGTACTACATTTCCAACATGGGCCTTCCGCCATTTGGGTATCAACCACAAAAAGGGCCATCCATCTCCAAGCAAGAGAAAGAAGGAGATCACCTTCAAGAGTCCTACCCGATGTGGCATCCGCTCTCAATACAAAGCTAAGCCTATTTGGGGCTTCACATCGAAAGGTCTTCACATCCCGCCATCTCGAAACCCACATGACATTTGGGGCTTAGCAATCTCTCAAAGGTTGGTATCAATGATCTTCTCTTGGGGCTTGCCCACGTCGACAATAAAAGACAGTTTATTTGAATGGGCTAAGAGTTGATTCATCTTGGGGCTTCATAAGCCACTAAAAGTTCAGCATCCGAGGGGATTTACAGTCAGCAACCCCTTGGCATCTCGGCATCAATAGTCCCTTTTGAAGCCCCATAACCGACACATATCTTGGGGCTAGACATCAATTTCGTTGGACACCACGGCAAAGACGATAGAATTCAAAGCGAGGCAATCCGGACTTCGACCGAACATGACTTGATCTTGGGTTGGCTTTACAAATACACAATGGTCAAAATGGTTCACCCACGAACTAAAAAAAAAAAATCTTTTTCTCACGTGTGTGCATATTCTTTTCTTTCTAATTAAAAAAAAAAGATTTTATTTTCTTTTTTTCTTTTCTTGTGCAAAAGTATGTGCTTTACTTTGCTTTGCTCCTAGCTTCTCCTCCAGCATTCTCCATCATCCTTGAACTACGCTGGTCTGATTCCTTTCAAGGGATACGTAGGCAGCCTTTTGGCACGACCAACCCACCATCCAGAATTCCATCTCGCCGACACTCTTTCAAAGGCAAGAACAATTCATCACCATCAACATCATCATTCTCCATCCAAAGCATGGACATTCTTCATCAAAAGCATCAACATCCTTCAGCAATCCATCCCCAATCAAGCGGCAATGGTAAGTGAAGGTATGAACATCATTTATCTCAAGCAATCTCCGCTTTCAAAAATCACTTCACACACAAAATCACTTTCTCCATTCTTACAAAAAATCTCTCTCATGCAATACTGCTTTCAAATCACATTGCACCACGAGCACAATTTCTCTCTTCATTTCACACTTCATGCATCTTCTCGCATAAACACATATACCTGCCAAGCACACACATAGCAGGTACCACCACGAAGTCAACAACATCCGCTACTCAAAGCACTTCATCCCCAGCAGAAAATGGTCCACAGTCAACCATGCCCGCATCCCTACGACAAAGTCAACAGCAGCTGTAACAGCAATTTGGTCCACGGTGATCTCACATTCCAGTAAACGGATCCCGCCATCAGCAAACGGATCCCGCAATCAGCAAACGGATCCCGCTTCAGCAAACGGATCCCGCCTCCAGCAAACGGATCCCGCCTCCAGCAAACGGATCCCGCCATCAGCAAACGGATCCCGCCTCAGCAAATGGATCCCGCATTCAGCAAACGGATCCCGCATCAGCAAACGGATCCCGCTTCAGCAAACGGATCCCGCATTCAGCAAACGGATCCCGCAATCAGCAAACGGATCCCGCACCAGCAAACGGATCCCGCACCAGCAAACGGATCCCGCTTTCAGCAAACGGATCCCGCACCAGCAAACGGATCCCCCCATCAGCAAACGGATCCCGCATCAGCAAACGGATCCCGCATTCAGCAAACGGATCCCGCTTCAGTCAACGGATCCCGCTTCAGCAAATGGATCCCGCTATATCCTTTATATATCAATTAAGCCGCTCACACAGGGAGCGCACTGCTATCCTTTGTAATTTCAAATTCATGTTTTATCGAGTCTTTGTTTTCTCTTGTCGATGTCCTCGGCGGTTGTCTTTCTTTCGTCGACGCGTTTTGCTTTGCAATCCACGTCGCCGAGGGGCTCTGTAGACACCCCGCCTTGGACCTCTCACCCCGATTACATACATAGTATTTTTTATTTAACTTGATTTGTTAATTTCTGTTATTTCCGTTAAGTTCCTAACTGATTCCGTTAGTTTTGGACTAAACTGCATAACAGAGTTAACTTTTAGAGTCATTTCTGTCGTTCTGTCATTTTTAGACTCGCGCGCCTCCGGCACTTCTTGTGGGCTGCGCGCGCGTCTCGCCCTAAAAGCGGGACTCGCGCGCTTCCCATTTTGGCAGTTACGGATTGCAGTATTTTTTCCCTCCTTTTCTTGATCACAAACACTCCTTTTTACATCCACTTTCATCCCCCTTAGTTTTGTAACCTCCAATACCAATATTCAAGCCATGTCTTTAAAAACAAAATATTCTTTTTTATTATTATTTGATTTTCTCTTTATTATTTATTTATCTTATTTGTGATTGGTCAATTCCATCTCACATGGATTGACCAATTTCCCTCCAACCTTTCTCTCCTAATTTTACCTATAAAAACCATCATCTCTCACCTTGGAAAAGGGACCTCAACTTTGATTCACAAACTACACGTACACAAATTCTCCCAACAAGAGTTCTTAGTAACAAGACTCTACACAAATTGTTCTACAACAATTTCATTACAACAACAACACTTTCAAGTCAAGGTTTCAAGTCCTCTTTCTCAAGGTACAACTCCATTTTCTTCCTTTATTTTCTTCTTATTGATGTATGCAATCCCCATTAATGGGACATGGCCAACATGACTACTTCACATATTGAAGCTAGTTAAGGTTATCTCCCTACATTTTAATCTTAACTTTAATTCACCATGTTAATTTCTCTTCATCTCTTAATGTAATTCTTTAACATTATTTGTTACATGTAATCTTTATCATTAAATAAATAAAGCAACTCTATTTATTTCCCCTTTATTTCCCCTTTTCTTTTCATTACAATTATTAGCACGTTTCTATTTAATTAAATTGAAGGACATTTTTCATTAGAACACCAAAAGTAGCAAGACCCGCGTAAGCGGGGCGGAGTGGGTGTTTAAGTACTTCCCACTCCGTCACCTAACCCCCGAACCCTTCTCTCCCGAATCTCTGGTTTTCGTACAAAAATTGGCTTTCTTTAGGTTTTTCTTATGTTCCTCTAAAACATAGGTGGCGACTCTTAAAATCAAGTAGACATCCTAGGGTAATTCACGCGCTCTAGCCTAGCCGTGGTCCCCCGGGGTATCTACACATGTAAGCCATGTTAATATACTAAGACAGGATGTTCATACACTTGGAGTATGATGAGATAATACCAATCGGATCCTAGTGAAAGTCACTAGTTAAGAAACATCCTTAAGTACTTTAGAAGAACTAAAGGATGCATTCTTGATCTTTGATGGAATATAAGATGATCCTGTAAATAGTTACAAAGATGCATTCTTACAAACCATCAAAGATAAATATTGCAGTATAAATACATGTCTAAGTTTAATAATGGTGGTAGAAGAGTTCTAAGTATACCATTAATATTCTACAAAAGGTTGAGTATCTAGTCGCATGGGATGCAACTAGAAAAATGTTAAGATTAAGATTCTAATTAGTAAACTAGAAATCGTTTCTAGTGTCACTAATTTAATGTACCTTCATTGTGTCAATAATCATTATTACACAAGTCAAGGGACTAATATCTTATCTAGACATATACTCAGACATTTCTATCTTACTCGAGAAATCATCAAAGATGGGAGATGTCAAAATATGCAAAATACCTCATGATAATAACAAGGATAATTATCCTGCATAAGCTCGTTTGCAATTATGATGGAGCTCATAACTAAGCTCAATGGGTATTGGATACGCGTTGATTGGGCCTAGTGCAAGTGGGAGATTGTTGGATATTATGCCCTAGGCCCTTGAGAAAGGCCTATGCGTTATATCATAGCTTCATTGTTATAGAGATAACAAACCCGATTATTATATCTTTTGCATGTTTATTATAATAATCATTGTCCCTAGCACTTATGAAGGGCTAGCATGAGTTTAATGGATAATCATATGATGATTATAGCGCATAGGATACGGATTAAACTTGTGGGTACATGTTGGAGAACAAGTACTGGATAGACCCGTTATGAGATTTATGTCATGGTCAAATATCATAATTAAATCTCATAATAATTATATCATTCATCCTTAGACCTGAGATTATCATAGTCTTCCACATGATGAACATTATGTATGATGTACTCAAACGCTACCCCTAACCGGGAAGTTATAAAGGCTACAATTGGCATAATCGGATTTTTGTAGGGAAGAATGATAAGTCAAGATGGGATTTGTCCCTCTCTCAAGAGAGATATTTGCTTGGCCACTCGATGAGTGAGATTGATAATAGTGTACGGCCGTACCCAAATGAATTGAAGTGTTCAATGTTATTTGCTCATATCAATCTACTCGAGATCGAGAAAGCTTTGGACAACATAAGTTGACGTGGACCATCAATTATGTCCAATATGATATCGTGTGACAAAGGGAATGTGATATGTTCTATAAGGTTACTTTGGGCTTTCAAAGTTATACTAATTGGGTAGTCATAATGGCTTGCTAGTGTCCTCTTATGACTTACGGGTTCTGACTCGTTCGGACTCGTTGCCAACTTAGTATAATCCTATTGGGTCACACATAATAGAAGAGATTGAATAAGGCACAGAAAACGGGAAAAACTGGATCCTGCTGGAAGGATCCGCGGATGGTTTGGGAGCCACCCAACCATTCCGTACGGATGGTTTGTCCAGACGGAAAACAGTTTGTTCAGATCTCTTGTTTGACAAGGAATTCTGATCCCAAAAGGAATTAGGTTTATACCCTATTATATATGTATGCAGTCGGGTTTGAGAAACCTAATGGTTGATTTTAGAAATCATAGCATGTTGTTTGAGAAACAATTACACACACATATAGAGGGGATTATTAGTTTTGAGATTTAGAATCATCATAACTAAATAATCAATGAAGCAAAATAATCTTACGAAGAAATCGTTCTTCATCAAGCCTTGGGTCTAGCAATCCAGATCAAGAAGGTGTTCTTGATATCCGTTCGACATGTGGATACCGATGTAGGGTGTTTCCTTTAGCACCTTAAAGTCCGTATTCATGGATTCGATCTTCAATGGTATGTTTCTTTCATCTTGTATTTAATTTAATCAACAAGCACGGATCCGGGCTCTTGGGTGTTTGATTTTATCTGTTTATTCCGCTGCGCATGATGCATCAAAACCCAACAGTGGTATCAGAGCCCCAATTGTTATTGATTATTTTAGTATATCATGTTGAAATTGTTTAATTCGATTATATGATATCTACATGATAATAAGATGAATGCGTGATTTGAGTTTTATATATGAGATATAAAGGTTTATGAGCATGAACATGGGGATTATGTGATTATTATATTGATTTGATCTATATGAATAATTGCATGTTGGGATTATCAATAGATATTGGATTTGGTGTATTGCAAATTTAGATCTAATTTATATATATAATAAATTGTTTATTCATTACATTGATTAGATCTAATTAAATTCGTAATCTATAAATTCATGTTTCTGTAATATTATTATGTATAAACATGATATTGGATTTGGTCGAATTTCTGAAATTCTGAAAAAACCTGGAAATCTGGGATCCTACCAATGGATCCGTACGGATGGTATGGGTGGTGCCAAAACTGATCCGTACGGATAGTTTGGAAATTCCCAGATTTGATTCTGTTTTCTGGTGTTCAGATTGTTCTGTAAATTGTTTACAGAATTTGAATCTGGAAACTGGAAACTGCTTTCAGACGGCTGGTTTCCAAAACCGTGTTTCCTGAAACAGTTTTCGGCCGAAGAATTCAAAAGGAACTGCAGAAATCAGAGTTCTAAAGAGTTTAGAAGTGCTGTAATCTTTGAGATTAAGAGACAATGAAAGATCTTGAAACAATTATCCAATCTATACGGGAATGTGGATGCCTTTTGGCTTAGTTTCGACCGTATAGAGAAGCTGCTTGGTTTCTTGATCTTAGCACGGAAATGTGGATGCCTTTTGGCTTAGTTTCGGCCGTGCGGTTTGTGCTTTCAATTTCAAGATGCTCTGTGGTGACCGGTTTGGAAAATTCGGATTCTAATCTTTTTCAGATGGCTGGTTTTGGAAACCGTGTTTCCTGAAACAGATTTAAGTTCAGAAGTCCAAACAGTTAATGAGATCAGAATCTTAAAGGAGTTTAAGATTGGCGTAATCTCAAAGTTTCAGAATTACCCCTATACAAAGTGCAAATCGTTTGCAAGAGAAGGAAACTATATTTGGATTAATTCATTGCATGGACCAATGGCAGGCTTACCCCTTGTTTCTGGGAATGCAAATGAAATATCCAATCTGTAAATTGTTTACAGATAGTTTAGATTCCGTCCCCTTTATGTTGCTTCATAATTAAATCACAAGATTTTGCTTCTGTTAATTAATTGGATTAGTTAACATCATTATGCAAAGACTATATTATATTATGTTTGACATAATTAAATATATGATGCATATCTCTAAGCAAATAAACCTTCTTAAAATTTAAGTCAAGTGCCAATCCATGATTAAAACACTTGTGAGTACATGGGTAGTTTTATGTGGGTTACGCCCTAGCGTAGGCGCATTAATTCTATTCATCTATGAGCAAGATGAGTGAATCAGAGTTTCCTATACGTTTAAAATGGTTTGACTTAATTGAGCTATCAAAACAGTTTGGGCCTAAGGCACAGATGAGATTAAAACATGTTTGACATAAGATGTCTAACAATCTCATAAAAGATCTAAGAGTCACATATGATGTGATTGATAAAGAGTTATCTACCTAAATAACTTGATTTTGAGCAGTCGTGCCCTAGCCGACTCAAAGTTGGGTGATATAGGATCTTAGCCTACTTAAATTATATTATACAATTGTTGTATTTGAAGGTATATAATTTAGTGGGAGTATTATGAACTACATTAAATGTCTCTAAATGATAATGGTATGAAATATATGTCTATATTTATTTGCATATTTCGTAGAATGTCTTAAACTATAATCATGTATAATTACTGCGATTGACCCCACTTTAAAAAGAATAAGATTAACTTCCTTGACCTAGTCGTGAGCTTAAGAATTGTTCTAAAGCAAGAACGGAAGTTATGAATTCTTACTAAATCCTTCACTAAGAAACCCTATGCCTTAAGGGTGGACAAATACATTGATTAGAAACATGTGGATGATTCTATAGATGTCAACTGTCCTACGACTTGCTGTCATATGATCGGAACTTTAGAAGTATCTGAAACATATGAATGCTTATGAGATAAGCAATTATATAGGAAGCGTTCCTACAAGCAACAAAGGCAAATAAAGTTTGAAATTGATTAAGAACCTAACATTCATGTGATGAATGAAAGGTATATTAATAAGTTCTCATGTTTTGAACATGGAGAGACATATTAATTACCTTAGTTGGCTTGATAATCAAGTTAGTTTGGAACTAACAACGGATTTGGTATTAATTCATAAGCAACATTTGATGTTTAAAATACTATGTCTTAATATCAAATGGAAATCTTCTCAAACTCTAAAGGTAAATAAGGACGAGGATTTAAGATAAAGGCAAGACAAGAGTTGTCAAGCCTAAAGGAAATATTTGTGGCTAAAACCTAAAATCCAAAGAAAGTAATTTCTACTTTGGCAATAGGATTGACCGTTGGAGAAATTACAATTTGAATTAAAAAGATCAAAAGGAAGGGTAGTTGGACTACCACTTCAAGTATTTATGTTAAAATTCTACTTAAGGAAGGTAAAGATTAACCTATGTGGCAATAATGATGCAATGGTTGCAACATTATTCATAGGAACTTGCGAAGTGTCTTTACCTAATAAGTTCATATTTGTTTTGAACAGATGGTGCTATGTTCTTATTTTAAGTAGAAATATTATTTTGGTTTCTTCATTAGAAGATTATGGATATCTCTTATTTCGAATAAAAAAGTGTTCCATTAAATATGATTTGCTTTATTGTATTGCTAATCATGTAAATTGGACTTTATATCCTTATCTTGGAAGAACAAAATAATGAGCATAACGTAAATAATGGAAATCTGAATATAAGGATGTAATCATTACATTCTTAAAAAGCATTAATGTCTATATCAAATGATAAGAAACACATATCTAAAATTCCATGGGATGGACTTTTAAATTCATATGATTTCGAATCATGTGATAGATGTGAATCTTAGAAATTGATCAAGATATCTTTTACTAATAGTAGTAAGAGGAAGTACTCTTTTGAACTTATACATTTTGATGTATGTAGTTTATTAAAGTAACAATGCTAGAAAGGATTTCAACACCTCATGGCAAAAGTATTGATGTACCTGATTAGATCAAAGTAATGAATATTTGAGCCTTAAACTCGATGAGAATTCTGCAGAAAGTCTGCAATTTAAGAAAAACAGAATCTGCAAACAGCAGCCGTATGGATGATGTTCCAGAAGTTTACAGATTATCTGTAAAACACAGTTTTTTGTCTCATAATAAGTCAAACTGATCTTTAATTATCCTTCTGGATTATATGCTGAAAACAGCTACGCTTACACTAACTTGAGTTTCATCTAAGGAGGTTCGACTGATGCCATATGAGATATGGAATGAAAGAAAACTTGGTTTGTCTTTCATAAAGATTTGTGATGTGATACTTTTGAGAAAAGTTTTGTCTTGGACAAAATCACACCTAAATCTAATAAATGTATTTTATAGGATATCTTAATGATATTAATTTTACACCCTTTAGAGTACAAATCGTTTGTTACTCTAAATAGCACTTTCTAGATAAATTGTTTATCTCTAAAGAACTAGTGGGAGTAAAATGTATCTCGAAGAGTTCGAGACCTAGAAAATGACATAGAACTTAAGATGGAAGATTGAACAAAGTTTCACAAGGAGTTGTAGAAATTCGTTCAAGTATACACAAAGTTATTTTCATAAATGATAGGATACTATCTATAACAAGAAATATTGATTTCTCGTAATAGAAAGTAGTTAGGAAAATATCATTGCGAATGATTGAGCAAGACTAATTGAGAAAAGTTTATATTGATTAAGCAAGACTAATTGAGAAAAGTTAATTCATAATGTCGATTATGATGAAACTTTATCACCTGTAGCCATGCTTAATATTATTAGAATTCTTATTGTCATGACCTCATATTTTGAATATGAAATATGACAAATGGATATCAAAATAGCATTCCTTAACAGGAACATACTTTAGGATGTGTTTAATACAACCTAAAAGTTTTGATCTATAAAATTCTAATAAAATATGCAAGTTACAGAAATCCATGAGATGGATTGAAGCAAACTACTTGGAGTGAAATTTCATTTTGATGAAGTATTCAAAGAGTTTGAACTTCATCAAGGATGAGACTAGTGATTACAATAAATTTAGTGGGAGCGTAATTTTATTCATAGTCTAATATATATATATGGTTGATAAATAAAATCATTTGAAAGAGTTTCTAAATGAAAGACTTGGATGAAGCCGCCTACATCCTTGGACTGATTTATGGAGATAAATCAAAAAGGTTGATTGGTTAAAGTCAAAGTACTAATATTGACAATATAGTGAAAGGTTCACTATGTAAGACTCTTGGAGAGGTCACTTGCAAAATTCTAAAGGCATTAATCTTTGCAAGGTTTAGTCTTACTGGAAGACTGACGAGCAAAGAGTACATGATTAGGATTTCATATGCTTCGACAATTGGATCTATCATGTAAGCCGTGTTAATATACTAAGGCCGGATGTCTCATATACTTGGAGCATGATGAGATAATACCAATCGATCCTAGTGAAAGTCACTAGTTAAGAAACATCCTTAAGTACTTTAGAAGAACTAAAGGATGCATTCTTGATCTTTGATGGAATATAAGATGATCCTGTAAATAGTTACAAAGATGCATTCTTACAAACCATCAAAGATAAATATTGCAGTATGAATACATGTCTAAGTTTAATAATGGTGTTAGAAGAGTTCTAAGTATACCATTAATATTCTACAAAAGGTTGAGTATCTAGTCGCATGGGATGCAACTAGAAAAATGTTAAGATTAAGATTCTAATTAGTAAACTAGAAATTGTTTCTAGTGTCACTAATTTAATGTACCTTCATTGTGTCAATAATCGTTATTACACAAGTCAAGGGACTAATATCTTATCTAGACATATACTCAGACATTTCTATCTTTCTCGAGAAATCGTCAAAGATGGGAGATGTCAAAATATGCAAAATACCTCATGATAATAACAAGGATAATTATCCTACATAAGCTCGTTTGCAATTATGATGGAGCTCATAACTAAGCTCAATGGGTATTGGATACGCGTTGATTGGGCCTAGTGCAAGTGGGAGATTGTTGGATATTATGCCCTAGGCCCTTGAGAAAGGCCTATGCGTTATATCATAGCTTCATTGTTATAGAGATAACAAACCCGATTATTATATCTTTTGCATGTTTATTATAATAATCATTGTCCCTAGCACTTATGAAGGGCTAGCATGAGTTTAATGGATAATCATATGATGATTATAGCGCATAGGATGCGGATTAAACTTGTGGGTACATGTTGGAGAACAAGTACTGGATAGACCCGTTATGAGATTTATGTCATGGTCAAATGTCATAATTAAATCTCATAATAGTTATATCATTCATCCTTAGACATGAGATTATCATAGTATTCCACATGATGAACACTATGTTTGACGTACTCAAATGCTACCCCTAACTGGGAAGTTATAAAGGCTACGATTGTCATAATCGGATTATTGTAGGGAAGAATGATAAGTCAAGATAGGATTTGTCCCTCTCTCAAGAGAGATATCTACTTGGCCACTCGATGAGTGAGATTGATAATAGTGTACGGCCGTACCCAAATGAATTGAAGTGTTCAATGTTATTTGCTCATATCAATCTACTCGAGATCGAGAAAGCTTTGGACAACATAAGTTGACGTGGACCATGACTTAAGTCCAATATGATATCGTGTGACAAAGGGATTGTGATATGTTCTATAAGGTTACTTTGGGCTTTCAAAGTTATACTAATTGGGTAGTCATAATGGCTTTCTAGAGTCCGCTTATGACTTACGGGTTTTGACTCGTTCGGACTCGTTGCCAACTTAGTATAATCCTATTAGGTCACACACAATAGAACGGATTGAATAAGGCACATAAAACGGGAAAAACTGGATCCTGCTAGAAGGATCCGTACGGATTGTTTTGGAGCCACCCAACCAATCCGTACGGATGGTTTGTCCAGACGGAAAACTGTTTGTTCAGATCTCTTGTTTGACAAGGAATTCTGATCCCAAAAGGAATTAGGTTTATACCCTATTATATATGTGTGCAGTCGGGTTTGAGAAACCTAATGGTTGATTTTAGAAATCATAACATGTTGTTTGAGAAACAATTACACACATATAGAGAGGATTATTAGTTTTGAGATTTAGAATCATCATAACTAAATAATCAATGAAGCAAAATAATTCTTACGAAGAAATCATTTCTTCATCAAGCCTTGGGTCTAGCATTCCAGATCAAGAAGGTGTTCTTGATATCCGTTCGACGTGTGGATACCGATGGAGGGTGTTTCCTTTAGCACCTTAAAGTCTGTGTTCATGGATTCGATCTTCAAGGGTATGTTTCTTTCATCTTGTATTTAATTTAATCAACATGCACGGATCAGGGCTCTTGGGTGTTTGATTTTATCTGTTTATTCCGCTGCGCATGATGCATCAAAATCCAACAAATAATCCACCACCACCACAGTCGGACGAGCAACCTTCAACCCTGATTTGGTAGTTAAATGATGAAGGGGAAGAGTGTGTCTATGACCTTATTTTTTAGCCATATTTTAAACCACCACAATAATATGAAAAGCAACGCGTGGAGGATGTAAAAAAGAATTTTGTCTATGAAATCTCTAATGTTTTCTCTCCGGATGAGTCACATGAAGAGAAACCTTTTGAGGATGCAACGGAGAATTTTATGTATGGAACCTCTAATGTTGACTCTAAAGATGGATCACCGTATGATAATTCAAGTGGGTGTATAAAGAATATGGAGAAACCAAAGAAGGTGGAGAAAACATGGCATGAGATAGCCATTGAGGAACTTGAGTTCGCCCTATATGGTGGTGAGAAGATGGATAGTGAGGAGGTTTATGATGCGGATGAGACTATTCAACCTTGTAGCAATCCTAATGAAAACTTTTTCATCATTAGGGTACTTCCCTCGTCTAATGGTGGAAAAGGTGGTGAGAGGCCAAGAGTGGAAAATCCCAAGAAGCGAAGATGCCAAAAATTCCCTGTGGTACTAAATGATAAAATAAAAAGGGGAATATACATGGGGCTCAAGCTGAAGATAAGGACCCGCGAGAATGCAAAGTGGGCCAAAGGAAGAAAGGTGAAATCCAAACCGGGCAACGGTCAGGCTAACGACCTTAACCAAATGCGCTTGTTGGGAGGCAACCCAACTAGGTATGTTTTATTTTTTGTCTTTTATTGTTTTGTTGTGTCATGCCATCCTTTGAACCCAAAGCATGCTTTAGTTCCTTATGCTATGAGGACATAGCATGTTTTGAGTTTGCGGGTAGGCATCTCTCCGAGTTTGTGGGTTTATAGAAGAGTGTATATAGTTGTCACCCTCCAAAAAAATAGAAAAATTTAAAATTTATTCTTAGTATATTTAGGGATGTTGGCCATGGTCGATGATGATCTGAGGGATTATTTTAGTCATTATGGATGCTACTGTTTAACCTAGAGTTGGGACTGCATTAACACTACTAAAGGCATGATTGAACCACCTCTCACTTACATTACTTCCATGATCATGTTACCAACTTAGGAATAATTTATGGGATCACTTGTGTATGTTCGGGGACCCTAGAACATTGTTGCATGGTTGTCAATAACAAGTCAATAGGTTATTCGGTATTTATGGCATTTCTTTTAAAACCCCTTTTTCTTGACCTTATTTTGTCTATCTAGTCATTAAATAAAATCATCTCTAGAACACCCTTTTGAGCCTAATAATGAATGAAAGAATGGCATATTAAAGACCGCCGTTTATCTTCTTTTGATATCCGATTTCCTACCCTTTTGCAATAAGAATATGTTAGACCCACCTTGACGAGGAAGTGGACTAGGGAATTGATGGTTCAGAATTGTGAGAATGATTTGGGGAACATTGGATGTGGCCAAAGTTTTAAAGGGTGTTATGTAATGAGAAAGAAGGGACAAGCACAAAAATATTGTGATCATCGAGTAGTGTGCAAAGTAATTATCTTATGTAAAGTAAAAAAAAATTAAAAAAAGAAAAAAAGAAAAAAAGAAAAAGATTGTTCCCTTAATATATTAAAGTGATGATTGGAAGGAAAATGGCCACAGATATAGGGAATCATATCTCATCACATGTAATTACATAAAAGTTCAAGTTTGGGGGGTGAGACATTGTGGGAATCGGGTAAGCGGAGAGTTTAACATATTGTGAGGATGTACACATTGTAGAAGACTTCTTAGTCCACTTTATTAACTTCGTATGTCCTTATCTTCATTTGTAACCATGAACCTAGCATCGCACGTTTGTTGTGCTTAAAACTTTATGCCATATTTTCTTTCAATATCGGTAACCGGGTTGACAACTGTGTATACATGATTATGAGTGTCCTTGCTTGGGTTAACTGGTATCATCATCATCATCTGTGAAATAAGAGCATTAACTTAAGTTATCCTATAAGCTAATCTTATTTTGGTCACATTGATCACCACTTCACTCATCCAATCATACTGCAGTGGAAAATCAAACGAGTTAGTAGTGTATATGTGTTGCAATTTGGTTTTACAGTTGGTACCCATTTATTGACACTTGTGTGAGGACCCTGAGACTCCAATATGTATTGAGAACATCCCAAAAATATTTATTTTTATTGTTTTTAGTTTTTGTAGCTTTATAGTATTATATTTGTTTTGTTTTACTCGAGGACGAGCAAAAGATAAGTATGAGGGTATTTGATGGATGTGTTTTTACCCATCTAAATCATATACTTATATTGTAACGACCCCAAAACCCGTCCCTATTTATTTTATATTTTTGGGGGTTTTAAATTGATATTATGTGTTGCATAATATTTTATGACTTGCACATATTGTTTGATTAATTGTGTTATTTACTTAGTTAGTAATAATAATGGTAAAAGGAGTTAAATGGAGTAGTTGAAACTATAGGGTCCTTTGTGAAAATATAACTATAAGGGCTTAATTGTTCAACTTAAAAGTAGAGGGACCAAAGTGAAAATTTTATAAAAATCTTTATAAGCTTATCTCTCCATCTCTCCCTCTCTGCGTTTCACATACATAGTTCCCAAAATTTCATTTTTCTCTGGTTGATGAAAGAAGAAAGGTAAGTTCATTTCATTTTGATTTTATATCTTTTAAATTACTTCTCCGTTTTAAAATCTAATTATATAAAAATGATCAGGGCGTTGAGTAGGTCATTTCTACCCGATCAAATATTATTTCTGCGATACTTTTTCCGTAAATAGGTAAGTTACTAATTCCCTTTTAAATGTTAAAATGGTCATATATGTTATATTTGACACTTGTACTTGTTAATTTTGTGATTTGAATGATTTTTGTGATACTTGTAATTTTGGGACAAAGGGAGTAGTATGAGATTTGTAGCAAGAAGTGTTTGGTTTAGTTCAAGTGTGTTCCTGGGTGTTCTTTGCACTTATATGGGTAGAGAGTATGCTTCAGGTATAAGAGTATTAGTACTTTTGAGACGGTGAAACGGAGGGAGTATTATATTTGGTACTTATGTTGCTAATTTCTGGTTTATGAGAAGTATTGAGTTTGTTAGTTATTTGGTGTTAATTTCTGAACACTTATGTGACTGGAAATGGGTTTGATCGTTATGTATAAGTTAGACTAAGAGTAAGGTTAGTATTTCTGAGAAGTTAGGACGAAAGGAGTGAAAATTTGGTACATTTAGGAAGTGGGCGACCTCACACAAAGTGTGGGTGACCGCACACTCTTCTGACAAGTTTTGTCTATGAAAATGGGCTTTTGGGCGACCGCACACTGTGAAGTGGGCGACCTCACAATCTTCCAGAAAATGTTCAATCTTCCGGAGGTCATAACTTTCTCATTCGGACTCCGTTTTAGTCGTGTAAACTATCGTTTTAAAGCTCTTCTTGAGTACTACGAGATAGGTTGGTTTATTTAGTTGAGTTTAAGGTTCAGATTATGTCGAGTTTTTAGTAAGTGTTTTATAACACAAAATGTTTGGGAATGGTCCGTTTGTGACCGAGTTTGGAATGAGAAATGGGTTTAATGTACTTGGTTGTTGAGGATCGTATTCAAGTGTGTGCAAGATGGTTGTTTGAATTAATGTCATTGATAAAGGATTATGTTGTGACTTAATGTCAATGTTGTAATCTCTTTTGTGAGTAACGTGTTTACATCTTTGTGATGACTTTGTGTGGTTCCCTAATTTGGAATCATGCCCCGGTTGTTGTTGTTTAGCAAGTATTCATTACTGTGCTCCTTGTGAAAAGTCCAGCTGGTCTTGTGTTGTTGAGTCAGGGAGTGGAAGAATTATAGTGGCACACAAGTTAAGTTCACTATAAGGTTTTGCCATTGGTTCCTTGAGTCAGGCAGTGGGAGAGTTATAGTGGCACACAAGCCAAGTTCACTATAAGGTTTTCCACTGTTGCCTTTTCTGTTTCCCCAGTCCAGATTGGCCTTGGATGGGATGAACTAGCTCCCTCATGTGAGCATTTGGGTTATGACTTTGTGTCATATTCCCCCCGTTGTTACTTTGGTTCTTATGGTTATGGTTTTGGTTTTCAGGATCCCGGCTTCAGCTATTTATGCTGCTCATATGGTTTTCTCAGATGGTATTCTCAGACAGTTATGTTTATTGGGTAAACCTTAGCTTGGTATCCACCTAAGTATGGCATTTGTGGTATTTGTGGTATATGAGTTGGTTTTACATCTCATACTATGTGCTATGTGATGCTTATAATATTGTTCTTTAAGCTTATCATTTTAGCATGAAACGTAGTTGTATTTTAGTAGCTTACTGAGATTCATTCTCACCCCTTATTTGTTTACTGTTTTAGATAAAGGCGAGCCAAGGGGATAGGTCACTTCACAAGGGAGGATGTCGGTTGATAATCCATTTTGGAAAGTAAGTGTGGTTTGAAGGTTACATTATATAAATGTATAACCTTTGGGGTAGTGTACCCGAGACTTTATCCGTGTATCACCTGTTTTGTTAAAGTGTGGTAATTGTACATTTGTATAAGAGTGTGTAAGCCTTCGGGCTAAGTACTTTCGTTTGTGAAAGAGTTTGTTTGACAGTTATATGGAAGTCTTTGAACTTCGAGTGTGGATTTTGTTAAACTTTATGAAAGTATATTTTGAAATTTTTTCTAAAAGTGTTTTATGACGTCTTCCAATCGTGTCCCGAGCATGGGGCCAAGTAGGACCATGGGTCTAGGGCACGACAGTTGGTATCAGAGCTAGGTTGTAGATGGTCTAGAATGACTAAGTGACCTAGGAGGGTAGTTGTGTATAGAGTGAGTGACGTTGATAGTCTTATGCGGGTACTTATTGAAAATGGTTGGGATAGAAAGAGATCAGTCAGGGCCTTCAAGGCAAGGGAATGTTTGAAGCAGCCATGAAAACCTTAAATGATTAAAGACAAGGAGAAGATAATGTACCTTCGAGATATGGGCTATAATAGTTCTTAAAAATGAAACCAATAGGCTATGATGGAGAACCAGATGTAACTGAGGTGGATTGAATCGATGGAAAAGATCTTTGATGTTCTGAGATGTTTTGATGAAGATCAAATCAGGTTTGCTACTTATAAACTGAATGGAGCTACTGAGTATTGGTGGAAAGCTTTGAAAATTTGTTGGGATAAGACTCATATACCCTATACTTGGGAGAATTTTCTAAAAGAAGTTCAAGGAACATTTTATTCCTCGGGTGGATTAACACAAGAAAGAAATGGAGTTTCTCAACTTAGAGCAAAATGTTATGTCTGTGGCTCAATATACATCTAAATTCACAGAGTTATCCAGGTACTGTACTCATCTAGTTACAACTGAGGAGAGAAAGGCAATGTGATTTGTGAAAGGATTGAGAACTGTGATCCGAAGTCAACTAGTATTTCACAAGTTACAGGATGTTCAAGATGCAGTTGATAGAGTTTATCAAGTGGAATACGATATTAAAGAATATAAGAAGAAAGTTGAATTATCAGGGGTTGAAAGAAGTTGGGTAAGTGTTTGAATTGTGGTCAGTTTGATCATTTTCAAAGGGATTGTCTTAGAACCAGGAATGTATCATATGGGAGTGGAGCTGGATTATCACAGGGTCAGAAGAGGGATGCCTTGGGAAAGCCTAAAGTGCAGGGTCGTGTTTTTTCCATCACTCAACAACAGGCTTCAGATTCTTCTGATGTGATAGGAGGTATAATTTCTGTATCTAGTTTGAGGGCACGAGCACTTATAGACCCCAGCTCATTGCATTTATATGTGGATGTGCATTTTTGCATCTCAGTTACATTGTTCTCCTGAGTCTCTACCTTATGTGTTAGAGGTGTCCACTCCTATGGGGGAGTGTTTGGCAATTGATAGAGTGTTGCGTACTTGTGATGTGCATATTTGGGAGCATGTTTTATTTGCTGATGTAGTTGTTTTGCCATTGCAAGATTTTGATATTATCTTGGGAATGGATTGGGTAAATAATTACCATGCTTCAGTTGATTATTATAAAAGGGTTGTCACATTTTCTATTCCTGATGTGCCTGAATTTACTTTTGAGGCTACTCCTCTGGGTAGGGGGATTTGTATTCTTTCTTATGTGAAGGCTAGAAGATTGTTACACCGTGGTTGTGTGGGATTCTTGGCCAGTGTTCTCGATACTATTAAAAAGGGTTTATAAAATAGAGGATGTGCAAAATGTTATAGAGTTTCCTGATATATTTTCAACTGAGTATTCTATGCCTCCCGATAGGGAAATCGAGTTCTTTATTGATTTACTTCCAGGTACTACCCTGATATTTGAGGTACCTTACATAATGGCTCCATCTGAATTGAAAAAGTTGAAAGTTCAATTGCAAGAGTTACTTGATAGTGGTTTTATCCGACTCAGTGTATCACCGTAGGGAGTTCCTGTGTTGTTTGTAAAGCACAAATATCCTTTGCCTCACAGTGATGATTTATTTGATCAACTTCAAGGGTCTGTTGTCTTTTCGAAGCTTGAATTGAGGAATGGGTATCAACAGTTGCAGATTCATTCAGAAGACATTCCTAAGACTGCTTTTCGTAGTAGGTATGGTCACTATGAGTTTCTTGTCATGCCTTTCGGGTTAACTAATGCTCCCTTTGTTCATATGGATATGATGAATCGGGTTTTAAAACCTTATCTTGATACCTTTGTGGTTGTCTTTATCGGTAATATCCTTGTTTATTCTAAATCTCGAGAGGAACATGAACAATATTTGCGAATGGTTTTGTCTGGGCTCCAATGGAAGCAGTTATTTGCGAAATTTTCTGGGTTTAGCGGAGTATTATCAAAGATTTATTGAGGGATTTTCCAAGATTGTTACACCATTCACTCAGTGGACTTAAAAGAATGTACCATATATGTGGGATGAAAAATGTCAAGTCAGTTTTGAGAAATTGAAGAAGAGATTGACCATTGTACTTATTCTTGCGTTAACTAATGGGAATGATGATTTAGTTATTTACAGAGATGCTTCGAGGAAGTTAACTCCTTTCGAACAGAATTATCCGACCCCTGACATGGAACTTGTTCCGATTGTTTTTGCGTTACATTAGTGGAAATATTGTCTTTATGAAACAATGTTTGAGATTTTTACAAATCATAAGAGTTGAGATATCTTTTCTTCTAGAAAGAGTTGCACAACCGACAGCGTAGATGGATGGAGCTTGTGAAGGATTATGATTGTACCATTTCTTATCATCCGGGTAAGGCCAATGTGGTAGCCGATGCTATTAGTAGGAAGTCTTATGTAGCTTCATTGATGATCCAAGAATGGAAGATGTTAGAGGATGCACGAGATTTGTGTTCACATGAATTGAGACATGGAGTTATGTTTGCGAATAATAGAGTATTGCCAACTTTAATTCAACAGATAAAGATGTTCAGAAGGATGACCTCGAGTTGAGAAAGATAGTGGATAAAACCAAAGATAGAAAATTTGAAGATCTCTCCTTTAATCTTGAAGGAGTATTAACTTATAGAGGGCGGCTATGTGTACCAGATATTGATGGAATTCAACGTCAAGTTCTTGATGAGGATCACGAGTTCAAGTATAGTATTCATCCCGAGAGTACCAAGATGTATCAGAAATTGAAACAATATTTTTAGTGGAATAATATGAAACGGGAAATAGCGGATTATGTAATAAAGTGTTTGACTTATCAACAGATTAAAGCTGAACATTAAAGACTCGCAGGTTTACTTCAACCTCTAGAAATACTTGAATGGAAATGGGATTATGTCACGATGGATTTTATAACAGGTTCACCTCGTACTTGAAGAAAGCATGATGCAGTTTGGGTAATTGTGGATAGATTGACAAAATCCGCTCACTTTCTACCTATTGAGATTGGCTATTCGATGGAAAAGTCATAATGGGCCTTTTAAAATTATAGAAAGAGTTGGAAATCTTGCGTGCTATATTTAGTTGCCATCTTCTTTGGGTAAATTCATAACGTATTTCATATCTTCGTGCTTCGTAAAAATTTGTATGATCCATCTCATGTGTTATCAGAGATACAAGAGGATCTAGAACCCGGTATATCCTAAGAGAAGCATCCAGTTCAGGTGATTAATTCTAAAGTTCAAGAATTGAGAACTAAGAGTATTCCTCTTGTTAGGATTGTGTGGAGGAACTATAATGTGGAAGAATCTACTTGGGAGCTTCGGGAGGAAATGGAAAGGAAATAACCTTGGTTGTTTGATTCGTTTGGTAAGTTACCCTAAAATTCAGGACGAATTTTCTTTTAAGGGGGAGTGATTGTAACGACCCCAAAACCCGTCCCTATTTATTTTATATTTTGGGGGGTTTTAAATTGATATTATGTATTACATAATATTTTATGACTTACACATATTGTTTGATTAATTGTGTTATTTACTTAGTTAGTAATAATAATGGTGAAAAGAGTTAAATGGAGTAGTTGAAACTATAGGGTCCTTTGTAAAAATATAACTATAGGGGCTTAATTGTTCAACTTGAAAGTAGAGGGACCAAAGTGAAAATTTTAAAAAAATCTTTATAAGCTTATCTCTCCATCTCTCCCTCTCTGCGTTTCACATACATAGTTCCCAAAATTTCATTTTTCTCTGGTTGATGAAAGAAGAAAGGTAAGTTCATTTCATTTTGATTTTATATCTTTTTAATTACTTCTCCGTTTTAAAATCTAATTATATAAAAATGATCAGGGCGTTGAGTAGGTCATTTCTACCCGATCAAATATTATTTCTGCGATACTTTTTCCCGAAATAGGTAAGTTACTAATTCCTCTTTAAATGTTAAAATGGTCATATATGTTATATTCGACACTTGTTCTTGTTAATTTGTGATTTGAATGATTTTTGTGATACTTGTAATTTTGGGACAAAGGGAGTAGTATGAGATTTGTAGCAAGAAGTGTTTGGTTTAGTTCAAGTGTGTTCCTGGGTGTTCTTTGCACTTATATGGGTAGAGAGTATGCTTCAGGTATAAGAGTATTAGTACTTTTGAGACGGTGAAACGGAGGGAGTATTATATTTGGTACTTATATTGCTAATTTCTGGTTTATGAGAAGTATTGAGTTTGATAGTTATTTGGTGTTAATTTCTGAACACTTATGTGATTGGAAATGGGTTTGATCGTTATGTATAAGTTAGACTAAGAGTAAGGTTAGTATTTCTGAGAGGTTAGGACGAAAGGAGTGAAAATTTGGTACATTTAGGAAGTGGACGACCTCACACAAAGTGTGGGCGACCGCACACCCTTCTGACAAGTTTTGTCTATGAAAATGGGCTTTTGGGCGACCGCACACTGTGAAGTGGGCGACCTCACAATCTTCCAGAAAATGTTCAATCTTCCGGAGTCATAACTTTCTCATTCGGACTCCGTTTTAGTCGTGTAAACTATCGTTTTAAAGCTCTTCTTGAGTACTACGAGATAGGTTGGTTTTTTTATTTGAGTTTCAGGTTCAGATTATGTCGAGTTTTAAGTATGTGTTTTATAACACAAAACGTTTAGGAATGGTCCGTTTGTGACCGAGTTTGGAATGATGTAACCGTTTAGGTTCATTTTGGGTGTTGTACATATTTATGATGCTTTTGTGGGGTTTCTTACTTTGTAATACCTTGTGTGAGAAATGGGTTTAACGTACTTGGTTGTTGAGGATCGTGTTTAAGTGTGTGCAAGATGGTTGTTTGACTTAATGTCATTGATAAAGGATTGTGTTGTGACTTAATGTCAATGTTGTTAACTCTTTTGTGAGTAACGTGTTTACATCTTTGTGATGACTTTGTGTGGTTCCCTACTTTGGAATCATGCTCTGGTTTTTATTGTTTAGCAAGTATTCATTACTGTGCTCCTTGTGAAAAGTCCAGCTGGTCTTATGTTGTTGAGTCAGGCAGTGGAAGAATTATAGTGGCATACAAGTTAAGTTCACTATAAGGTTTTCCATTGGTACCTTAAGTCATGCAGTGGGAGAGTTATAGTGGCACACAAGCCAAGTTCACTATAAGGTTTTCCACTATTGCCTTTTCTGTTTCCCCAGTCCAGATTGGCCTTGGATGGGATGAACTAGCTCCCTCGTGTGAGCATTTGGGTTATGAATTTGTGTCATATTCCCCCCGTTGTTACTTTGGTTCTTATCGTTATGGTTTTGGTTTTCGGGATCCCGGCTTCAGCTATTTATGCTGCTCAGATGGTTTTCTCAGTTGGTTTTCTCAGATGGTATTCTCAGACAATTATGTTTATTGGGTAAACCTTGGCTTGGTATCCACCTGAGTGTGGCGTTTGTGGTATTTGTGGTATATGAGTTGGTTTTACCTCTCATACTATGTGCTATGTGATGCTTATGATATTGTTCTTTAAGCTTATCATTTTAGCATGAAACATAGTTGTATTTTAGTAGCTTACTGAGATTCATTCTCACCCCTTATTTGTTTACTGTTTTAGATAAAAGCGAGCCAAGGGGATGGGTCACTTCACAAGGGAGGACGTCGGTTGATAATCCATTTTGGAAAGTAAGCGTGGTTTAAAGGTTACATTATATAAATGTATAACCTTTGGGGTAGTGTACCCGAGACTTTATCCGTGTATCACTTGTTTTGTTAAAGTGTGGTAATTGTACATTTTTATAAGAGTGTGTAAGCCTTCGTGCTAAGTACTTTCATTTGTGAAAGAGTTTGTTTGAAAGTTAAATGGAATTCTTTGAACTTCGAGTGTGGATTTTGTTAAACTTTATGAAAGTATATTTCGAATTTTTTTCTAAAAGTGTTTTATGACGTCTTCCAATCGTGTCCCGAGCGTGGAGCCAAGTAGGACCACGGGTCTGGGGTGCAAAATATATGACTTAGTAGATGCTCAACTTTGGGTGTTTTTATAGTTTTTGGAGTGTGTATGAGTATAGGGAAGGAGCAAAAGAATGCATAGATTCATAGGCGTTAAAGTGCGAAAAAGAAGGATAAAAAACGGACCAGAACATAAATATATAATGATTTGAGCTCTGAGAAATCAATTCCGTTGGATATTACTCGAAAAGAGATTTCCAACAATAGTTTACACGTCCAAAACGGAGTTCGTATGAAGAAGTTATGGCCTTCGGAAGATTGCGCGTAAAATATACAAGCCGCGAAGCAAGGAGTGCGCACGCACACCAAGCATAGGGCGCGCGCTCCCACACTGGATCAAAACTCCAGACCTTTTATGATGAAGGTGCGCACGCACTCTTCCGGACCGAGCGCGCTCCTGCGAGGGGCTTTAGGGGAATTTGGCTAGGGACCTTAGAGGAATTTCTAAAAATTATTGGGCTTTTCAGTAATTTCTAAAATTCCATGGGCTTTTCTGGAATTTTTGGAGGACCTCTGGGTAATTTTTTAAGGACTTTTCTGGAAACTCAAAAATACCAAGGGATCCTGGGGAATTTTGGCCACTATCACTTTATTTATCCTTTTTAAACACGGAATCCTAGGGTTTTTCCTATTTTTACACCTCCTTATCCCTAGTATAAATATAATACTCCATACACATTGTTTTATATATAATTTTATTCAAGATTCAAGGTTGTAATCAAAGATTCATCAATTTAATTCAGGTTTTGATGCTCTTTAATTTTTCTTGTTATTGGTTTTATTATTATTAGTAGCTAATTCTTAGATTCATGAATTGGTAGTAACAATACTTGATCTCTATGCTATAGATTTAATTCTTTCATTCATTCTTATTTCTTGTTTATCAAAATATTCTTCATTCTAGTTTTAGGGTTTCAATTATATGTTAAGATATAAATTGGCCTTTTAACTATTGGGTATTAATTGTTGCGGTAACTCGGGCATTAATACATTGACCACTATTTTGATAATTAGATTCAGTTGAGGACGTAAATGAAATCAAACGGATCTAGGTTTTTATGTTCTTAATTTCTTCATGAATTCTTGGAATATTATGCGGACGTAACTGAATGTATAATATAAAGAGGATATTAGGATTAGGGCTGGATTGATAGGTATACCAGTTACATTTTGCCTATACCATGTACCAACCAAGTTTAACTTGGTACATGAAATTACGTACCATTACCAACCAACTAAGTCGGTATACCAACTTAGTTGGTACGGTTGGTACTAGCCTATACCAAATGTGGAATATAATGCAAAAATGACTGTAGAACAAAGATGAATCACGAGTCCAAAACAGTACATATTAATTACCTAATTCAACATTAACATAAAGCTAGTCAACAAAGCAAGAGTCTCATGTTGATACCAATTGATCACAATAATTCACCACAATATTACTAGTGGTTCTGAAGTTTAAACACAACAACAAAAACAAAACAAAAAACACTACTTGAGAGTCGTCTTCTTCAATCACAATAATTCACCATAATATTGACTTCCTGCATGCTCATCCAATCACAATTAGCAAACAAAAATCAGAAATTATTGAGTAGTTATTATATTCACCATCTAAAGAGACAGAAGTGCGCACCCCTTTGCTTGAAAAAAAGTGCCAGAAAAGCTATTTTCGGCACTTTTTCTGGCACTTTTGAAAGTGGCGGAAAAAATGGTGTCGGAAATACTTACCGGCACTTAGCACTTTATAAGTGCCGGAATTTCCCGGCACTTTTCAAAAAGTGCCGCTAATTTCCGGCATTTTTAAAAGTGCCGGCATTTCCCGACACTTTTTAAAGTGCCGCTAATTTAAATAAAAATATTTTTGAATTTACCCGAATTCGAATCCATGACATCTTGCGTAAGAAGCAAACCTTCTACCGCTAGGCTAAATCATTTTTTGTTAAAATTTTTATATACAATTATTTGTTACAAAACAAAAACTTATATTAGGGCATTTCTATTATTGTAGTCCATAAAAATCTTATATAAGTAACAAATTAAAGAAAAGTTACATGAAAAATATGATTAAATTTAAAAATTAAATAAAAATTTCAAAACAAACATCTTGCTTTTAGCAGCACATTATAAAAAAGTGCCAGAAATTAGCGGCACTTATAAAAAGTGCCAGAAATTCCCGTCACTTTTGAAAAAGTGCCGCTAATTCCCGGAACTTTTTCGAAAGTGCCGCTAATTCCAGGCACTTTTTCGAAAGTGCAGCTAAATTCCCGGCACTTTTTTGAAAGTGCCGCAAATTCCCAGCACTATTTCGAAAGTGCCGCTAATTCTCGGCACTTTTTTATAAAGTGCCGGGAATTTAGCGGCACTTATTAGAAAGTGCCGGGAATTAGCGGCACTTATGAAAAAGTGCCGGGAATTAGCGGCATTTTTGAAAAAGTGCTGGGAATTAGCGGCACTTTTTCCAAAAGTGCCATAAATTAGCGGCACAGATGAAAGTGCCGGTAAATAAGTGCCGGGAAAAGCCATTTTTGTTGTAGTGCGATTTGGTCTCTTTACCCACTGCCGCATGAAGATCCACTCTATCATCATTGTCCTCATTTACTTGATCACAATTTTTCAAAAAAATGTTGGTTATCAAAAATCTATTGTTTCACAACTTCCTTTCAGACATGCTGGTTATCAAAAAGCTACTGTTTACCAACCTGTTTACTAAAATGATTTTCAATTTATTTATTTTTGCAACAGCACCATGGCAAAATAACCACTTATAAACATTTATCATTTACAGAGAAAAAACTGACCTAGGCTTGAGTGCTACTTGGTGCATTGGTGTTGTTTGAGCCATTAAGTCCTTCAAATGCTTCAATAAGAAGTGCAAACAAGGGCCTCGACTGTTTTGGTGTCAATGAAGCCATAAATGGATCCACGACTCTTGACCCTAAGCTAAAAGCATTTTCTGAAGCCACGGTACTACATGGAACAAGAAGTACATCCTTGGCTAGCTTCGACAAAATAGGAAATGTAGATTCATTACCCTTCCACCACTTGCCAATGTCAAAAATTTTCACCATAAGGCTTACACATTTATCGGATAAATAATGATCAACCTCATTACGATTGAGCATTTTGAGACATCCTTTCTCTAGCAATCTCCTTACTAACATCACCAAGCTCCTTAAATTTTTCCTCATCTACTATCATATCATCTTGATAATATTGTTGATCTTTCTCCATGCTCTCATTGCTTTTGTACTCGTTATACATCCCCATCAATATTTTTCTCAAATATTCTTCAATTAACTCGATTATAGCCACACTTGCATTACTTTTCCTCATCGCCATTCTAGACCAAGTAAGTTTGTATCTAAGATGAAGCACATTTTCTATCATGATGATTTTATTAGTAGTCTCAAAACTTCCCCAATACTTGTAAAATTTGGCCTTCATTGATGTTGTAGCCCTACTCATGAATTGATCTTCTAAAAGAAGTGATTTCTTAATCTCACACAACAAAGTAATCATCTCCACAAACAACACATTAGAAATAATCGTTTTCCAAGCACTAAGCTTTAAGGTGGCAGCATAAAACTTCTTCAAAAAACACAAAATGCCTCAGCATTCCTCCAATCATCAAAAGTTGGAGGGCCAACTTTTCCCGTAAAATAGCTCTTGAATGCCTTATCCTCTTCAGCCATTCTATTAAATGTCACCTCATACTTTAATGCAGCTTCAAGCATGAGATAGGTGTTGTTCCATGTAGTTACCACATCTAACGGGATATTAGCATTTGGCGTAGCTTGTTCAAGAACTGAAAACTCCCTAAACTTTTCAAGTCTTTGTGGTGAGCTCCTCACATATTTAACACAATTCCATATGCCAGAAATCCCATCTTCTAACTCCTTCAAACCGTCTTTCATAATTAAATTGATAATGTGACAAGCACATCTCAAATGCAGATACTCCCCATTAAACATCAAGGTTTTGTAACTAGTAAGCTTCCTCTTCATATACTGGACAGCAACATCATTGGCACTAGCATTGTCCACAGTTATGGTAAACACTTTGTTAATCTCCCATTGCCTTAAACATTGCTCAAGTACTCTACCAATATCCTCTCCTTTGTAACTAGTTATAATACAAAAGTTTATAATCTTTTTGTGCAACTTCCAGTCATTGTCCATAAAGTGAGCCGTTACCACCATGTAATTGATATTTTGAATAGATGTCCATGTATCCGTAGTGATAGAAACTCTTGTATCGTTAGACTTAAGCTGAGAAATCAGTAAAGCCTTCTCAACATGATACCTATCTAAAACGTCTTGAGCAACTTGCTTCCTAGTTAGTGGTGTCCAATTTGGTTCCAACTCTTGGCATAAAGCCACGAAACCCTCCTTCTCCACAGACCGAAATGGAAGCTCATCCTTGATGATCATCTCAATGCACCTATCATCACACTTCATCTTATTCCACTTTCGGTACCCAGTTCCACCACTCACATTATCCCGACTTAACCTCATCTGTGTGGGATTGGCATCTTGAAACAAGGGGTTTACTTTGCACTTTTTGCTATGATATTGCATAGAACTAGTATCGTTCTTCCCTGGGTCACACGGCACTATCTCTTTACAATAGTTGCAAGAGTAGTTCTTAGAATCACTTTCACTATTTGGAAGCTTGCACCTATTAAAATGATCCCATATTTTTCTTTTATTTGAAGGCACTTTCCTCTTTCGCTTTGCTTCATTAATAGCTTGAGTACTTCCAACTGTAGGTGTAGATGAAGGCGGGCAAAGGAGGATTTGATTGTGAAGAAGTAACTGGTGGAGCTGAGCTCGAATCACCTATACTCTGCGAGTTGGGAGGTTCCATACCCTATTTGAAATATAACAAATCACAAAAAGTTGTGTTAATGCTTTTACTCAATGTGAATGATAAATATATAATCTTCAGGCAGCAAGTACATTGAAAAATCTTGAAATAACAACCGGTTAACAAATTTTGAGAATCAGGAAAGCAATTTACAAAGAGAGCACTAGGCTTTATTTATATTAAGAAAATCATCTTTTTCTTGGGTAGAAAATAAATCACTAAAATGCTAGGTCATCTTGCAAAGTTCATGTGCAGATTCAGTTTTTGTCCTGGAAATAGCCATGTTATTTGGAGGACATGGATATGTACTAGGTCTAGGAGTACTAATCAACACAACATAATGATTGAAAATACCAACTTAATCAACACACATGAAATACGAACTAGAAATAGAAGTACAAGATAAGTAAAGAAATTGACAAAGAAAATACTAAGGTTTGAGAATCAGGAAAGAAATTTACAAAGAAAACACTAGGGTTTGATGAATTAGGATTTTTTTTTTTTTTATAATAAAGATAAGATTAGGGTTTGATGAATCAAGAAGGATTAATTGACAAAGAAAACAAGGATGAGAGACTAAGCCTACCTTACTGTTGCAGCCGGAAATCAAGACCGGATGGATGGTGCGCCGCTTGCCCGCTGCTCAATCGTCGGGAAGGAGGGAGAGAGGTAATCGCCGATGCGAGGGAGAGAGAGAGATAGTGACGAGGTCGTGTCTCGTAAGACTGAATTAGGGAATAGATTATAGAATACAGATAGTCAATATAGAAGGATATTTTATTTTTTAATGTATAATAAAATTACAATTGGTACTCGTTATACCAACCAACATTGAGTATTAGTACCGTGTACCAACTAATAATACATAATTGGTACGGTAGTACCATACCAACAATATCGGTATACCGATTTGGCCGTACCAATTATAATTGGTACGGTTGGTACACGAATTGGTTGGTACTGGCGAGTACAATTTGCCACCCCTAATTAGGATTGCAAATCGCACACCAAACCGTCCCAATCCTTACTATTGTGAACGAATCCAAGATTAAGATTGATCTTATTATTATGAGCATGGCATAGAGTGAAAGTACTTGTGAACCCAATTCGTGAATCTAATTGTTAATCTTTGTTAATTCTTGCTTATATTTGTTTTCTTAGTTTAATTATTTCTTGCTTTAGTAGTTTAATAAACATTCAAACTAAAACCCCTATTTATTTATTTATTTATTTATTTATTTATTTATTTATTTTCTATTTTAAACATTCTTGTTTTCCAATCTAGTCTCTGTGGATTCGACCCTTGCTTGTGAATACTACTACATCGGTAACTAGTACACTTGCTAGGTGTAGATACCCCGGGAAAACCACAACTTGGATAGAGAGGTGAATTATCCTAGGATGTCTATTTGATTTTATTTTGTAGAGTCGCCACCCACCTATATAATTTTAATATTACGAAACCAAAAATTCGGGAGAGAAGGGGTTAGGTGAAGAGTGGGAAGTACTTAAACACCCACTCCGCCCGGCTTACGCGGGTCTTGCTACTAAAGCCTAAAGGTGCTCTAATGTAAAAAGTCTTTCAATTTATTAATAGTGCTAACAATTATAATGTAAAGAAAAGGGGAATAAAAGATAATTGTTTTATTGATTTAATACTAAAGATTACATTAAGAGAAGAATGGTAAATTAAACTAGAGTTGAAATGTAGGGAGATAACCTTAATCAACTTTAATGTAGTAAAGTGGTCATTTAGTCATGTCCCAATTGATGGGATTGAATACATTACTAGACAAATAAAATAAGAAGAAGAAAAGTTGTACCTTTAGAAGGAGAAATAAGACTTGGACTTTGACTTGAGATGGAGTTGTTTGTAGAGAAATTGTTGTGCAATAATTTGTGTAGAGTTTTTGTAGAGAAATGTGTTTGAGAGAATTTGTGTAGAGTTTAGGTTTAAGTCTCAAATTGGGTTCCTTTTCTAAGGTAGAAATGAGAGGTTTAAATAGGTAGAGAAAGGAGGGAAAGAAGCTTTTCTAACCAATAAGAAAATAAAGAAAATTAAACAATAAATAGAAAATCAAATGAAATAAAGATCAAATATTTTGTTTAGGGAAAAGGCTAGAATATGGGATTTGGGAGTTATGAAATAAGGGGGGATGAATGTGGAGGTAAAAAGAGGTTTTTGTGATCAAGAAAATGGAGGGAAAAGGCTGCAGTCCGTAACTGCCATAATGGGAGGCGCGTGCTTCCTGCTTTGGTCGCGAGAGGCGTGCACAGCCCACTAGCAGTGACGGATGCTCCCGCGGGTAGAAAGGACAGAATAACAGAAATGACTCTAAAGTTAACCTGTTATGCAGTTTAGTCCAAAACTACAGAATCAGTTAGGAACTTAACCAAAGTAACAGAAATTAACAAAAACAAGTTAAATAAAAATACTATGTATGCAATCGAGGTGAGAGGTCCAAGGCGGGGTGTCTACAGATCCCCTCGGCGACGTGGATTGCAAAGCAAAATGAGTCGACATAAGAAAGACAACCGCCGAGGACATCGACAAAGAAAAAGAAAGAAAAGAAAGTAAAGACTCGATAAAAGCAGGAATTTGAAATTGCGAGAGATAGGGGAGCGCTCCCTGTGTGAGCGGCTTTTGTTGATAGAGGAGGTGGCATGATCCGTTTGTAAATATGCCGGCTGAATCCGTTAGTGAATCCACTGTTGACGAATCCGTTAGTGAATCCATTGAATGAGTCTGTTTGTAAACCCTTGTTGACGAATCCGTTAGTGAATCCGCTTGATGAATCCGTTAGTGAATCCATAAATGAGTCCATTAGTGAACCTTATTGACGAATCCGTTAGTGAATCCGCTTAATGAATCCGTTAGTGAATCCATTGAATGAGTCCGTTAGTGAACCCTTGTTGACGAATCCGTTAGTGAATCCGCTTGATGAATCCGTTAGTGAACCCTATTGACGAATCCATTAGTGAATCCGTTTGATGAATCTGTTAGTGAATCCATTGAATGAGTCTGTTAGTGAACCCTTGTCGACGAATCCGTTAGTGAATCCGCTTGATGAATCCGTTAGTGAATCCCTTGAATGAGTCCGTTAGTGAAACCTTGTCGACGAATCCGTTAGTGATCCGCTTGATAAATCCGTTAGTGAATCCCTTGAATGAGTCCGTTAGTGAACCCTTGTTGATGAATCCGTTAGTGAATCCCGCTTGATGAATCCGTTAGTGAATCCCTTGAATGAGTCCGTTAGTGAACCCTGTTGACGAATCTGTTAGTGAATCCGCTTGATGAATCCGTTAGTGAATCCCTTGAATGAGTCTTTTAGTGAACCCTTGTTTGACGAATCCGTTAGTGAATCCGCTTGATGAATCCGTCAGTGAATCCTTTGAATGAGTCCGTTAGTGAACCTTGTTGACGAATCCGTTAGTGAATCCGCTTGATGAATCCGTCAGTGAATCCCTTGAATGGGTCCGTTAGTGAATATGCTTGCTGAACCCGTTTTTGTACCTGTTATGTGCATGCTTTGCAGATATATGTGCTTGTGCGAGAAAATGTGTTAAGTGTGAAATTGTGCTTGTAGTGTGATGTGATTTGAAAAGCAAGAGATTTGCATGAGAGAGAGATTTTGCAAAAATGAAGAAATTGCTTTTGTGTGATGTGTGATTTTTGAGGAAAGTATTAATGAATGATGTTCATACCTTCACTTACCATGGCCGCTTGATTCGGGATGGAGATGTTGTGGCTTTGATGAAGATGATGAATTGCTCTCATTTTCGATGGAGGCATGATCACTTTTGATGATGGGTTGGTCGTGCCAAAAGGATGCCTACGTATCCCTTAAAAGGAATCAGACCAGCGTAGTTCAGGATGATGGAGAACGTTGGGGAAGAAGCTAGGAGAAAAGCAAAATGAAGCACATACTTTTTATACAAGAAAGAAAAAGAAAAAGAAAATCCTTTTTTTTTTTTTTTTTTTTAAAGATTAGAAGGAAAAGAATATGTACACATGTGAGAAAAAGATTTTTTTTTTTGTTCATGGGTGAACCATTTTAATCATTGTGTGTTCATAAAGCCAACCCAAGATCAAGTCATGTTCGGTCGAAGTCTGGATTGCCTCGCTTGAATTCTATTGTCGTTGTTGTGCCCAACGAAGATTGATGTCTAGCCCCAAGAGATTTGCGATTATGGGGCTTCAAGAGACTTTCGATGCCGAGATACCAGGGGGTGTTGATTGTAAATCCCCTAGAACACCTTCGATGCCAAACTTTGAGTGACTTGCATATCCCTAAGATAAATCAGCTATTGACCCATTCAAATGAATCGCCTTTTGTTGTTGGAGTGAGTAAGCCCCAAGAGAAGATTATTGATGCCAAGCTTCGAGAGATTTCCAAGCCCTAAATGTCATGTACTTTTTGTTTGCGAGCTTCAAGATGGTGGGTTGTGAAGACCTGTCGATGTAAAGCCCCAAATTATCTTGGAATCGGCTTGGCATTGAGAGCGGATGCACCGTCGGGTAGAATTCTTGATAGAGATCTCCTTCTTACTTTTACCGGGAGATGAATAGCCTCATTGTGGTCGGTACCCAAATGGCAGAGAGCTTATATCAAAAGATGCATTAATGTCTTGTGGTGTCGTCGAGGTCGCAATGATAAGGTCTTGGTGTGATAAGGTCCCCAAATGGGTATGCTTGCTTGAGTCTTCTTGAGTTGAACTAAAGACGGATCTTCGGATGCAACTCGTGCTTGAGGCGTAAGAGCCACACTTTTTGCTTTTGATCTTGGAGAAGGGGGTGTTGAATTGCAGAAACATTAGGATTGGCCTAGGCATTTCCCACTATAACCCTAGAGTTTAGCATATTGAATCTTTTTCCTTTTCTCTAAGACTTCCTTCATAATCTCGTTGTAAGTTCTAACGAGAATCATCAAATTTATTCATAACTTCGGAGTCCTCCTTTCAAACCAGAAGACATTTGACGTGAAGTACCAAGAGACTCTTGAGGCTTGGACCACTCCTCACATTGCATTGCATCGAGTATCATTGCCTAAAAGATTGTCGAAGCCCCTTATAAAGACTTTTGGTGCCAAATTGATAAAGGAAGCTTCAAATGTTGCACATGACTTTGCTAGGGCCACCGTTGGGGGAGGTGAAGTGAATTGCATTTTTGCTGAGGGAGCCTTTCAAACTTGAGTCTAGCCCCTAGAGTGCGATCACCGATTGTAAGTAGAGAAAGAAAGGCCTATCCTTGATTGGGGAACATGCACAAGCACACATGACATGAAGGCTTTTCGACATACCTATTGGAGACTTTGAGGATAGTTTCGCACATCTTTCTTAGCGTAGCCCCTAGGGCTCATTAACTGTCAAATGAGGCAAAAGAATCTCTCGTTCTTGAGTCACATAGCCCCTAGGGCGTCATCATTTGTCGAGTAAGGCAAGAGACTCGTCCTCGTGCGGGGGAACAAACATAAGAGGACATGGCAAGAGCTACTCCATTCTCGTGAAACCTTTTGACATACTTTAGGTGCACATGCTTGAAGAAGTTTGAAAACTGAATTACATGTTGTGCTATTCACTGCCCAAACCAATTGACTCACTGGGGACTATTTGTGCACCTCGTACCCCTCAATGATGGGCTCATTCTCGAATGGATCTCGGTTACCATGGGGCTTCTTTCATACGAACCCAAATGGATATTGCAGGAACAACCTCTCTTATGCCAATACCCCAAAACAACCTTTGATTGTGCCGTATCTTGTCGAGCCTTTTGCGATTCCCAAGTTGACTCGGCAGGGAATTGACTTGCTGAGGAGATTCAATGTAGAACTTGTGTAGTTGTCTTCTTTAGAGGCCGGGGATCTCTATTTATCTTTCCCTTCTCTCTCTCACTCTCTCATTTTTTTTATGACACACCCTGTTTTTTGCCTAGACCGCCCTTTCGGGTTTTCAATCTAGCGGGCATCTCTTTTGCGTCTTCATTTTTTTGACTCAATTAATGAGGAAGTGTGTATTGACTCTAGCTGAGGATGAGAGACATGTGATTTTGCGGTGGAGACCTTTTGTCACTAATGATGAGTGACATTGACTTGACTAGGGAAGTGGTCCCTAGTATTGACTTCATGTATTTATATTTTTGAATGACTCACGAAGGCAAGTAAGTCATTAAGAGAGAAGAGAAGGAAAGCCCCAATTTGATTGCAAGAAACTGGGAGCGTCGCTGAAAGATAAGAAGCCCCTAGACTCGACAAGGAACGTGAAATGATTTCAAATCTAGGAAAGTTGTTCAATCTTGAGGTGATCAATTCATTGGCAAATGACTCGTACAAAGATGTCTTGACAAGTTCGAGATGAAGACCGATCACCATAACGCACTAGGGCTAAACATATCTTCTTTCTTGCATGAGACCGGACCTGTAGGTTGCCTACGTTCCTCCAGTGTAGAGGCTCAGGTCACCGTAGTTGTTGTGGATGATCTTTTCGCCGTGATGAATTGTTGCTTCGTCGTGATGGTTGTCGATGTCGCTTCGTCCTTGGAAAATGATATTGATCTTGTACATCTTTGATTGAGGGTTTTTTTTTTTTTTTGTGCTCTAACTTTAGCATAGGTTGTTTTGAAGAGCCAACCTAGCGAGATTTTTTTTTTTTTTAATCCCCCTTTGAAACATTGCTTGATTTTTCTCCATGGTTGTAGTTCCACCTTGCTTTGGCGTTTGATGTCTTGGATTTGTCGTTGATGTTGTCGCCTTCGTCACGATGTTTAGCCCCTAGGCGTTCAAGTGATAGTCTTCGTTCCAAAACTTGTTTAGACATCTTTTCATCATTTTGCCAAGAATTAGATTGAACAACTTGGAAGAGTGTATGAGGACAAGAACGACTTTTATTTGATGACTCAATTGGCTAAAAATTTAACATGGGACAAGAGAAAACATTAATGCACACTCTAGAGGACAGTTGACTTTTTTTTTAATCCTATTTCTAGGTAGAGGAAGAGAAACGGAGATTACTGTCGTCGTCCTTGTCATTGTAGTCCTTCTTGTTGAAGCCCCTAAGTCATTCCTTGTTTCACGGTTGCTCTTCACCCACGGTAAATTCCCCATTGTCGATCAAATCTTGGATGACGTTTTGGAGAGAAAAGCACCCTTCGGTAGTGTGGCCGCTATGCTTGTGGTAGTTGCACCATTTATCATGTGCATGATTTTTATGTATCCCCTTCGGCTTGTATCTGTTGGTAGTGGTGCCCTAGGCACGTTTAATAAACGTTGTAATTGTTATCATTAATTTCATATCAATAAAGAGATGTTTTGATTATTATTGTTGTTCATGTTTACTTATAATAATCCCCGTCCCTAGTACTTGTTAAGCACTAGTATAAAGGCTAAATGATCATGGGATGATCATGTTAGATTTATGGGTACTTGTTTGGAACAAGGTACTGGACATGACCCGCTCTATGAGATTTATGTCATGGTCTATGTCGTACATATATCTCATATTAGTTATGTCATTTGAATCCCTAGACATGAAGTTATTATAGTCTTCCACTTGATGAACATTATGTTTGACATATTCAAACGCTACTTTTAACCGAGTAGTTATAAAGGATATGATTGGCATAATCGGAATCCCGTTGGGAAGAATAATAAGCTAAATGGATTTGTCCCTCCTCGGAGAGATGTCAAGCTTGGCCACTCGTAGGAATGATGTTGATGAAATGTTCGGCCGGACTCAGATGAATTGATTGGATCAATGTCATTTGGATTATCAACATATTCGGAATCGAGAAAGTATTGAACAAAACAAGTTGACTGTTTGACCATGACTTGTGTTCAATGACATCGTGGACAAAGGGATTGTGACATATTCTAAAGGAATGCGAACTTGTATCTAGTTATACTATTTGGGTAGGTATGACGGTTTGCTAGAACCTAATCATATCTTATGGGATCATGTTTGAGCTCATTGCCAACTTAGTATAATCCTAGAGGGTCACACACAATAGAACGAATCTTTAAAAGGGACTATATTGGAATTTTGGAAATTCTGGACTTTCTGGGAAGTGGGCGACCGCACATATGGACTGGGGCGCCGCACAATTATCTCAGAAATGTACCAGTTTTGTTTCAGATAGTTGTGCGACCGCACAGAGGGTTTTGGCGGCCGCACAGTGCTGTCGGGTGGCAGATTCCTATTTGATTTGGAAACGAATTTTGGAAGGATTTTGACACAAGTTTCCTATTTGGAATAGGTCATACTTGTGTATAAAAGACCAAATTCGGCCAGCACTCAAGCCTAATGATTTTGTGAGTCTCAAAGAGTTTGAGAGAGGGTTTATTTTGTTCCAAGACATTCTTGGTTGAGGAACAAAATAATACACAAAATAAATTCCATATAGTTCTTTTGATTGTGAAAAAGTGTTTCACAATTTGGTCTAGCAACCAAGATCAAAGAAGCTACTTTGATATTCGTTCGAAGTGTGGATACCGCTAGAGGGTGAAAATCATCATCTTCAAAGTTCGTGTTCAAGCTTTGTGATCGTGATCAAGTCTTCAAACCTCCACCAAAGACCAAGAGAAAATTTGATAGCCATCAAGGGTTAGTTTATTCCTTTGTTCTTATGTTGTATTTGATTTAATCATATGAACGGATCTATGGGCTCTGGGTTTCAAATTTTAAATGCTAAATTCCGCTGCGCATGTTTGATCGAAACCCAACAGTGGTATCAGAGCCCCGTTCATGTTGATTATCTCAATACCTAGATCATGTCATGTGTATATAAATTGTTTATGTGCCTCGCATGATATGAATATTGGAATATGTGATGTTTATGTGTTATGTGATTTTTTGTGGTTTATTGTTTTACAACTTTAATCGCACGATTCAATCGCAATAAATAAATTATGGTGGATTCAGAATTGTTGGTTATTAATTTTTGATTGGATCAAAGTTTAATAATCGGGGAAAACATTTTGAGACAAAATTTTCGAACTTAAAATTCTGCACATTCTGATTGAACTGGGCGACCGCACGGAAAATACTGGGCGGCCGCACGGATTTTTTGGGCGACCGCACAGGTAATTTGGGCGGCCGCACGCCATGATCAGAATGTCTGATTTTGCTCAAAAATTAGAATTTGGAATTTTCGAAAGGTTCAACAAAACCAGTAACAGAACCAATCCAGACCTGCTGATCTGGAATGGGTTTTGGGTAGTTGGTTTGTGTGTGGATCTTGGGGTTTGATTTTCCTATTTGTTTTAGTCTTGTGATTCTAAGATTGGTTCAAGTTTTGGATGGCTAATCTGCGTTCATCGAGATTGTGTTTCCCAAAATTGATCGCAATCAAAGTTTTAAAGATAAAACGAAGTTAGAATTATGAAGAGTTCATAATTGCTAAATTGAGAACAAAGTTCTTGATTCAAAGTTTGGAGATCCATGTGGAATTGTGAATGCAATTGGCCTACGTTCATCGAGACCATCTATTGCTTAGTTTCGGCCACATGGACTACTTTCTTGGTTTCTTGAATTAGTGCGGGATTGTGGTTGCCTAATGGCTTAGTTCGACCGTACTTCTTGTTGTCTTGATTTGGAGATAATGACCAAAGTTGAAATAGTCTCATCCTCATAATTATAGAGAAACTAATGACAGATAAATACCATGCTTAAATTAATGGAGATTAATTTAATGGCTAAACTTGATGTGTAACATGTTTATATTATGTTCTCATAAATGTGTTATATGCTATATGTGATGAACCTTCAAAGAAAGTTTTAAGTCTTTTATTGCCACGCCATGATTAAAACACTTGTTAGTACATAAGTGACTCTAATGTAGATTCGCCCTAGCGAGATGCATTAAATTTATTTATGTATGAGCAAGATAGATAATGTGGGCACGCCCTAGGGGACACATTAACTATGCGTTTAAAATGGTTAGACTTAATTGGGCGTCAAAACAGTTTTGGGCCTAGGCAAATATGAGGTTTAACATGCTTTTTGAAATTGGATTTCTTAAAGAATCTCATAAAAGGAACTAAGAGTCATATGAGATATGATTGACAAGAGTTGTCTACCTAATTAATTTGATTTTGTGTAATCCGCCTTAGCGGACTTGAAATTAAATTAAAGTTGGATCTTAACCCATTAAATTATATTATACATTGGATGTATAAGAAGGTTATATAATTTAGTGGGAGTATTTTGTTTGAAAAATACACTATTTATCTCTTTAATGAAAATCGGTACTTATTAAATTTTGGAAATTTTTGCATATTTGTAGATAATGACTAATAACACTCAATCAATGTCGTTGCGATCGATCCTTGAGAAGGATAAGCTCGAAGAGAATGGTACAAACTTTATGGATTGGATCCGTAGCATAAGAATTGTTCTTAGGCAAGAAGATAAGTTGTACATTCTCGATGGGCCTCTCCCTGCTGAACCACCGCCTACTGCCCCTAGGGTAGAAAGAGACAATTACAAGAAACATCGTAATGATTCTAGAGATGTAAGTTGTCTCATGCTTGCTGCTATGTGTTCAAAACTCCAACAAAGTTTGGAACATTTGGAAGCCTATGAGATAGGCGTGGAGTTGAGAACCATGTTTCAAGAGCAAGCTAGGCAAGAGAGGTACAAGACCATTGTTGCATTCACTACTTGTAAAATGAATGAAGGGCAACAAGTGAGTCCTCACTTTCTTAAAATGAAAGGTTATGTAGAGCACCTTAGAAACTTGGCTATCCAATCCCATTGGAGCTAGCCACGGATCTCATTCTTAATTCATTGCCTAAAAGTTATAATCAGTTTGTGATGAATTATAACATGCATGGAATGGATAAGAATCTCTCTGAGTTGCATGGGATGCTCAAGATTGCAGAGATGAAAATTGTGGAGAAAGGTTCTCCCGTGCTCTTGGTTCATAATGGGAAGAAGCCTGGTGCCAAAGGCAAGGGTAAGACAAAAGTTGTCAAACCCAAGATAAGCAAGGCAAAGGTTGCCAAGGCTTCTGAGGCAAAACCCGATACACAAAAGGATGCAATTTGTTTCCATTGTCAAGAAATTGGTCATTGGAAACGTAATTGCAAGGCTTTCTTGGAAGAGCAAAAGAAGAAGAAGAGCAGCAAGGCTGCGTCGACTTCAGGTATCTATATGATAGATATTCTCCTTTCTACCACTGATTCTTGGGTATTGGATACCGGATGTGGTTCTCACATTTGTCTAAATGTGCAGGGACTAACGAATAGGAGACTGCTTAAAGAAGGTGAAGTAGATCTACGTGTGGAAAATGGAGCAAGAGTTGCTGCATTAGCCGTAGGGACTTATGAAGTCACTTTACCTTCTGGATTAATTCTTGTTTTGAACAATTGTTATTATGTTCCGGATTTAAGCAGAAATATTATTTCAATTTCTTGTTTGGATAATGAAGGTTTTAAGTTTCTTATTGAGAATAAGAAATTTTCTATTTATTTAAATGATGTGCTTTATGGTATTGCTAATTCATTTAATGGCCTTTATATCTTGGATGTCAAGAATGAAAATAATGTCTATCATGTAAATAAGAAATCTAAACCTAATGATGTAAATCATACTTATTTGTGGCATTGCCGTCTTGGTCATATTAATGAGAAGCGTATCTCAAAACTCCATGGGGACGGACTTTTGGGTTCATGTGACTTAGAGTCATATGATACTTGTGAGTCGTGTCTTCTTGGAAAAATGACTAAGACACCTTTTACCAAGTTGGGTGAAAGGGCAAGCGACTTATTGGGGTTGATACATTCCGATGTATGCGGACCATTAAGTAGCAATGCTAGGGGAGGATTTCAATACTTCATAACCTTCACTGATGATTATAGTAGATTTGGGTATGTTTACCTAATGAAACATAAGAGTGAAGCATTTGAGATATTTAGAATATTTCAAAATGAAGTAGAAAAACAACTTGGCAAAAGTATTAAAGCACTTCGATCAGATCGTGGTGGTGAATACTTAAGTCAAGAATTTGATGATCATCTAAAGAATTGTGGAATAGTTTCACAATTGACTCCACCCGGAACACCACAATGGAATGGTGTGTCCGAGAGGAGGAATCGGACTTTGTTAGACATGGTTCGATCAATGATGAGTCAAGTTGATCTTTCAATATCTTTTTGGGGTTACGCTCTAGAAACCGCTGCTTTCACACTAAATCATGTTCCAACTAAATCGGTTCAAAAGACTCCATATGAGATGTGGAGCGGAAAGAAGCCTTGTCTATATTTCATGAAGATTTGGGGTTGTGAAGTTTTTGTCAAAAGACTTATCTCAGACAAACTTGCACACAAATCTGATAAATGTATTTTCGTGGGATATCCTAAGGAAACTAAAGGATATTACTTTTACAACCGAGAGGACAACAAAGTGTTTGTTGCCCGAACTGGTGTCTTTCTAGAGAAAGAGTTTCTCTCCAAAGAAATCAGTGGGAGTAAAATAAATCTTGAAGAAATTCGAGACCCAGAAAATAACATTGAACCAATAGTGGAACAAGAACAAGAACCACAAGGAGTTGTGGAACCTGTTCAAAGTACACAAGCAACTCGCAGATCTAGTAGGTTACGATCCGAGCCCGAGAGATATGGATTTCTCATAACGGATAGTAATGAGGTAGAAATCATTGAGAATGATGAACCGTCAACCTACCAAGAGGCGATGTCTTCTCCTGATTCGGACAAGTGGCTTGGAGCCATGGAATCCGAATTGCAATCCATGCAAGACAATCAAGTTTGGAATTTGATTGATGCACCCGAAGGTGTAAAAACCATAGGATGCAAATGGGTCTTCAAGAAGAAGACTGACATGGATGGGAAGGTGCATACTTACAAAGCTAGGCTTGTAGCGAAGGGTTATAGGCAAGTTCATGGTATTGACTATGAGGAGACCTTTTCACCCGTAGCAATGATCAAGTCTATAAGAATTTTGCTTGCCATTGCTGCATATCATGACTATGAAATATGGCAGATGGACGTCAAAACCGCTTTCCTAAATGGAAAACTCCAAGAGGATGTGTATATGACACAACCAGAAGGTTTTGAACAAGATTCTAAGGTATGCAAATTGCAGAGATCCATCTATGGATTGAAGCAAGCTTCTAGGAGTTGGAATCTCCGTTTTGATGAATCGGTCAAAGAGTTTGGTTTCATCAAGAACGAAGATGAGCCTTGTGTATACAAGAAGATTAGTGGGAGCATAGTGCTATTCCTTATTTTATATGTGGATGACATATTGCTCATTGGAAACGACATTCCTACACTTCAGTCTGTGAAGACTTGGTTAGGAAAGTGCTTCGCAATGAAAGATATGGGTGAAGCCGCATATATTCTTGGCATTAAGATCTATAGAGATAGATCAAGGAGGCTACTTGGTTTAAGCCAAAGTACATACATTGACAAGGTCATTAGAAGATTCCGTATGGAAAATTCTAAGAGAGGAACCTTGCCCGTGTTACATGGAGTTTCTCTAAGCAAGACTCAATGTCCTAAGACAAAAGATGAGCGTGAGAAAATGAATGATGTTCCATATGCTTCGGCAATTGGGTCCATCATGTATGCCATGATTTGTACTAGGCCGGATGTATCTTATGCTTTGAGCATGACAAGTAGATACCAATCCGACCCTGGCAAAAATCACTGGATAGCCGTAAAAGCGATTCTTAAGTACTTGAGAAGGACTAAAGACTTGTTTTTGGTCTATGGAGGAATGGAAGATGATCTCGTTGTAAATGCTTACACGGATGCAAGCTTCCAAACTGACAAAGATGATAGCCGATCGCAATCGGGTTTTGTGTTTATGTTAAATGGTGGAGCTGTAAGCTGGAAGAGTTCCAAGCAAAGTACAACCGCTGATTCTACAACAGAAGCTGAGTATATTGCTGCATCGGATGCTGCAAAAGAAGCTGTTTGGATTAAGAAGTTCATAATTGAACTTGAAGTGGTTCCTAGCATTGCTAATCCAATAGACCTTTATTGCGATAATAATGGTGCTATTGCTCAAGCAAAGGAACCAAGAGCACATCAGAAATCCAAACACATACTTAGGCGTTTTCATATCATTCGAGAGATCGTTGATAGGGGAGACGTAAATATATGCAGAGTACCTACTGATGACAATGTTGCGGACCCGCTAACAAAGGGACTTCCACAAGCTAAACATGATGGTCATGTTAGGTCTATGGGTATTAGATACATGGGAGATTGGGCCTAGGGCAAGTGGGAGATTGTTGGTAGTGGTGCCCTAGGCACGTTTAATAAACGTTGTAATTGTTATCATTAATTTCATATCAATAAAGAGATGTTTTGATTATTATTGTTGTTCATGTTTACTTATAATAATCCCCGTCCCTAGTACTTGTTAAGCACTAGTATAAAGGCTAAATGATTATGGGATGATCATGTTAGATTTATGGGTACTTGTTTGGAACAAGGTACTGGACATGACCCGCTCTATGAGATTTATGTCATGGTCTATGTCGTACATATATCTCATATTAGTTATGTCATTTGAATCCTAGACATGAAGTTATTATAGTCTTCCACTTGATGAACATTATGTTTGACATATTCAAACGCTACTTTTAACCGAGTAGTTATAAAGGATATGATTGGCATAATCGGAATCCCGTTGGGAAGAATAATAAGCTAAATGGATTTGTCCCTCCTCGGAGAGATGTCAAGCTTGGGCCACTCGTAGGAATGATGTTGATGAAATGTTCGGCCGGACTCAGATGAATTGATTGGATCAATGTCATTTGGATTATCAACATATTCGGAATCGAGAAAGTATTGAACAAAACAAGTTGACTGTTTGACCATGACTTGTGTTCAATGACATCGTGGACAAAGGGATTGTGACATATTCTAAAGGAATGCGAACTTGTATCTAGTTACACTATTTGGGTAGGTATGACGGTTTGCTAGAACCTAATCATATCTTATGGGATCATGTTTGAGCTCATTGCCAACTTAGTATAATCCTAGAGGGTCACACACAATAGAACGAATCTTTAAAAGGGACTATATTGGAATTTTGGAAATTCTGGACTTTCTGGGAAGTGGGCGACCGCACATAATGGACTGGGCGGCCGCACAATTATCTCAGAAATGTACCAGTTTTATTTCAGATAGTTGTGCGACCGCACAGAGGGTTTTTGGCGGCCGCACAGTGCTGTCGGGTGGCAGATTCCTAATTTGATTTGGAAACGAATTTTGGAAGGATTTTGACACAAGTTTCCTATTTGGAATAGGTCATACTTGTGTATAAAAGAACAAATTCGGCCAGCACTCAAGCCTAATGATTTTGTGAGTCTCAAAGAGTTTGAGAGAGGGTTTATTTTGTTCCAAGACATTCTTGGTTGAGGAACAAAATAATACACAAAATAAATTCCATATAGTTCTTTTGATTGTGAAAAAGTGTTTCACAATTTGGTCTAGCAACCAAGATCAAAGAAGCTACTTTGATATTCGTTCGAAGTGTGGATACCGCTAGAGGGTGAAAATCATCATCTTCAAAGTTCGTGTTCAAGCTTTGTGATCGTGATCAAGTCTTCAAACCTCACCAAAGACCAAGAGAAAATTTGATAGCAATCAAGGGTTAGTTTATTCCTTTGTTCTTATGTTGTATTTGATTTAATCATATGAACGGATCTATGGGCTTTGGGTTTCAAAATTTTAAATGCTAAATTCCGCTGCGCATGTTTGATCGAAACCCAACAGTATCCATCTAAAGGCTTAACCTTTCCATTTGCTACCAAGGCTTCAAATGCTTCGGCTTGGGTTACTCCTAGAAAAGGAGTGAAAATTCGGTTGTTGGCGGCACCTTTTTGACTTTTGAGGGATGGGCCACTTGAGCATGTTTTACCATTGACCTTTGCCTTGTTGTCGGTGAATTCTTGCAAACAGGCCTTGAGTTTGGACACTTCTTCCTCGTGAATCCTCCTCTCAAGAGAAATACGGGCTTGCCACCAATCATCCTTGCAGCGGGCATCCTCGACAAGTCTATCCATTTGTTCCCCCATGGCTCTTATTATGTTTAAAAGCCTTTCGTTGGACACGGAAATGTTCTCACCCTTGATGTTGTTGCCGTTGGAAGCCATTGGACCTATTGAAAGAGCACGGTTGATCTTAGATTGGCCCACAAACACCTTTTGAATAAAATAATTTGACCCACAAACAAAAAAATGACTCAACCACATAGAGAAAAAGATTTTTTTTATTTATTTACAAAAGTCGGAAGGACGGAGTCCTTTTTGGGGTTTCTAGAAATATAGTGGAATTGTCACACTAGTATATAGACCTTCTCGCGGTCCCATATACTCATCGGATTCCACCACGCTTTTGATCCCTACATGTGATGGGAGTAAACTAAATTAATGTCATAAAGCATACATGCGGGGACAGAGTTTTATTTCGTCCATAATAACCACTTGGGGATGGAGTTTTATTTCGTCCATAATAACCACTTGTTTCTTTTGGAAACTGCATGTATGATTTGATGACATTAGTTTAGGGAAATCTCGACACATAAAACCGACTTGGTCACGGAGTGTTATACCCTAACTAGAATTGTGTTGGCTTGTGCTCGGCTAAAGAGAGGTTTAAGGTCACCCCCGGCATGTAGTCGTGAACTACGCCACGGGTTGAGGTTTACCGCTTCGAGAGAGTCAAGGTCGGGAGGAGCTTGAAACTCTCTAGGACGGGCCTCGATGGGTTTGGGGTTATGAACTCGTGCGACTCGATAGTGAGCAATTGATAAGAATTAGTGCACGTAGTGTGAGGTCCAAGAAGTGACAAAACATTTTATTTTTTAATGAAAGAAAAAAAACAAATAAACACAAATGTACAACTTTCGAATCACCCGTGTGACCGATAAAATAAACAGAAAATTAAATCATTTATGTGCAAGCCCGGTGCCCACACACTGTCAAAACTGTTCTGTTCTAGAAATGCGCCCAGAAGCGTGTGCATTGGGCTGCCTGTGCGGAAGACGCGCGCGTTAGGAGGAGGCGAGTAGAGGCGCCCGCTTCTGAGTGATAACCTGCAAATCAGTGGGTTCAAGGGATTGCCTTGACCCTAAATAAAAACTTTTTTTCCCCTGCAGAATTTGTTAGCACAAAAACATGGAATGGAAGGACAAGAAGAGAGGCGGGCGATTCTGGTAATTGGGGTCGGACGCGCGCGCTTTAGGCCAAGAAGGCCAGAGGCGCGCGCTTCCAACCTTTTTTACCAGAATGCCCAGAAAACATAATAAAAGAACACCAAAAGCAGAAACGCAAGTTTAACCCTCTAAATTCTCCCCAGCAGAGTCGCCACTGTAGATATCCCGGGAAAATCACAACTTGGCTAGAGCGGTGAATTATCCTAGGATGTCTATTTGATTTTATTTTGTAGAGTCGCCACCTATGTTTTTAGAGGAACATAAGAAAAACCTAGAGAAATAGCCTATTTTTAATATTACGAAACCAAAGATTCAGGAGAGAAGGGTTCGGGGGTTAGGTGACGGAGTGGAAAGTACTTAAACACCCACTCCGCCCGGCTTACGCGGGTCTTGCTACTAAAGCCTAAAGGTGCTCTAATGTAAAAAGTCCTTCAATTTATTAATAGTGCTAACAATTATAATGTAAAGAAAAGGGGAATAAAAGAGAATTGTTTTATTGATTTAATACTAAAGATTACATTAAGAGAAGAATGGTAAATTAAACTAGGTTGAAATGTAGGGAGATAACCTTAACCAACTTTAATGTAGTAAAGTGGTCATTTAGTCATGTCCCAATTGATGGGGATTGCATACATTACTAGACAAGTAAAATAAGAAGAAGAAAAGTTGTACCTTTAGAAGGAGAAAGAAGACTTGAACTTTGACTTGAGATGGAGTTGTTTGTAGAGAAATTGTTGTGCAACAATTTGTGTAGAGTTTTTGTAGAGAAATGTGTTTAAGAGAATTTGTATAGAGTTTAGGTTCAACTCTCAAATTGTGTTGTTTTTCTAAGGTAGAAATGAGAGGTTTAAATAGGTAGAGAAAGGAGGGAAAGAACCTTTTCTAACCAATAAGAAAATAAAGAAAATTAAATAATAAATAGAAAATCAAATGAAATAAAGATCAAATATTTTGTTTTAGGGAAAAGGCTAGAATATGGGATTTGGGAGTTATGAAATAAGGGGGGATGAATGTGGAGGTAAAAAGAGGTTTTTGTGATCAAGAAAATAGAGGGAAAAGGCTGCAGCCCGTAACTGCTATAATGGGAGGCGCGCACTTCCTGCTTTGGTCGCGAGAGGCGCGCGCAGCCCACTAGAAGTGCCGGATGAGCCCGCGGGTGGAAATGACTGAATGACAGAAATGACTCTAAACTTAACTCTGTTATGCAGTTTAGTCCAAAACTAACATAATCAGTTAGGAACTTAACCGAATTAACAGAAATTAACAAAAACAAGTTAAATAAAAATACTATGTATGCAATCGGGGTGAGAGGTCTAAGGCGGGGTGTCTACACTAGGTAATTTAACTAGAGGGAGATTTTCTCCATCAAGTTTTTGCATGTAAATTAAAACAGAAACATAAAACAAGCGGGGTTTTAGTTTGATTGTTTATTAAACTACTAAAGCAAGAAATAATTAAACTAAAAAAACAAATAAAAGCAAGAATTAACAAATATTAACAATTAGATTCACGAATTGGGTTCACAAATACTTTCACTCTATGCCATGCTCATAATAATAAGATCAATCTTAATCTTGGGTTCGTTCACATTAGTAAGGATTTGGACGGTTTGGTGTGCGATTTGCAATCCTAATATCCTCTTTATATTATACTTTAAGTTACGTCCGCATAATATTCCAAGAATTCATGAAGAACTTAAGAACATAAAAACCTAGATCCGTTTGATTTCAGTTACGTCCTCAATTGAATCTAACTATCAAAATAGTGGTCAATGTATCAATGCCCGAGTTACCGCAACAATTAATACCCAATAGTTAAAAGGCCAATTTATATCTTAACATATAATTGAAACCCTAAAACTAGAATGAAAAATATTTTGATAAACAAGAAATAAGAATGAATGAAAGAATTAAATCTATAGCATAGAGATCAAGTATTGTTACTACCAATTTATGAATCTAAGAATTAGCTACTAATAATAATAAAACCAAGAACAAAAAATAAACTAAAGAACATCAAAACCTGAATTAAATTGATGAATAATTGATTACAACCTTGAATCTTGAATAAAAATATATATAAAATAATGTGTATGGAGTATTATATTTATACTAGGGATAAGGAGGTGTAAAAATAGGAAAAACCCTAGGATTCCTTGTTGAAAAAGGATAAATAAAGTGATGGTGGCCGAAATTCCCCAGGAGCCCTTGGTATTTTTGAGTTTCCAGAAAAGTCCTTAAAAATTTTCCCAAAGGTCCTCCAAAAATTCCAGAAAAGCCCCCGGAATTTTGGAAATCACTGAAAAGCCAAACCATTTTTGGAAATTCCTCTAAGGTCCCTGGCCAATTTCCCCTAAAGCCCCTCTCAGGAGCGCGCGCTCGGTCCGGAAGAGTGCGTGCGCACCTTCATCACAAAATGTGGAGTTTTGATCCAGTGTGGGTACGCGCGCCCTATGCTTGGTGTGCGTGCGCACCCCTTGTTTCGCGGCTTGTACATTTTACGCGCAATCTTCTGGAGGCCATAACTTCTTCATACGAACTCCGTTTTGGACGTGTAAACAATCGTTGGAAATATATTTTCGAGTACTATCCAACGGACTTGATTTCTCAGAGTTCACGTCACTTTATATTTATGTTCTAGTCCGTTCTTTATCCTTCTTTTTCGCACTTTAACGCCTATGAATCCATGCATTCTTTTGCTCCTTCCCTATACTCATACACACTAAAAAAACCATCAAAACACCCAAGGTTGAGAATCTAATAAGTTATAGAAGTATATGATTTGGATGGGTAAAAACACATCCATCATCTGTTACTTTGGTTAAGTTCCTAACTGATTTTGTTAGTTTTGGACTAAACTGAGTAACAGAGTTAACTTTAGAGTCATTTCTGTCATTCTGTCAATTTTACCCTCAGGCGCCTCCGTCACAGTCTATGGGATCCGCGCGCATTTGGCTCCATAAGCAGGACCCGCGGGCTTCTCACAATAGCTGTTACGGATTTGCACCAATTTCCCTCCATTTTCTGAGTAAAAAAACCTCTTTTTTACCCCTAAGTTCACCCCCTAGTTTCTAGTTTTGTAACTCCCAATCCCCCATCTCTAGCCTTTTCCCTAAAAACAACATATTTTCTCTTTATTATTTTTATCTTCCTTTATTCTTATTGGTCCAATAACCATATTTTCCTTCCCTCTTCACTTATATAAAGGACCTTCTTGGTTCATTTTTAAGGAGGAATTTCAGAAAGGACTTTGAGGGGGGACTTTTAGGAGGAATTTTGACACCAAAAACTCTACAAAAATCTCTACACACTATTTTATCTACAAAACACTTCATTTCCTCACAAAGGTTGAAGTCTTCATTTCCTTCCCAACAAGGTACAATTCTTCTATTTTTTATTTCTTTTATGTCTTTTTAATGTATGCAATCCCCATCAAATGGGACATGATCAAATGATCACTTCGTTACATTGAAGTTGGTTCAAGGTTATCTCCCTACATTTTTATTCCCTTTAATTCCCATTTATTTCTTGATGTAATTGTTAGCACAAATTTATATTAATAAAAGAAGGACATTTTAGCATAAGAACACAAAAAGTAGCAAGACCGACTTTAGCCGGGCGGAGTGGGTGTTTAAGTACTTCCCACTCCGTAACCTAACCCCCGAACCCGTCTCTCCCGAATCTCTGGTTTTGTATATAAAATTAGGCTATATTAGTTTTTCTTATATTCCTCTAAAACATAGGTGGCGACTCTAAACTCTAAAACCAAATAGACATCCTAGGATAATTCACGCACTCTAGCCAAGCCGTGGTTCTCCCCCGGGGTATCTACAACTGCGTGTCTAAGTTCCTTAAGTATTGTATGGCTGATGGGAAATCTGTTACTGATCAAGTACATGAGTTCCAGATCATATTGCAATCACTCAAGGATGGGGCTATGGAACTTTCTGAGAAGTGCGTAGTCATGTCAATCATTGAGAAGTTTCCTCGGTCTTGGGAGGAATTTGGTATGACTCTCAAGCACCGTACTGGAAGCTTGACACTTAATGATTTGATAAATGGAATATCAATCCAGGAAGTGCACCATAGTAACGGTGTTAGTGTGCCTGTGGAGGCTAAGGCCAATGTGATAACTGCCAATAAGAACAAAAGGAAATTTGAGAAAACTGGCTCTAAGGATAATAATAATAATGATAAGCTGAAACCTAAGAAACATATCCAAAAAAAGCCAAAAACAACCAAAACCTGCTAGAATGATGGAACAATTGGACACTTTTCTAGGGACTGTCCCAAGAAATGAAAAGTGGTACAAGGTTTTGCTGATCAAGCTCGGGCGAACATGGTCATTGGACCATCTGATAATGATCCTGTTGATGATACGTTTTAGCCTGAAGTTGATGCTATTACCAGCGAGATTACCAATTATGTAACCTTTAATCCTAAAATATTTACTGTTTATGAACCCAACGAGTGGTTGGTAGATACTGGGGCAAATGTGCATGTTTGTGCTGATAAATTGCTATTTGTGTCTTACCAGCCTGAACATGGTAGATAAGTGACGATGGGGAATTCTAGTGCTGCAAAGGTGCTTGGGACTGGAAGCGTAGACCTGAAGTTTCCTAATGAGCGCATTCTGACCTTGCAACATGTGCATCACATTCCTGACATTCGTCGTAATATCATTAGTGGTTCTTGTTTAGTTAGAGAAGGATTTGAGTTTTCATTCAAGTATAATAAGGTTATTATTTTGGATTCTGGTAGTTTTATAGGAAAAGGTTATGCTTCAGTTTCTTTATTTAAAGTTAGAGTTGAGAGTAAATTTGGTACTCATTTTATGCTTTTGCTGGTAACCAAAGCCTATCGTTCCCGCAACCACTTTGGTACTTTGTTTATAGCTTTTTTTAGGGTAGAATGCGGAAGGAATCCTATCTCCAAAAGCAACTCAAATTGTAACTGGATCTGGGGAAATAGCACTCGCTGGAAGGGACGACTTCTGCAATAACAGGTGTGGATACTCTCTTTATTACCCTGGGGAAAGTGTTTAGCTGTACACCTCATTTTCCTGGGATTGTAGTTCAATCGGTCAGAGCACCGCCCTGTCAAGGCGGAAGCTGCGGGTTCGAGCCGTTTTCTCTCCTCTCTTTACTTTTTTTTCTTTCATCTAGTAAGGAGTATAGTTTGAAACTGATTTGGGTAATTATATGTGAGGCTTCTTCTTCTATTCCCAGTTCGGTCTTTGAGTAAGAATGAAACTTGTTGAAGTTATGTGGGAACAGACTCCTTTAATAATGCTCCGCTTCCAAGCCCCCTCTTTCACACCCAGCGAGCTGGTCATTCTCCTATTTTTCAATGTTCATATGCCACATCCTCATATGCATCCAATGCACGTACGCGTACGTATGCATGTACGCTCAGAAGTCTCTCTGTCCTTTTCACTTCTTATTACTCTTTTCGTTCACTTTTTCTAACATTTCTAGGACCAACTAATTCATTCGGGCGAGACATCTTATGATGTCATGATGCGCCCATTCCTATGGCCATTCCTTTAGTACTTCTGGCTCTCGGGAGTCTCTTTGTAGGATACTTGACCAAAGTGTGACCTGTTAGCCAATAAGTAAGTACTGTGATGAAGCGACTCTTGCTCCCCCGACACGATCGTATGTCTTGTCACTAGTAGGTGCAGCAAGCCGTGAGGGAAACATGGCGATCAAAGTCTTCCAGGAATGGGGTAGTCTTTGAGAATGTGGAAGAGGTCGTCTCCTTTTAGCAAGTTAAAAAAGGTGTAATTCCATGTTGGTTTGCTTCCTCCACCAGCTGAAGCGGATTGGTCAAAAAGACATTTTGTAGCTTGAAAAACGGGAGCTAACAACCGCCCCCCGGCCCAAACATGAGCCGAAACCCTTGCCTTCTTTCTACGCTCATCAATGATAGTTTTATTTATTATCCTGTTTCTTATTCTATTGAATTTTCAAATATTTGGCATGGTCTTTTAGGACATATTAATTTGAAATCTGTTAAAAAGATAATGAATTTGGATATTGTTCCTAAGCATGCTATTGATAAAAATTCTAAATGTCATGTTTGTATTGAAGCTAAATCTGTTAAAAGGCCTTTTCATTCAGTTAATCGAGATTCTGAAATACTTGATTTAGTGCACACCGACATTTGTGAATAATGGCTTGTTGACCAAAGATAAAAAAAAATACTTTATCACTTTTATTGATGACTGTAGTAGATATTGTTATGTTTACTTGTTTTATTGAATGGAAAAGACGAAGCACTTGAAAAATTTATTATATTTAAAAATGAAGCTGAAAAACAAACTGGCAAGAAACTTAAACGGTTAAGATCAGATAGAGGTGGTGAATATGAGTATAATCCGTTTATGCATTATTGACAAGAAAATGGCATAGTGCATGAAGAGACTCCCCCTTACACACCTCAATCTAATGGTGTTGCTGAACGTAAGAATAGAACCTTTAAAGATATGATTAACAGCCTACTTATAAGTTCTGGACTACCTAAGTATATGTGGGGAGAAGCTTTGAATACGACTTGCCATATTCTGAATAGAGTTCCTCCTAAACATAGAGATGAAAGTCCATTTCAACTTTAGAGAGGTAGAAAGACCAACTTGAAATACTTGAAAGTGTGGGGGTGCCTTGCAAAGGTACTTGTCCCTGAACACAAGAGAAAGAAGCTTGGTCCTAAAACTGTTGATGCTATCTTTATAGGATATTCTGAAACGAGTTATGCATTGAGATTTCTGATTATCAAATCTGAAATTTTTGGCATAGATGTTAACTCAATTGTTGAGTTACGTGATGCAACATTCTTTGAAGATGTGTTTCCCATGAAAACCGGACTCCCTAAAGAGTCAAATACCACGTCTAATTTAATTCCATCTCAAGTGGAAGAGATGACAAACGTGGGGGCAGATCCAATTGGTTCTTTATCTGATGATGAGGATGAACCAAGAAGGAGTAAACGGGCTAGGGTTACCAAGGATTATGGAAGTGATTACATCACTTATAATATCGAGGGTGATCCTAATACCTTCAAAGAAACTATGTCATACCCTGATGCTACGCAATGGAAGGATGCCATCAAAAGTGAAATTGATTCTAGTGTCTCAAATGGGACATGGGAATTAGTTGAACTTCATTCTGGTTGCAAAGCAATTGGATGCAATTAGGTTTTTAAGAGGAAACTCAAACTTGGTGGAACCGTTGATAAGTTTAAGGCTAGATTAGTTGCTAAAGGGTTTAAGTAGATGGAGGGAATAGACTATTTCGATACCTATTCACCAGTTGTTAGGATAACTACAATCCGTATTCTCATAGCATTGACTTTTGTGTATGATCTACATATCCATCAAATGGATGTGAAGACCACCTTTCTTCATGGCGATCTTGAGGAAGAGATTTATATGGATCAGCTTGAAATATTTGTAGCATCTGGTAATGAAAGAAAGGTCTGCAAACATGTTAAATCCTTTTACGGATTGAAATAAGCCCCAAAGCAGTGGCATGAGAAGTTTGATAGAATTGTCTCATCGTTTGGCTTTATTACTAATGAATTTGACAAGTGTGTCAATTCTATGAGTAAAGGAGATAATTGTATTGTCTTGTGCCTATATGTTGATGACATTCTGTTATTTTAAAATAATATGAGAATAATCGATGAAACTAAGTCATTCTTGAAAAGTAAGTTTGAAATGAAGGATATGGGAGCAGCTGACGTGATCCTTGGACTTAAGTTGACTCGTTCAACTAAACGCATAACCATCTCACAATCTCATTATACACAGAGTGTAATTGAGAAGTTTGGTTATAAGGATGGTAAAATCATCAATACTCCATTTAGTCCGTCTATGGCACTTGCTAAGAATGAGAATGGAATACGTGTGGCTCATTTGAAATATTCTCATGTTATTGGGAGCTTAATATATCTTTCTAACTATACTAGACCGGATATATCCTACGCAGCTACGAGGTTGGCTAGATACACTAAGTGTCCGAATAGAGCTCATTGGGAAGCTCTAGGTAGTGTACTTCGGTACTTGAAGTGAACCATTTCCCTTGGGCTGCATTATGGGAGATTTCCTGCTGTACTCAAGGGGTATAGTGATGCTAGCTGGATTGCCCCTAACTCTGGGAGTTATGGCTGTACTGGGTATGTTTTTACCTTAGGCGGAACTGCAGTTGTCTAGAAGTCTACAAAACAAACCCTGTTGTCTCGGTCTACCTTCGAAGCCGAGCTAGTTTCTCTTGACACTACTGGATTGGAGGCTGAATGGCTTCAAGGACTTATGTCCGAGTTGCCTATAATCAACAAGCCTATTCCTATGATCTCTGTACATTGTGACAATACTGCCACAATTGAGAAACTTAAAAGTGTCAAGTTCAACTGCTAAACAGGGAGACACATCCAAATAAGATTTAAATCTTTAAGGGATCTTCTGTCTCGAAAGGTGATAGCTATAGATTGTGTTGGTACCAAGGATAACACAGCTGGTCCTTTAACTAAAGGACTCGATGTAGTCGTAGTTCAAAAATCCAGGTTGGGGATGGGACTGAAACCCGTCTGATTCACATGCGGTAGGAACCCAACCTATCTAAGTGTAGATCCCACAAAGAAGGTTCAATGTGGTAGTAACAAGCCGTAGGGTGGATTGGAACACCTAAAACAGATTGACATGTTATATGTCTGAGTCTGTCCCGTGAATAGCCTAAAAGGTGTTCATTACTGCAAGTATAGTAAAAGCTTTAGGCTTTGAATAGGATCAAGTCTTTTAGACAAGATGGTAGCAGTACATATTTGGAGATGCCCAACTAAATAAGTGTTATTGTTAGCCGCAATTAGAGGAAATGGGTTATTCCTCGAAAGCACTTATGATAGAGGATCAGGACGTATGACTTATACGCGTCAAACATAATGATAGAGGCTGCTGTTGTAACGACCCCAAAAACCCGTCCCTATTTATTTTATATTTTTGGGGATTTTAATTTGACATTATGTGTGCATTTTATGTGTTGCATCATAATTTATGACTTGCACATATTGTATGATTAAAGGTGCTATTTATTAGTTAGTAGTAATAATGGTTAAAGGAGTTAAATGATTAAGTTGAAACTTTAGGGTCCTTTATAGAAATATAACTTCAAGGGCTTAAGTGTTAAAAATGGAAGTTGGGTGACTAAAGTATAAAAATGAGGCAAAAAATCTTATAAACTTATCTTCTCCTCCCTCTTTCTCTGTGTTTGTAATGTTCTGCAACATTTCTCTCGTTTCTTCCTAGGGTTAGAGAAAAGGTAAGTTCATTCCATTTTGATTTTATATCTTCTTAATTACTTCTCCATTTTAAAATCTAATTATATAAAAATGATCAGGGCGTTGAGTAGGTCATTTCTACCCGATCAAAACATATTTCCTCGATACTTTTTCCGGAAATAGGTAAGTTACTAATTCCCCTTAAATGTTAAAATGGTCACATATATGTTGTATATGTTATACGTGGTGAAATTATTGTGAAAAGAATTTATTTGTGATACTTGTAATTTTGGAACAAAGTGAGTATTTGGTGGATTTGGTTTGGTTGGGTTCAAAGTAATGTTAGAGTTGTTTGGGACTGATTTTTGGTAGCCTTAGTAAGGCTATAAACGTTAAGTCTGTAAGTGTTGTACTTTTGGGACGGTGAAACGAAAGGAGTAAAAAGTGTGCAATTTTTGGCCTGGCAGGGCTTATGGGCGGTCGCCCAATATGGGGCCGGGCGGGCGCCCAAAACTACTGAAAGGTAAAATTTTAAAACAGGGCTCTTGGGCGGTCGCCCAAGATGAGGGCGGGTGGGCGCCCACTGTTGCTGAAGAAAATAAATTGTTTCATTGACTTGGTTTAGGACCCAATCTTGGGCTAGGTTTTGTGTCCTAGTCTAGGGTGCCTAGATAAGTGTTTTGGGAAGCTAAAATGGTAGATGATGATTTGGTTTCATATGTGTACAAGGTTGTGTTTATGACTAAAATGTCAATGTTATTGGGAACTCTTATGAGTGATTCTTTTGTGTGCTTCTTGTGATGTGTTTGGCTTGGTTCCCTACTTTGGAATCATTGCCCCGGTTGTTGTTTAAGCAAGTATTTATTACAGTGCTTTGTTTGAAAGTCCAGCTGGTTTTGTGCTATCGAGTGGAGGTGGAAAGGATTATAGTGGCACACAGCCAAGTTCACTATAAGGCTTTTCCACTGGACCTTTTTTCTAATCGAGTGGAGGTGGAAAGAATTATAGTGGCACACAGCCAAGTTCACTATAAGGCTTTTCCACTGGACCTTTTTCCCCAGTCCAGATTGGCCTTGGATGGGATGAGTTAGCTCCCTCAAATGAGCATTCGGGTTATGACTTTGTGTCAATTTTCCCCGTTGTTACTTTTATTCTTATGGTTATAGTTTGGTTTTCAGGATCCCGGCTTCAGCTAATTATACTGCTCAAATGGTTTTCTCAGATGGTTTTCTTAAATGGTATTCCCAGACGGTTATGTTCTTTCGGTAAACCTTGGCTAAGTATCAATGGTTATGTTCTTTTGGTAAACCTTGGCTAAGTATCCTTGTGATTGTTACATCGTTGTATGTGTGGTACAATGAGTTGGATTTGCCTCTCATTCTATGTGCTATGTGATGCTTATTATATTGTTCGTTATACTTATTATTATAGCATGAAACGTGGTTGCATTTTAGTAGCTTACTGAGATTCATTCTCACCCTTTATTTGTTTACTGTTTTAGATAAAGGCGAGTCCAGGGGATAGGACACTTTGACACGTGAGGACGTTAAAGTGGTAAGAGTTGGGATGTGTTTTGTAAAGGCTACATTACATAGATGTAATACCTTTTGGGTAGAGTTTCCGTGACTTCATCATTTTGTAACACCATTATTTTGGATAATGTTGGTGTATGTACATTTGTATAAAAGTTTGTAAGCCTTCGGGCTAAGTACTTTCGTTTGTGAAAGAGTTTTTTTTAAAGTTAAATGAAGTCTTTGAACTTCGAGTGTGGATTTTGTTAAACTTTATGAAAGTATATTTCAAAAAATTTTCTAAAAAGTGTTTTATAACGTCTTCCACTCGTGTCCCGAGCATGGGGCCAAGTAGGACCACGGGTCTGGGGCGCGACAGTTGGTATCAGAGCTAGGTTGTAGATGGTCTAGAATGACTATGTGACCTAGGAGGGTAGTTGTGTAGAGAATGAGTAACGTTGAGTTTTATGCAGGTACTTATTTAAATGGTTGGGACAGAAAGAGATCAGTCTGGGCCTTCAGGGCAGGGTAATGTTAGAGAAGAGGTTCGAATGATATTCCAAGGTATGTTTGAAACTGCAATGAAAGCAATTAACGACATAGTTGAGCGTAAAAGCAAGGTTGAAGCTTCAGATGTGACAAGACAAGGAGGACAGCCAAAACCACAACATCAGTATGGTGATGATAGAGGATCTCAGGGTACATCTTCGCAGCTTAGAGGATCTTCTTAAGGACCACAGAAAATCAGAAGTCAAGTTAAACGAGTATGTAGTTATTGTTGGAGGGAAGGACACTTAGAGGAGAAATGTTGGAAGAAGCAAGGTAAATGTATAAAATGTGGTCAGTTGGGTCATTTTCAGAAGGATTGTCCAAGAATGAAGAATAAGGCATTGGGAAGTGTTATCAGGTCTTCTCAGGGCTAGAAGAGGGATTCTTCAGGGAAGCTTAAGGTGCAGGATCGTGATATTGCCATCAATCAACAACATATCTCCGATTCTGCTAATGTGATTGGAGGTATGATTTCTGTGTCTAGTTTGAGAACACGAGCACTTATAGACCCTGGTTCTTCGCATTCTTATGTGTCTGTGCATTTTGCTTCTCGGTTGCATTTGTCTTCTGAGTCTCTACCTTATGTGTAAGAGGTGTCTATACTAAGGGGGGTATTTGGTGATTGATAGAGTGTTGCGCACTTGTGATGTGCAAATTTATGAGCATGTTTTACTTGCTGGTTTAGTTATTTTGCTATAGCAAGATTTTGATATTATTGTGGTAGGCTTTTATATGTTAGTGTGCTTCAATTAAGTATGGTAGATATATGTGTTGGGCACTCATGTTATTTATGCATTAAAGTCTGAAAATTGTTATCAGAAGGTTGTGCCGGGTATTTAGTTTACGTGGTTGGTAGTAGAACGTCTACATCTAAATTGGAGGATTAATCCTTTCTTTGTGAGATCTCAGATATATTCTTTATTGAGTAGTACATGTCATTTGAGGAGAAAATTGGGTTATATTGAGTTGTTACAGTACAATGCTACAGTGCTAATATCTAGTTTAATATACCTATAACATCGGTTGAGTTAAAGGAGCAAAGGATTCAGCTTGAGATATTTCTTGATAAAGGATTCATCACGTTTAGTATATCTACGTGGGATGTATCGGTATTGTTTAGTATAAAAAGATATAGTACTTTACGAGTGCAGATTAAATACAAAAAGCTCAACCAGGTGACTATAGCGAATCATTACTTGTTATCTTATATGGGTGATATATTTTATCAACTTCAGAGATCAGTGGTTTATTCAGTGTTTGACTTGAAGTGATTATTATCGGTTAAAAATTTGAGATGGGTATATTTCAAAGACGGCTTTTCATACCAAGTATGGGCATCATAAATTTGTGGTTATATTGTTTGAATTAACAATTGCTCCAGTGGTATTGTTGGATATTCTAAATTATATCTGTAGTCATAATTGGATTGCTTGAGAGAAGCAACGGGTTGTGAAATCAAAATATTATGTCTTCTTATTAGCGGATATATTATTTTGAGGAAGTTTCAATACAGGCATAGATATTGGTCGTTTAATTACGAAAGCAACAGTATGTACGTGGCTTGTTGGGATTGGCATGATATTGTTAGAGATTTATTGGTGAATTTCTAAGGTAGCTACACTGTTAACTAATTAACACAGAAAGATATACTTCCTCGATGGATTGATAAGTGTTTAATGAGTTTTGATTATTGAAACAAGGGTTAATAACAACTTCAGCATTTATATTACTTAGTGGATTTGATTAGTATTACAATTGTCAAGAGAGTATGACCGTGTTACTATTTTCTAATGGATATGTCGAGTTTTACCATTATAGTGGATCTAATCAACTCATTGTTCATGGTGATGCCTCGAAGAGTGATTGAGATGTTTATCCATTCAGAAATGTATGGCAGTTATGTATGCTTCGAGAAGATTGATTCTTTATGAACAAAGTTATCCTCACCATAACTTGAGGTTTATTTCGATTATACATTCATTGCATTAGTAAATGACTTTTGTAGAGCCATATTTGAAGTGTCTACCGACCATGAGAGTTGAAGTAATCATTTTCTTCAGGAGAGCTACACTTGAGACAATGCAAGTAGAGTATTATGTTATATCATTCAGGAAAGACAAATATATTAGAGGATTCCTTGACTTATAGTTCATGTTTGATAACACTAAATGGGGGAAGGTTAGAGTAATTGACATCTTAGAGTCCTTATGAGTCGAGATATGTGATGATTTTGCGATTGTGAAAGCTTTAAGTTTCTACTGTACTGAATGATTTCAACTATAGAAAATTACTAGTGGAATGAACGATGATAAACAACACGATTTTGTTCGTTGCTAGTGATGGAACTTTAACTTTTGTAGCAGAGTATGTAGTCGACACTTAGTGGAACCAACATGCATAACGGAATTCAACTACAGGTACTTGAAGAGATACACAAGACCAATTTAATTATGAATCCGAGTAAATGTAGAGTATTGAGATAAATTTGAATAGTTACATTTGATTTGTTTGACACGAGAAATTCTAAGCATTCAACTAAGTCATTGAGCTGCGAATAATCTGGAAGTAAAAATATCAGTGATCAGTTGGTTTGTGACAAGCCTTTGAGATTTCTGAGTGGATATGAATCTATTGCGAAAGGTTTCATTGAAGGAGTTACACTGAATAGTTGAGAACAATGATGTTGATTGATAGCGGATTGGTTACCAAGTTTCCTCACCTTATCTATATTGAGGGTATAAATGTTAATTCCAGTTGTTACTTATTTGTTCAGAAGATAGTTCGATTTCATAGGATGCCTACGAGCATGGTATTAGATATGGGTTCCTTATTTACATCTTGATTTTAGTAATCAATTCAAAAGGCTTTGAATTCAGAATTGGGATTTAGTACGGGTTTTCATCCTCAGAGAGATGGCCAGTCAGAAAGGACCATTCAGATTCTTGAGGACATGTTGAGAGCTTGTTCAGTTGATTCTTAGAATTCGTGGGATATACCTTTACTTCTCGTGGAGGCTTAATATATCAGTTCTTTTGAGATTTTGGGAAGAGTTGGAGATTAGGCTTATCATCTTGTGTTACCTCATTCTCTTAACAAGGTTTATAATGTGTTCCATGTGTCGATGCTACGCAAATCTGTTTATGATTCTTCTCATGTATGTCTAAAGTTTTATAGGATATTGAATCGATTAGGTCTTAGGAGAAGCATTCAGTTCAAGTGATTGATTCTAGAATTCGAGAATTGAGAAATGAGAGTATTCATTTTGCTTGAGTTGTATAGAGAAATCATAATGTGAAAGAATCTACTTGGAAGTTTCGAAATTGGAATGGAAAGGAAATATCCTTGGTTGTTTGAGGATCGAGGTAAGTAACCCTAAAATTCGGGACGAATTTTTTTTAAGGGGGAGTGATTGTAACGACCCCAAAAACCCGTCCCTATTTATTTTATATTTTTGGGGATTTTAATTTGACATTATGTGTGCATTTTATGTGTTACATCATAATTTATGACTTGCACATATTGTATGATTAAATGTGCTATTTACTTAGTTAGTAGTAATAATGGTTAAAGGAGTTAAATGATTAAGTTGAAACTTTAGGGTCCTTTGTAGAAATATAACTTCAAGGGCTTAAGTGTTAAAAATGAAAGTTGGGTGACTAAAGTATAAAAATGAGGCAAAAAAATCTTATAAACTTATCTTCTCATCCCTCTTTCTCTGTGTTTGTAATGTTCTACAACATTTCTCTCGTTTCTTCCTAGGGTTAGAGAAAAGGTAAGTTCATTCCATTTTGATTTTATATCTTCTTAATTATTTCTCCGTTTTAAAATCTAATTATATAAAAATGATCAGGGCATTGAGTAGGTAATTTCTACCCGATCAAAACATATTTCCTCGATAGTTTTTCCGGAAATAGGTAAGTTACTAATTCCCCTTAAATGTTAAAATGGTCACACATATGTTGTATATGTTATATGTGGTGAAATTATTGTGAAAAGAATTTATTTGTGATACTTGTAATTTTGGGACAAAGTGAGTATTTGGTGGATTTGGTTTGGTTGGGTTCAAAGTAGTGTTAGAGTTGTTTGGGACTGATTTTTTGTAGCCTTAGTAAGGCTATAAACGTTAAGTGTGTAAGTGTTGTACTTTTGGGACGGTGAAACGAAAGGAGTAAAAAGTGTGCAATTTTTGGCCTGGCAGGGCTTATGGGCGGTCGCCCAATATGGGGTCGGGCGGGCACCCAAAACTATTGAAAGGTAAAATTTTAAAACAGGGCCTTGGGCGGTCGCCCAAGATGAGGGCGGGCGGGCACCCACTGTTGCTGAAGAAAATAAATTGTTTCATTGACTTGGTTTAGGACCCAATCTTGGGCTAGGTTTTGTGTCCTAGTCTAGGGTGCCTAGATAAGTGTTTTGGGAAGTTAAATGGTAGATGATGATTTGGTTTCATATGTGTACAAGGTTGTGTTTATGACTTAAATGTCAATGTTATTGGGAACTCTTATGAGTGATTCTTTTGTGTGCTTCTTATAATGTGTTTGGCTTGGTTCCCTACTTTGGAATCATTGCCCTGGTTGTTGTTTAAGCAAGTATTTATTACAGTGCTTTGTTTGAAAGTCCAGCTGGTTTTGTGTTATCGAGTGGAGGTGGAAAGGATTATAGTGGCACACAGCCAAGTTCACTATAAGGCTTTTCCAGTGGACCTTTTTTCTAATCGAGTGGAGGTGGAAAGAATTATAGTGGCACACAGCCAAGTTCACTATAAGGCTTTTCCACTGGACCTTTTTCCCTAGTCCAGATTGGCCTTGGATGGGATGAGTTAGCTCCATCGAGTGAGTATTTGGGTTATGACTTTGTGTCATATTTCCCCGTTGATACTTTGATTCTTATGGTTATGGTTTGGTTTTTGGGATCCCGGCTTCAGCTAATTATGCTGCTCAAATGGTTTTCTCAGATGGTTTTCTTAAATGGTATTCCCAGACGGTTATGTTCTTTCGGTAAACCTTGGCTAAGTATCGATGGTTATGTTCTTTCGGTAAACCTTGGCTAAGTATCCTTGTGAGTGTTACATTGTTGTATGTGTGGTACAATGAGTTGGATTTGCCTCTCATGCTATGTGCTATGTGATGCTTATGATATTGTTCGTTATACTTATCATTATAGCATGAAACGTAGTTGTATTTTAGTAGCTTACTGAGATTCATTCTCACCCTTTATTTGTTTACTGTTTTAGATAAAGGCGAGTCCAGGGGATAGGACACTTTGGCACGGGAGGACGTTAAAGTGGTAAGATTTGGGATTTGTTTTGTAAAGGCTACGTTACATAGATGTAATACCTTTTGGGTAGAGTTTCCGTGACTTCATCATTTTGTAACACCATTATTTTGGATAATGTTGGTGTATGTACATTTGTATAAAAGTTTGTAAGCCTTCTGGCTAAGTACTTTCGTTTGAGAAAGAGTTTGTTTGAAAGTTAAATGAAGTCTTTGAACTTCGAGTGTGGATTTTGTTAAACTTTATGAAAGTATATTTCAAAAAAAATTCTAAAAAGTGTTTTATAACGTCTTCCACTCGTGTCCCAAGCGTGGGGCCAAGTAGGACTACGGGTCTGGGGCGCGACAGCTGTCATAGCCTTTGTTGTCTTGCTACCAAAAAAGGCTCCTACACTCAAAGGAATCAAATTCAAGACACCCGTTCATCTGGTCCTGTGGGGGTTTGCGTTGACTAGCGCTTAGGTAGGGCTTCAAGTCGGGAGACACCATCTACTGAAAGCACGACATAGATAATCTCTACTAGTCTTATCACCATGGATTTGTGGGGGATTGTTGGAAATTTGGCTTGAAAGGGTCAACTTTGATTGGGTCCCATTGACTTTGACCTTGGTCAATGTTTATACTTGTAGTATGTTATACCATGAACAATATTGGTGTTTTGGTTAAAGCCAAATGATGGATTAAATCCATACTTCTAAGACTTCAAAGATGAGCTTTTAAGATTCTTTGCTTCCAAGGATAAATGAGTTTGTTGCCATCCCACATGGGAAAGAAAAGGCGAGCCTTCCTTTTGATTGGAAGTACTATAGGCTTTTGGGCCATCCCACATGGAATTGGAATGGGTAGTTGAAGTGCCATATATTACTTGGAATTTCATAGTCTCATATTCAAGTTACATGTGAGGTGGGCTTGAACCTTTCCCCACACGCGCGCTCGCTGGGCTGGGCTGGGCCGGGCTCGGGCACGGGCTAAGGGCGTTTGGGCGAATGGTTCGGTTCGAGGGCGTATCTTTTTTGACAAAGTTTATTTGAAGTGTTCAATATTTGCAGAATGGTCCCTGACGAAATTGTTAGGTCAGTTAGTTTCTTAACTGGACTCTAACTGTCTGGTTTCTTTTCCATCAAGAAAAGGTAACTGGAAGTCGGATATGTTTAAGAGTCCTTATCTAAAACCTAAACCGACTTAATACTAGTATAAATATACGATCCCTATACCAGTTTATACACACGCAATTAATTGCAATAAACTGTTCTCTCTTTATATTCGTAATCTGTGGTTGATCGGAGAAGTGAGATTCCGGCGAAATGGGACAGCAGTCGCAAGTGGTTCGGTACCTGTTCGTGCGAAGATTTCCTGGCACGTTCCTGAGATCGTTTCATCCTCGGAGGAATTTGCCGCAACCCTCAGCCGCACCATTAGGGGGAAATAGTTTCTCTTAGGAGAGTCTATTACAGGCGACTCGATCTAAACTGATAAGTCTTCCTAACTCTCCTATTGTTTTTGTCTTTCCTGGATCCTGTTCTTGTGGGTACGTTTCTGCTTTTGGCTTAATCTGATATTGTTATATGCTTACGTGATTGCCCTGATTAATCTGATCGTTGCATATTAAATTCCAACATCACTTTGCTTGCGGTCTTTGAATTGTAAATCTAGTCCTGGTTTTTCGTTGGTGAGTATAGAGTCGCCACTTGGGCAGAGAAGGATTTGTTGATATTGGAGGAGCAACAAGTAGTCCATGAATCAGATGATATATGTTGGTGTAATTCTTGAAGTTGCTGGAACATGCCGCCAATGTGATTTCTAGTCTTGAACTAGTCGATGTGGGGCGATGTCTGTAGGGAGATGTCGGATCTGTGGAGACTCGCTGATGAGCTCCGATTGCTGGTGAGTGTAAGGGTGCTGATCTTTGGAGTTTTAGATAAGCGCTGGTGGTGGTCGCCGATGGGAATGCCGTATAGGAGAGGCATGAGTAGAGAGAGATAAAAGAGATTTTAGAGAGAGAGACGAGGTTGAAAATGAGCCAAAGGGGAGGGTCATTACAATTTCAAGTTAGAAGGGGTGTTGGTCCCAAAAACACAACAAGGGTATGAAAAGATGCTAGGGGGTGAATAGCCTATTTAAAATTTCATTTTTTTTTTCAAAATTCAACCCTTTTTCAAAAAGGAAAGTAAGAACCTTAGTCTGGGACAAAGGGAGTACTATGATTAACTAATACTATTAATACTTATACTTAATAGATATGATTAATTAATACTATTAATCGTAATTTTTAATTTATATAATAGTTAAAGATAATAGTAAATATATACTCCCTCCGTCCCAAAATGATTTTCTCATTTGTCATTTTTCATTGTCACAAAAAGTTCTTCACATTTCTACATTTTAGGCTTAAACAAAGCATGATTAATGAAGCAAGTGTTCATATCCTTAAAAAGTTTGAATAGTCAAACGCGAAGATCATTTTGGGACGGAAGGAGTATAATTGTTAGCTATAATTGTTAATTATTTTTTCTCTTCGCTAATAATATTAGTTACTATATTGGGTAATTATTATAGTTACTAATACTTATAATAGTAATAGTTAATCACCAAATGCTACTTTTCTCCTTGACTTACCCACGTGACTACACTATAACACTCTTCACCAACTTTATTAAAGTTGGTGAAAGTATTAATACACTAGATTGTTTTTTCCGCCCCCTTTGAGATGAAAGTGGAGTAATACACTATATTTGTTTTCGCCCCCATTGACAAACAGTTGAAGTTTTATTGTTGTGTAATTTTGCCCCCATTGACAAAAATTTCTGACTCCCCCACTAAACTTTAATATATACATATAGATTTCAAGACAGAATTAGTATGACCTTCTTACTTTTGAGGCGGTCTCCTGTGAGACCGTCTCACGCTGTGCGACGACTCACAGGCAGCCGGCCTATTTTTTTTTATTTTTTTTTCCACCCAATTTTTTTTCCTCCCAACAAAAGTAACACCTGTTATAACAAAATGTAACACTTTTTTCTCATATATAACACTTTTTTTCTTTCAAAATTTTACCACAATTTTGCTGAAATAAATTAAACATAACATAAGATTAACAACTAAACTAATGTAACATTTTATAATAAATCAATGTAACCTTTTTTTTCTCAATTGTAACACTTTTCTAGGGTTTTACATTCAATTGAAATGCAAAACCGATTATATACATGATTTTTTACTCTTTTTTTTGAAAAAAAAATGTACTACATTTAACCTATAAACTGTTACATTCATATATATAATATGTTACAATCATATATGCATTGTGTTACATTCAATTATTACTTTTTCTAACCACAAAAACTATTTATATTATTTTGCAAAACTGGTGTTACAACTTACAATAAAGTGTTACTTTTTAAAGACAAAACTGTTACTTTCTTTATAAGAACGTGTTACATTTCAGCAGACGAGCAGCCCAATTTTTGTTGTGGGTTAAAAATTATGTTTTTAAAAAAAAAAAAAATCAAAATATATCATGACCTATCTAGTTTTATTCGTCTCGTCGAGACGAACACACCGGTATTTTTAGATTTTTTTTTCGACTTCAAAATCACAAGATATTGCATTTTAAAATTATAAGAGGTTTTTTTTTAAGTGAGTGCCTCGTGTCGCGTGCTGGGTGGAGGAAGGGGGTTGCTGGGCGGGTAGGGCGCTAGAGCATCCATGGATGGGCGGGTTTTGACCCATGGAGGATCCGTCTCACATAGTGAGACGGTCTCATGGAAGTTTTTGTCCTTACTTTTTCTTTTGTAAAGACGTAAATTGGTTTAGTAATAGAATAAATGCCAGCGAGTTGAATATAGGAAACTTTCCATATAAGTATCTATTTCATTTCCATAGTTAAACCCTTCCTTATCAATAAACAAACAGAATATAAAAACTTCATAAAAAACCCTACAAGTATAATGTACCACTCTATTTTCTCTCTCCTCGACCTCTCTCCCTCAGCCGTCATTGTTGTCTCTTCGCTACTGCCTTCCTAGAATCTTAAATTTCTAAAAAGCTCAAAGAGAGGTTAGTCTTCTTCCCATTATAATTGGTTGCACAGGCTCTTCATATATGAAGAATACATGTCAATAATATATTCACCATTATTTTTTCTTTTTGTGAAGAATATTATATATAGGGGAAATGACAATTTAGGGTCCAAAGTTTGGGGGGTGTGTGCCAATAGGGGTCTGATGTATCAATTTTGTCAATTTAGGGTCCAAAGTTGCAAAAGTTGTGCAGGTTAGGGTTTTTTAACGATTCTGTTAACGGAATCCAGTTAAGTCACACGTGTTTTGACATGCACTTAACTGGAGTTTGTTTTGATTATTTGCATGAACATATTGTCATTTCAGATGGAGAAAATTAATAAAAAAATGAAATATTAAATTTTACTACTTTTTTATATTAAATTAACTAATAATTAAGACGTCATTTACCGAAAATATTTTTTCAAGAAATACAGTAAAAATATTTATTTCATTAGAACCACTATAAAATAAAAAGTATAATTTTAAAAAAGGAAAAAGTGTAAAAAAATTATATTCCAAAAAAAAACCCACTTTATTTTTTTAGAAAGAAGAAAGTGGGGATTTGGAAAAAAAAAATTCTGTGGTGGTGGTTAGTATTGTTTCATTATTAATATTGGTATTCCAATTATTTTATTTTATTCATAAAATTATTTTTTATTTTTATTATTAATTTTCCTTGTTTATAACTTCATTATTTGCGGTTTCAAAAAAAAAACACTTTTATTTTTTATTTGCTTATTATTTTATTTATTATTATTTTTGAATTAATTAAAATTATTCGAAAATATAATAATAAAAGTGAAAGAAAATTTAGGGTCAATTGTATAAGGGGTGTGTGAAATGACAGCCCAGGCGAACATCCAAAACTAACTCCAGTTAAGTTTTTCTGTTACTTAACTGGATTTTCTTTGCAACTTAGTCCAAAAACCCTTAATTGACTAACGTTGTTAACTTTGGACCCTAAATTGACAAAATTGATACATCAGACCCCTATTGGCACACACCCCCCAAACTTTGGACCCTAAATTGTCATTTCCCCATTATATATATTCCCCACTTTTTTCTTTTTTCGTTTTTTCAGTGAAGAATAAAATATTCACTAATTATGTGTCTTTGACAATATAGTATTGCAGAGTGCTTTTTTTTTTTTTTTTTTAACAAATGTATAGTGCATTGTTATATTAAGTTAATACCACATTCTTCGTCCCAAAAGATATAAAATTTCACTTTGATTTTATGATCAGTTTGATTGATAAAAATATTACTACCTCTATCCTTAAATGAGTCTCTAAATTCATTTAGGGACAAAGGGAGTATAAGTTCATTATTGATGCACAAAAAGAAAAAATAATGGTGAATATATTATTGACATGTATTCTTCATATATGAAGAGTGTGCATAATTAAAAACACCAATACAAAATGTGGCTTACAAAATGAGGTGTCATAATTATATTGGTGTTTTTAATTAGAGTGTGCCGGGTCCACTATCGATGTAGCCAATGAAATATCGCCACCACATCTTGTATCCTTCATTTTGTAAACTTTTTTGTAAGCCTAGCATTGCCAATAACAAAATTTAAAACCTTATGAGCATAACTGAATTTTCCTAAAAGTTTGATTACAATTTAATCAGACTGACCATCAAATTAAAGTAACACTATATTTTCATGAGAGTAGTAGTAGGTCTTAGAAACTTTCTTATGAGATTCTGACGGGCTATCGACTTTTTTTTAACCCTCGTACTTTGATGAACATTCGGTTTTAACCATTCTTATATTTTCATACCAATGACCTCTTGGTCTAGTGGTATCATGGCTTCCCTTGGGGGACTCAGGTTCTACTCCCGCTGGGAGCAGGTTCTATAGTATATAAACGGTTTATATACTAAAGGCACTATAAAACCATTCTTATATTTTCATGAGAGTAGTAGTACGTCTTAGAAACTTTCTTATGAGATTCTGACGGGCCTATCGACTTTTTTTTAACCCTCGTACTTTGATGAACCTTCGGTTTTAACCATTCTTATTATTTGTTATCAGTTTTAACCATTGTACTCTAGATTTCATATTGAGGTTCCAATGCATTCCTATTGGAATTAATTAAATTGTTATGATTAATTTTTATTATATTATTTTTAATATATTAACTTCATCAATTTTGACCTTTGTATATTTTAGGTTTCTCCGGTCATGGCTGAGAAGATTAAGATTTCCGTGGCGAAAACTTTAAGGGGCGCAGTGTGTATATTAGGCTTGGCTGCTGCCGTTCTTATGGGCACCAACAATGAGAAATCAACTAAATCCACGACTTATATATATGAAGCCAAAATTATCTATTGGGGCGCTTTCCAGTTAAGTCTATTTTCATCTCTCTATTTATTATTTATTAGTCCGCGGGTATCGTTTTAGGACAATATTTAAGTCTTAAAAATAGGTTAATTGCAATTTGATTTCTGACTTTTTTCGAAATTTGCAATGTTGATGCTGACTTTTCAATTTCGTCAATTGGTATACTCACTTTGTTATTTTGTTGCAATTCGACTACAAAAGTAACTGGGTGTTAGTTTTCTAACAGATTTTATGTCATGTGACTAGCACATGACGTTTTAAGATGTTTGTGAAGCTACACATAGTCGATTGGTATGATTCTTTTTTTTTTTTAAACAGAGGCTAATATTTTAATCTACAACATATATTTTTTGGTAAATTTTTTTGGTGAACTAATTATATTATATTAATTTGTAATTTAATTAAATGAAAATATTTAAAAAATAGAGGACATGGGAAAAATAATCTGAAAAAATTACTACTTTTCACCATGATATACCTTCTTTCCTAACGTTTACTTTCCTCCACCCCTCCGCCACGTTCCCGCATCACCCCTTCCACATACACTCTTCCCCGATTCATTCTCCTTTTCCTCTTCCCTTTTTTCATATCAAATATTTTTATGAAATGATAACCGCATATAGCATTTACTTCATATGAAACATATTTGAGGCTAATATCTTTTTTAGATTATTATTTCACATGCTTTTTTTATATATTTAAAATTAATTTTAATATAAAATAATCCAGTCACTCGAAAAATTGCCAAAAATGTATGTTATAAGTTTAAATATTAGTTTCAATTTTAAAAAAGAATCATATCAATCGGATATGTATAGCTTTAAAAATATCTTAAAACGTCCCTTAAACGTCATGTGCTAGTCAAATGACATAAAATCTGTTAGAAAACTAACACCCAGTTACTTTTGCAGTCGAATTGCAACAAAATAACAAAGTGACTATACCAATTGGCGAAATTGAAAAGACATCATCAACATTGCAAATTTTGGAAAAAGTCAGGAACCAAATTGCAATTAACCCCTTAAAAATATCATCTTAAGGAAACTTTCATTTTTATTTTCACGTTGGAACTTATTGCATGTTATGATTATTTTATTATATATATATATATATATATATATATATATATATATATATATATATATATATATATATATATATATATATGTAGGTGCTCAAATGAGAACCTAAATATCGTGAGAACCGTGAGAACCAATCATAACCATTAGATTAGAAAAAAAAATCAAGGGTCTATATGTTAGATACAATTGATACACTTCCATACATTACAAAAAATTCGATATTACACTTGGATACAATAGGTTAATAAGTATTGTATCTAAGTGTTGCACTTGGATACACTATGTTAAAACTAATGTATCCATTGTTTTTCGAAAATTAACTAATGTATCCAAGTGTATCCAATGTATCTAACATCTGGACCCTTGATTTTTTTTTTAATCTAATGGTTATGATTGGTTCTCATGGTTCTCATATAAAAGTACAAAAGATAAATGATTAAAACTGGTAAATTTGTTGCCTTATCTGTTAAGTTGTTTATAACTGATGTTGTAGTTTAATATAAAAATTTATGCAGACCAAACAAAACCTAGTTTGGACGCGAGGGTGTAATCCGGTTCGCTTATTATTTACTGATTTCATATTTTATACTAGAGTTATAATTTCTTAATATAATTGATCGTGCGAATATTGCAATCAGTTGAGCCGGATCCACGGAGTGATATCTGGATGCCTGTTAGCCTGAAAGAGATGAACAAACGTTAACTCAGCCGGGGCTTCACCGGCGAAGGCCCTCCGGCGTGAGAATGAGTTAGTCTGCTTAGGTGTGAAATCTGGAGAGAAAGAATGAGGTTAGAGAGCTTAACCTTCCTCCAGCTAAATGAGGGTGCTATATATACCCCAGAATCCATGCCTTGTCACCTAGATTCCTTCCTTGAATGTAGGGATTTGTACTTATCCACATCTATGACTCATCATGTTTGTATTAGGGCAACGCTTCTAGAAGTCATCAATGGGCCTAACCGGCGAATTGGGCCTGGCCTCCTATTCTTCAAATCATGGCAGCGTCAGATATAAGTCCGAGCTCGTATGACCGAGCAAACATTCCGCGAGGTCCGACCTCGAGTCAGGTGTGTCCGTGGGCACCGATGAAGGGCCCTTTTAGAGTAATCTTGGTTATCGTGGTCAGCTCGGCCAACGAGCTGAGAGTCAATAGAAACGGTATGGTATTCGGAATTCTTGTTAGGTTCCTCTTAGCTACGACTTCCCAGCTCGGTTCAAACGAGCTAATGATATCCAGGTTCGACCTGGGTTCGTTCAGTATGTGATGGTCGGGGCGTGTTAGGCCGGACTTCGTGCCCGTTTCCTCAAGTCGGGTCGTTCCTTTCAATAATGTACATGGAAGTTATCATATTAAGCATGAATGCATTGACGAAAGAAATTTTATTCTTACCATATTAAGAGAATAGAATTGCATAGTTATAAGAGTGTGACATAAATTATTTATTGTTCTCTCGAAAAAAAAAATTATTTATTGTTAGTTTCAAAGTAATATAATTTTTTGCAGGTTTTTTGTGAATATATTTGGTATAGCAAGTGGCTATAATTTACTTGTTATGTTTCTTCCTCGTGGGAGTGCCCTCTGGAAGTTAGTCGTCGCGCTTGATTGGGTAAGAATCCCTCCTCCGGCCTTGTTCATAAAAAAAAATAACATCATACTTTATTACTCCGTTATAAATATTATTAATAATAACTTATAATTTTTTATTAAAATAATAAATTTAATTTAAAATTATTGCTCAAATTTTCTTCATATGAACATACAAAAAGAGGTGACCTTTATTCTTGAACAAAGGGAGTATAACAATGGAACTTAATGTATTTTATAATTATTTTGATACATTTTATACTTATTTTATGAGTAAATATGTAGAAGAAATAAAAATTTCATTTAATTCTCTTCTTATGAAATATACTGTAGTTCGTTATAACATACTTTTACATCTTTAATACATTTGTTTCATACTCCCTCCGTCCCAAAATGATTTTCGCGATTGACTATTCAAACTTTTTAAGGATATAAACACTTGCTTTCCTAGCTATGTTTTGTTTATGCATTTGGTAAAGAACATGCGGAGGGAGTATAAACTTTAGCGAAGTATATACTCTTTTTTGTCCCATCAAAACTGTTATACTTATTTTCTTTTCAATTTTTTTTTAATGTTTCTGTTGATTGAACATTAACGGAAAAATAAAATAAAAAATCCAACCTGATTATCCGTATGAAATTAACTAACGTGTCGAATTATTGTAACAGATTATGACGACGCTAATGATAACTTCGTTTGGAATGACGGTGAACACATTGGTAGAATTGAAGATGGGAGTTGTAAAGGCAGGTTGGTCTCCGCTTTGTTCCATCGTCCCAAACTTCTGCAACAAGGCTATCATAGCCTCCTCGCTCGGCTTAGTCGCCCTCTTATTATGCGTTTCTTTCTTTGTCTATTCCATCGTCCTCCTAGCTAATCCTTTTCTAACCGATTCATAATGTTATATTACCACAAATAGTACTACTATGTGAAGATATGCGCAGATTTGTGAAGATATGTGCATATCTTTTTATTTTAGGTGATTTATTTTAGGTTAAAGTTTTATTTTGAGTAGCATTGTTTTTCCTTACTCTCCAAGTTTTTCCTTTTTCTTGAACTCTTGTACTCAATATATATCCTCCGGAGGTGAGAAGAATAACACAAGATGAATTCAACCCTAAATTAAGTTCTTTCATGGTATCAGGCTTACTCATACACAAGCCCTAAAACGATGCCCGGCGACGATGCAGGCGGCGGTGGCGCTAACCCACCGCCTCCTCTTCCAAAAATCGAATACAACTCTCCTTTCGACCTTGGTCCTCAAGATCGGCCCGGTGATTTCATTACTCCTACTCGCTTCCGTGGTGACAATTATGACGATTGGGCTGGCGATGTACAGACTGCCCTCGAAGCTCGACGCAAATTCGGATTTTTGGATGGATCCATCCCCTGCGCCGTTTCTCCTTGCACCGAATCCGACTGGCTTACTATCCATGCCATGTTGGTTTCTTGGATCATGAATACTATTGATCCCGACGTTAAAATCACTCTCTCAAAATATAGAGATGCTAAACGTCTGTGGGATTCTCTCAAATCTCGGTATGCTTTAGTAGATGGCCCTCGTATTCAACAACTGAAGACGTCGATTGCTCGTTGTGAACAAACCAAAACCATGCTTGTGTCCACATATTTCGGTAAGTTAACTGGTCTCTAGGAAGCACTTCACAATCATGAACCTATTATTGAATGCTCTTGCTGCGACAACTGCACTGCCAGACAACAACATGAGGCACGTAGGGCTACTGGTAAACTTCATGAATTTCTCATGGGTTTAAACTCTGAGTACTATGCCTCTCTTCGTACAAATCTCCTGTCTCAGGATCCCTTGCCCACTCTTGATCGGGCTTATCAGTTGGTGGCACAGGCTGAACGTGTACGTCTTGCTAAACCCATTCTTGATGACCCTCCGGATGTGGTCGGTTTTTCTCTTAAAACTGGTGGTCCTCGTGGTCGTGACAAACCTGATAGATCTCACCTCATATGTACTCACTGTCAGAAAAATGGTCACGACATCACTTCCTATTTTGAACTTGTCGGCTATCCAGAATGGTGGGGAGATAACAACAGGTCTACTTCTCGTAGTGGCAATCGAACCCAGCAAGGTCGCGGCAAAGGTTCTACTCGCACCAATTCTGCCACAGTGCCTGTTGTCGACCGTGGTCATGTTCATGTTGGTGCTGCAGCCGCTGGAACAACCTCGACCGCATCCACTCTATTTACCACTGAGCAGTGGAAAGCCTTAGCCTGCCTTGTTGGTAATACTCGTGTTCCGTATAATCGTCTTCATGGTACGTTTGACACATCTTCGTGGATCATAGATACAGGGGCTTCAAATCATATGATTGGGGATGCTTCCTGTCTTTTTTACTCTCACTCAATACAGACTTGTCCAGTCAAGCTTCCTAATGGCGCCTCTGTGTTCACTCATACAGAGGGTTCTGTTCGCTTGACAGACAATCTTATTCTTCATCATGTTCTTTACATACCGAATTTAAGCTGCAATTTGCTTTCTATTTCTCAACTCTCTGATGATATTCACTGCACTGTCCAATTTAATTCTTTTATGTGTGCTATACAGGACCAGTCGAGGAATCTGATTGGAACGGGGGTTAGGCGGGATGGACTCTACTATTTTGGTGGCTCACCGTCAGCATGTCACGTCTCTGTCAATGGAGCATCCTCTTTACTTGAGTTGTGGCATAACCGTATGGGGCATCCTTCCAAAAGAGTAGTAAAGCTTCTTCCTCCAGTTCGCCATTTGTCTGGTAGTCTCAGTCAATCGTGTGATGTTTGTTTTCGTGCTAAACATTCTAGAGATAGTTTTCCTATTAGTAAGTATAAGTCCACTAGAATTTTTGAGAAGGTGCACTGTGACTTGTGGGGTCCTTACACTCACATTTCCTCTTGTGGTGCTCGCTATTTTTTAACTTTGGTGGATGATTACTCTCGTACTGTTTGGATTTACTTATTAGTTGATAAAACAGAGGTTTTTCGTATGTTTATGGCCTTTATTGCAATGGTGGAACGACAATTTTCTCAACAAATAAAAATTGTTCAATCTGATAATGGTACTGAGTTTAACTGCTTACTTGATTATTTTCTTTCTTCCGGTATTTTGTTTCAAACCTCTTGCGTTGGCACGCCTCAACAAAACGGGCGGGTTGAACGGAAACATCGTCATATTTTGAACATTGCTCGAGCCTTACGGTTCCAGGCACATCTTCCCATCTATTTTTGGGGTGAAGCAATTCTTACTGCTGCCCATTTGATCAATAGAACTCCTTCCCCCTTGTTGGGTAATAAAACTCCCTATGAGATCCTGTTTGGGAAGTTGCCCTTCTATAATTCTCTTCGGGTCTTTGGTTCAATGTGCTATGTACATAATCAGCGAGCCAAAGGTGACAAATTTGCTAGTCGAAGTCGTAAGTGTATTTTTGTGGGATACCCTCTCGGTAAAAAGGGGTGGAAACTGTTTGATATTGAAACCAAGAAATTTTTTGTCTCCCGGGATGTGAAATTCTTCGAGAATGTTTTTCCATACAGTGACTCCAACATTGTACCTCATGTCCCGGATTCGGCTGATGTTCTTGCTCATGAGTCTGCTTTTGGAGATGATGATTTCTCTGACCAGATTATTATTACTCCAGTTTCCTCTCATGATGAACCTGCTCTTCCTCTAGAAACACCTGTTATTCTGCCAGAAGATCTTGTCGATACAGTTCCAGATGTAGCCACATCATCACCCACACCAGCACCTGCTCCCTCAACATCGACTTCTGTACCCTCTGTTGTTTCTGAGGACAGCACTCTAGGAAGGGGTATGCGGCAGAAAACTCCCTCTGTCCGTCTTCGTGATTATGTTGCTCATGCAGTCTCTTCCTCAAGTCCATCCCCCGTCTCTCCTCTTCCAATCAGTTCCTCAGGTACTCCTTATCCTATAGCTCACTATATAAATTGTGATCGTTTCTCTGCGAAATATCGTAATTTTCTTGCAGCAATTACTTTGGCTAAGGAGCCAAGATCCTTCCGCGAGGCCATGGCTCATGATGGCTGGAAACAATCAATGCAAGAGGAAATTCGTGCCTTGGAGGATAATGGTACATGGACTATGGTGCCTTTGCCGCCTGGCAAACGGGCTTTGGGTAGCCAATGGGTTTATAAGATTAAATATAATTCTGATGGTGCTATTGAGCGACTCAAATCTCGATTAGTAGTACTTGGCAATCATCAGAAAGAGGGTGTCGATTATACTGAAACGTTTGCTCCTGTAGCCAAAATGGTTACTGTTAGGGCTTCTCGCTATTGCTGCTTCAAAGAATTGGGAATTACATCAGATGGATGTTCACAATGCTTTTCTGCATGGTGATCTTGTGGAAGAGGTCTACATGAAACTCCCTCCAGGTTTTGACGCACCGAATCCCAACACAGTATGTCGTCTTCATAAATCCCTTTATGGCCTTAAACAGGCACCTCGTTGTTGGTTTGCCAAGTTACTGGCCTCTTTGAAAAGCTACGGTTTCTTGCAGTCTTACTCTGACTACTCTCTTTTTACTTTCACAAAAGGCACGGTTCAGATCAATGTGCTTGTGTATGTTGACGATCTTATTATTGCCGGGAACGATTCCGCTGCTTTACAATCTTTCAAACAGTACTTATGTGATTGTTTCAAAATGAAAGATCATGGTTCCCTCAAATATTTCCTTGGCATTGAAGTTGCCCGCAGCTCTTCTGGTTTGTTCTTATGCCAACGTAAGTACACCTTAGACATTGTCTCTGAGGCCGGCCTATTGGGAGCCAAGTCTTCTGGTTTTCCTATTGAACCAAACCACAAGCTTGGTTTGGCTACCGGTGCTCTCATGGACGACCCGGAATGTTATCGACGACTCGTGGGTCGCCTTATTTACCTGGCAGTCACTCGGCTGGACTTGGCCTATTCTGTTCACATTCTGTCTCAGTTCATGAAGGAGCCACGACTGGAACATTGGGATGCGGCTTTAAGAGCAGTTCGGTATCTCAAAGGCACCCCCGGCCAAGGTATTCTCCTTCGCGCCGACAGCGAGCTTACTCTTCAAGGATGGTGTGACTCGGACTGGGCTGCATGCCCTATCACCCGTCGTTCTCTTACTGGATGGCTTGTCTTTCTCGGCCACTCTCCCATCTCGTGGAAAACTAAGAAACAAACGACTGTGTCGCGTTCTTCTGCTGAGGCTGAATACCGCTCTATGGCAGCTCTTACTTGTGAACTTAAATGGTTAAAGGGTTTGCTGTTAAGCTTGGGTGTTCATCATCCCAAAGCTATTAATATCTTTTGTGACAGTCAATCGGCTCTACATATTGCCAAGAATCCTGTTTATCATGAGCGGACGAAGCACATCGAGGTGGATTGCCATTTCGTCCATGATGCTATTTCTGACGGCCTCATTTCTCCTTCTTATGTCCCTACCAAAGCACAGTTAGCAGACATCTTTACTAAAGCTCTCGGGAAGCAACAATTTGATCTCTTACTTGACAAGTTGGGCCTTCTTAACCCTCACGCTCCAACTTGAGGGAGGGTGTGAAGATATGCGCAGATTTGTGAAGATATGCGCATATCTTTTTATTTTAGGTGATTTATTTTAGGTTAAAGTTTTATTTTGAGTAGCATTGTTTTTCCTTACTCTCCAAGTTTTTCCTCTTTCTTGAACTCTTGTACTCAATATATATCCTCCGTAGGTGAGAAGAATAACACAAGATGAATTCAACCCTAAATTAAGTTCTTTCATACTAGTATATCTTTCACACTTCTATAGCAGTATATAAGCTTAGTCTGTTCTAGTCAGCCTCACTTTGACTTTTATGGTTTATAACGTTAAGATATTATTCTCATCTTTTGATTTCAAAAATGACAATCCGAGTGTTAACCCACACATACTCTTTCTGTCCCGAAAAGATAATCCTACTACTGTTAGTTGTTAGCATGAATCAACTTTGAGCAATAATTTAAGTTACTCTTAACTATCGTAATGAAAATTTAAAACTTGTTATTGATATACATTGTAAATACTTAAAAAAATCAATTTTAAATTATCATTAGGATAGTTAACACTAACCTACATTATTGTTCAAAGTTGACTTAAGTTAACAACTAAAAATTGGGAGAAACTTTTCGAATGGCGAGAGTATTATAAGTACTAAAGCTAATATTCGGAAAGTTATGCCTTTCACCTTATCTTTGATTAACATTTGCAGAAAGAAAATAAAAAATGAAATAGCAACTCAAATTAAGGCTAAACTCCTACCTCAGTCCACAGAGCCAGGCACATGAAATGTATGAAAATTGACAAACAACGCGTTTGAGTCCCGGAGCTGGTGCCATTGAAAGTCATAGTAGTCTGGATTTTGAATCTCGGGCATTCGATGTGAACAGTAGAGATTTAGTGTAAGGTCGTTTCAGGAATTCGCCCCCCCAGCTGTTGGGGTGCAACCCAAAGTCCCACATCGGCAATTAAGGAAACAATTGCAAGGTATATAAGAGCACCCACCCACTTCATTAGTATGAGGCCTTTTGGGGGTTGACCCAAAAACAAATCCGTGGGGCTGGGCCCAAATCGGACAATATCATACTAATGTGAGAAAGTGGTGGTGGTGGTCGCAGTCCCTACACCAGCCGCACATAACGTGGATGGGTGTTGATTTTGAAGAATATTTAATTTGGTCGTCTCCGATGACACCACATTTGTATGATAGATTCTGACCCAATCTATCATCATCAGCATGTTTTACTTCGACTAATTCAAATACTAGTTGGTACGTGCGCGCCCTTTACTCTCTACAATGAGGTAGAGATGAATTGGCCAAACACACTTTATTAATCCCTATAAAAAGTACCTTCCCAAAATAAACAATATCCATCCCAAGAACCCCCAAACATTCCCAGCTTCTTTCTCGAGTTCTGTCAGTTATGGAGGATATGTCAACTGAAGAACTTTAAGCAAGATCATCAAGAAAACAACGTTCATCAGAACATGAACTCCATTCTAAACACCTTCATTCTACTACTGCAATTCCAAATGGCTCCTCCTTAACCAAACAGAGTATGTCCGCTCTGTCTCTACACTTTGCTAATGTTCTGTTCAACACATATGCTTCATATACTGTCAGATAGTAATCATCCGACAGTTTTTAACTCGGATTTTGACTTCTCCTTTCAAAAAAAAAAAAAACCTTTCAAAAAAACTTCGGATTTTGACTTCTTATGGTCCATAAATGAACTTTGACCAAACATTAATGTAAATCAAATTTTTCTAGTGAAATCCAAAAGATTGTAATTGATAAATCATTAAGTGATTTGTCAATAACGATTTTTAAGATTTCATTGTGGTCATTAGATTGACACAACGCTTGGTTAAAGTTCATTTATGTTCACCATAACAAGTCAAAATGGGAACAAATTTTTCAGGATAGAGGGAGTATATGCTTCAGATTACTCTTCCCTATAACTGTCAAATTAGGCCCTACTTAATTTTGTATAAGACAGACTTAAATTAGGCCCTACTTAATTTTCCAAGTCTTATTTTAGTTCTATATCTGCAGTGAGATTAGGACCTAAAATAAAAGAAATGTTGAAGAGAAAATTGAACTTGGGACAAAAGATACTTCGATTAGGTGGAACCAAGAAAGTTTTCACGACAAATTTCAGTGTTAACGAAGGAGAGATTTTATTGAAGTCTTTCCGATGCTACTTGTCAACAACGTCCGGTCCCATTTCTGGTTTCCTATTCATCTCCACAAATAAGGTTGCGTTATGCAGTGAGAAATCGGTCAAATTTTCTACAACAAACGGACAACTCGTTAAGACTACGTACAAGGTGTCAATCCCATTGATACAGATAAACAGAGTTAGAGAGAGCAAGGATGTGAATATTGCATCAAAGAAGTACATTGAGATAGTTACTAGAGACGATTTTGATTTCTGGTTTATGGGATTCAGAAACCATCAAAGAACATTCATCTACATTCAGCAAGCAATCCCTCAAGCTCGCCAATGACTCGTCAACTTTGTCTGATTTACATCCGAAGAGAGCGATTACTTTTTTTCCTGATATTTTTATTATTCCATCATTTCATGTAAATTAAATGAACAAGCTTAACTCTATTACATCCGTCCCAAAATAAATGTCTATTTTTTGTTGGGGCGGAGGGAGCTAGGAATGTAATATGTTTCAGTAGTTTTGTGAGAAGTCCAGCGAATATGAGCCAAAAATTGGATATTACTGTAAGTACTTGAGTAATTAACCATACGGTTGTTGGAGATAAAATCTTGTAAATATTGAAAGGAAAACGATTACAATATAATTGAAATTACAATTACAAATTGAAAGAATGAAAAGAAACAATATAATCGGCTTTGATCTCTTGTATCCGAGTCGTGTGAAAACACACTCTCTTTAAGACTAATTCGTCCCCCTCTCTACGAGCGGAGGTTCAATGGGCAATATCCCCACACCTTCGTATGCAAGTTTTTGTCCGCTAGACTCTATCACCAATCTCGTCATCAATTTCCTTCATGTGGGGGATTGATTGTTGGAAAAATGTGTAAAGGAAATTGCGCGCGTTTCCTTTGAAAAATTGTTTGTCGATTTTATGATTTAATGTGGATTCACTAACTCCTACATGTTAGTAATAAATTGGTGTGTCCAATTTATTTAGTGGAATGTAGGAGTTGGAATGCTCAAAAAATATAATGGGCAAGTTGGGAATAGGTAAGTATCCCATCCCACATAGAAAGGGAAGGGAAAAATTCCCTAGGCTCCTTCCTTTTAAAAGCGCATCCTAAATGGGATAAGGAGGGAAATAATTTGAAAGACCATTGGTGGGTAAAGTCTTGAGAACATATCCCACATTGGTTTAGAATAAAAGGTGAGCTAGTTTAAATACAATTAACCATTTGTATGAGTTAAAATTGTGTGGACTAGAGGCTCTCTCCGCGCCCGGGTGCGCAAGGGGGGGTGCAAATTTCAGTTAAGATTTAACGATTTGTGCCTCGAACCACCGAACTCATGTGTGTGCGTCATGCGGACACGAATGTGGCTCCGGAATAGCCTAGCTCGGTCATGTGTTTAATCCTTGATCTGTAACAGCCCATTAATTCCAGTTTAATGAGGTAATTAAATGGGATATTCTGAGCAGTTTGTAATGGCCATTTTCAAAACAACAACATCCAGCAGTCTCACACCCTCTTGTTCTTAGCATTTTCCTTGGCCCGCCGGAGGTACTATTGTACAGTTTCTGTCCGGTCCATCCGTTGTATCCTCGGAGACAGGGGTCCAACGCATCCTCAAGCACAACATCGGTGAGGGGGCGAATTTGTCTTAAGGACAGTGTGGTTTCACACGACTCGGACAAACCCATCAAAATCATTTCCAACTTTATAGTTTTAATTCTGTTGAAGCTATATATGTAAATTAAATATAATATTTAGTTGTTAAAGAATAATTATCACATTTTATTTGATAAGAAATATTAGGAATTAATTAAGAAAAAATAAAAAGTTATTAAGTATGTTACAAATGTATTTGGTATGGGGCAATCTGAGAATGTTAATAGTTTAATCAGTTAAGTTGTTAACGGATATTGACGGTCGTTAACATTTGTTAGTGAAATGGGTCGATTTGGTTGATTTATAGATAGTACGCAGGTTAGTCTGGTAGTTTTGATAGTACGGTGATTAAATTGGTTGTATTGACATAGTACGCGGGTCATTTTGGTAGAAAACTCGTACCAAAATAGGGCGTACTAAAATAGGGCACAAATTCAGTCATTTTTAACGTGAACAAAAAAAATTGTAACTTTAACCCAACAATAAGAAACCATTACGCATGAACAGAGAAACACTTAACCTCACATCCGATCACAGCCAACCGAGCTTCTGATCAACCATTGAATTGAGAATGTCTGAAACCAAAGCATAAATTCGTTAATAAATATGGAACTAATGTAAACTAAAAAAAAGAAAGTACAATACATGGAAAAGAGAAACAAGTTATTAGAAAAGAGAAAAAGGAAAAAAAATATACAGAGAAAAGATAGGGAATTGGGGAGACGAAGAAATACTGTAATAACAAATCATAGATTTGGGAAAATTATGAAAATTGTGGCTAGTGGAATCGTAGAAAATTATGAGTTGGGCGACAGAGGAGATCGAGACTTACTTGGATTGATCTCCAGTCGTAACTATTGTGGCCAGGCCATCCTATGCGTGTAAATTGGCCAAGCGATTGTGAATACAAAGAACTACGCATAGGAATTGCAGTTTTGAGAGGACGTGAAAATGTCATCGGTTGGAGGAACGTGGGTAGTTTAGGTTAAATTCAGGCCATTGGATTAGTTTTTGAGATTGAATCATAGTCACTCATTATTCCATCATTTAGTAATTATAAAATGGGTTAATCTCAGCCACTCTTTATGGTGGTTGAGAAACAATCCTAGCCACTCTTTATAAAACAGTTATTACTGATTGCTATTGTATTATAGACTAGTATCCAAAAGCCCGCACCAATGGCACGGGTCTGTGTACAAAGACAGTGTGAAGTATGTCTAAATTCATGTAATCCACTTTATCCACTTTATAATTCGAACATGTAACTCCTACCAAATAGAAGAACAATGTCAGCACGGTGACAGTATGCAATTGGTCAGTCCTATAAAAGTGCACGATGTACTATTGAGAGATTTGAGAGAGAAGATGGATTGTCTTAACGCATTTACACCACAAACACACAAACGGAAATATTTACACCTTAAAAGTACAAATAAACAGGGCAAATTTTATTAAAATATTTTATTAATATCATCAAATAAATAAATATCCCAATTACATTCTACTAAGAAATAGTCTAAGTGCTCAGAACAAAAAATGAAAATGACAAAAAGGTACCTCATTAAAGACGCTGAAACTAAAAAACATGCCTCAACATCTTATAACATCTTTACTTGCACAATGGCGCTATACACCCCCCCCCCCACTCACACACACAAGAGAGAGAGGGAGAGAGGAGCAGATGAAGAAAGAAATCTGATACGGACATTTATCAGAACTCAAATGAAAATCCTAAATGGATGTAAATGCAGAATACATATCTAATAGTACATCCTCTGGCGTGTCTCGGCACATGCGATAGTTTAGCCTCCACTTCTCCGTTAGATTCAGCTCCTTTCTCGATTTGTTAAAAAAACACATGCAGTATTATTATTTTAAAAAAAAAATTGTTTTAAGAATAAAACAGTTTTTTGTAGTCCATACACATGGATTTTTGTTTATATCCACACAATTAATACTTACTATGTACATCTAGACTCAACTCATTAGAGATTGGTCATCATCGAAATAAAGTACATCAGGTTGACACTAACGTCATTGGTAATAATCAGTGTAAAAATAATGGAGACTCAATAGCCCATGCACATATTATTCATAGCATTAGACATCATTCAAACATGAAGGCCACTGTGTTGGCTATTTTGTGTAGTCCAACTTCATTTCCACGTGCAACAGTGCCTGTTAATCAATAAGAGCGATGATGAACATTAAATAACTTCAAATTAGGCAAAAGTCAAGAAGAGTGATAATGAACATTAAATAACTTCAAATTTGGTAAACTTCAAAAAGATCATCGAGGAGCCTTCCTCTTGGATCTTTAACATTAGTCATACCTCATAAGTTTTGGTCTCAAGTCCGTTAGGAGTCATGCAGCTACGAAGGATTGCATCACCAAGAAGAAAACCGTCAGCTTTGCATGAAATCATTATCAGATCACAGTATTTATTGTTGGGTTTCTAGGCAACATGCGCAGCAGAATATAGCATTTAAAATTTATGAAACCCAAAGCCTATAGATCCATTCATATGATTAAATCAAATACATCTACGATGAACACAAGAATACTAACCCTTAAAGCGTTTGATTTAACAAGCTTGAATTCGGTGGAGCTTTTCGAAACTTGATCACGAACAAGATCACGAACTTGAAGATGATAAGCGTCACCCTCTAACGGTATCCACACCACGAACGAATATCAAGAAACTCTTGATCTTGGTTGCTAGACCAATTTTGAAACAAACTTTCACAATGAACTATATGGAATTTATTTGATTTCTTGTTCTTCACTTTTAGGATCTTAGAACAAGAATAAAACTCTCTCAAACCCTTTGGAGACTTTCTTAATGCATCAAACTGATTAGGCTGTTTAGAGGTTGTTTATATACTTGTTAGACCTATTCCAAATAGGTAACAAGTGATTAAACCCGTAAGAAAACGTATTGGGAAAACCTAGTCCGAACAGGACTTTTCGTCCACTCGGGTATAGGACCTGGTCCGCCCGGGTTAAGACTTGGTCCGACCGGGTCTTGACCAAGGTCCGCCAGGACCTCCCCAGTTTCCTATTTTCTCCTTTAACTTCCTAATATTCCTCAAAGGCCCTTCGACCCTTAATTCCAATTTAGTCCTTTTAAGATTCGTTCTAATGTGTGTGACCCTTTAAGATTATACTAAGTTGGCAATGGGTATAAACCCATAAGATATGATTAGGTTCTAGCAAACCGTCATACCTACCCAATTAGTATAACTATATAAGTTCGTATCCTTTAATAGAACATATCACAATCTTTTTGTTCACGATGTCTATTGAACGTAAGCCATGGTCAATGATCAACTTACAATGTTCAATGCTTTTCGATCCCAAATGTATTGGTACAACAAATCATATTTGAGCACGGCCATGCATTACATCAATACCATTCATCGAGTGGTCAAAGCTTGACATCTCTCTTGACGAGGAACAAATCTCATCTTGACTTATTACTCTTCCCTACATGATTCCGATTACGCCAATCATATTCTTTATAGCTAGCCGGTCAGGGGTAACGTTTGAATATGTCAAACGTAATGTTCATTACGTGGAAGACTGTAATAATCTCAGGTCTATAGATTTAAGTGATATAACTATATGAGATTTAATTATGACATTGTGACTATGACATAAATCTCATACGGGTCAGTCCAGTATTTGTTCTCCAACAAATACCCTCAAGTTTAATTGTATCCCATACACTATAATCATCATATGATTATCTATTAAACTTATACTAACAATTAATCATAATTATCTGGGATGGGGATTATTATAATAAACATGCAAAGGATATAATAATCAAACATTCAAATACTGTGTTTTTGTATAAACGGGACACATTAATAGTGGAAAATAGAAGACTAACTAAACTACTTGATTCCCAAGTGCAAGTTAATGATAATTACAAAGTTCCCCTAACATTGGGGACATCTACCAAATATGGTAGCAAAACACTAAAGTATGCTTTGGACCACACAGGAAATCTTCTTCATAGGTGTTAAAATGAAACTACAAATAAAAAAAAAATCTTTAAATATCAGATCATATTGATCGATTGTCAGCAGACAAAACGAACTCCAGAAGAAAAACGAAGAATTACCATACCATAGAGTAGTATATTGGCAAATGGTACAGAGAATTCCCAATACCTTAGAGTACTACCGAAGGATGCTATCCAACGTAATCACAATATTTTACTTGCAACTGTATATCCAATTAAGTTAATTCACATAAGGATGATTCATTTACGGATGGAGGATACGAAGAAAGCCCATCTAAGCTTTGACTGACTGAACTCCATTACAAACTTAGAACTACTGCAAACAGACCTTGCCATATTGTTGGACAGGAAGTCTACAACCCCAATCTTAATTAACTCATCGCCATTTCTCTCTCCCTAAACATTAAAGCCCTAAATGATTTTTTATTCTAAGGATAAAAAAAAAACAATAGCAAAGCAGCAACATAGTATTACCTGGAGATTACTCCCAAGTCCCAATGATGAACAATTGAGTAGGCACTGGTGTCTAGTCCAACTAACTAAAATCATCAACACAAACAGCAAAAATGTAGTGTAAGAATTAAAAAACAATAACAATTCACAATTTTTCAATACTCCGTTCCTTATACTCTATCCTCAATAACACTCTTGAAGTGAACACAAACTAAATACTCTGTATCAATCAAAACTACGCAAATTAAAATTCAATGAAGCCAAATAGCTACAACGGAAATTTAAAATATGTCAATTGAACAATGAGGAATAGGCAATGACCGATGATGATCGAACAAAATAAAGGGGAGTAAATATACCTTCTGACTTTTTTTCCCCAAATCATTTGGCTTGTCTTTATTCGTTCTTAGATTGAAATAATACCTTGAAAGCAGCATGAGACCCAATCATGTACTTAATACTCTGGTGGCTCGAACGACAGTGCTCGATTCCCAAATAAACCCAATTACGAAGCAAATCAGAATCAAAGATATGAGATAAACACTAAAATGAAAATAAAACAAATCGTGAGTAAAAATTGGTGACTGAAGCGGAGATGGGAGGGAAGTCTGAGGTGATTGTCCAGCCGTGTGCATAGGCTAGAGGCGATTCAGCCGTGTGCGGTAGGCAATAGGCTCTCTTTATCGCTGTGATTTGGGGGAAGACATGAAAAATTTGGAGGGGGGAAAGGGTAGTGGAGGCCGAGCAGTTGAGGCGAAAGTGGGGAAGTTCTCAAACGGTTGAGTGGGGAAAATCTAAAAGCGAGAGAACATACATGTGAGAGTGTGGCACAGATTTGATTCGGAGAATGGATAAATGTCGAGTGATGATTGATCAACGAACAAAGAAGAAGGTCGCTGTACTTTCGTGGGAGTAGAGAGGAGCGGAAGTCGTCCGTCGGAGAGGGAGATCGTGGGAGAGAGCAAAGATCGTGGGAGTGAAAGGGTTAGTAGGCCGTAGGATTAGTTTTCAACTTTTAATCTGAGCCGCTCTTTATCCAAAGCTAAGAAGCGGTTATTACCTTCCTGTATTGTATTATAGATTGTTGCATGTTTTGTTTAAAATAATCTTTGTCCCTAGTTACTTATGAAGAACTAGTATGAGTATAATCGATGATCATAAGAAGGTCATGTGCATCGTGATGCAGATTAAACTTGTAGGCACTTGTTGGAAAACAAGGTGCTGCATTGACCCGCTACGAGATTTATGTCGTGGTCAAATGTCATAATTAAATCTCATAATAGTTATATCATTAGAATCCTTAGACCTGAGGTTATTATGGTTTTCCACATGAATGAACATTATGTTTGACATAGTCAAACATTACATTTAACCAGGTGATCATAAAGGCTATAATTGGCATAATCAGAATCATGTACGGAAGTGTGATGAGCCAAGAAGGAATTTGTCTCTCTACGTGAGAGATGTCAAGATTGGGTCCCTCGATGAATAGTATTGATGAAATGTATGGCCATACACAAATGAATTGATTAGATCAATGCCATTTTGATGTAGGCAGCGAAAGCATAAAAGATGAAAAGGGATAAAAAAAAACACTATTAATCCGTTACCGGAATAATAGTATCAAACAATGTTGAATCGTGCACGATTGCCAGTGAATGATCTTCAATTCTCATTGAATCGCGCACGATTACTGATAATTGGCATCCAAAAGAATTCAATCACTTTCAGGGAATAAAGAGACGCGCTCAATATCAAAACTTTATTAATAATCAACTGATTTTCGGATAAGGGTCCTAAGACTTGGAAAACAAGTCAAAAACGTCTAAAAATAAGCCTAATATACATGGTAACCTAATAGAAATATAAAATACCAAAATAAAGGCTAAATCTACTTTTAAACATCAAAATACTACCCATCTAATACTAAATCCAAAAATACAATAAAATAATCATAATAAAAATAAAAATTATTCTTATTCCTAACATTGATCTCCATCATTCTCCCTCGCTTGAAGAAAATCCGTCCTCGGATTTTGAGTATTGCTGTAAATACGTCTTCAAAATGAACTCCGAGCCCGCGGCGAACTTTAAACTTTATTGCCTTCATCGAAATATCCATCCAGTCACTCCATTGAGTTGATACGAAGTGATTGGTAATTAGTTTCTGAACAATCCATGAAACTGAAGAACGGAAGATATAGACATCAAACGGATCTTCATACAAATGAAAAAAAAATTGAAAGCTTCAAAATTCCATATCAAGTCATCTCGTGGGACTTCAAGGCTAATTGTTTTCGAACCAATCGACTGTGATGACATTAATTGACAAATCTCGCAATTACATTGATAAAAAATTGGAGGTTTTGACATGTCAACAAATTGATCAGGACTTGGAGATTCGATGAAAGGTGATGATAGATCAAACATTTTATGTATTTCGTTTTGGAATAAATAAAATAAAAATTGATAACAAACTACCTCAACCTAGAAAGGTTTCGGCTCTGAATACCAAATGATGTAGGCAGCGAAAGCATAAAAGATGAAAAGGGATAAAAACACTACTAATCCGTTGATTGTCGCAACAATACCGGAAGAATAGTATCAAACACTGTTGAATCGGGCACGATTGCCAGTGAATGATCTTCAATTCTTGTTGAATCGCGCACGATTACCGATAATTAGCATCCAAAAAGAATTCAATCACTTTCAGGGAATAAAGAGACACGCTCAATATCAAAACTTTATTAATAATCAACTGATTTTCGGATAAGGGTCCTAAGACTTGGAAAACAAGTCAAAAAAATCTAAAAATAAGCCTAATCTATATGGTAACCTAATAGAAATATAAAATACCAAAATAAAGGCTAAATCTACTTTTAAACATCAAAATACTACCCATCTAATACTAAATACGAAAATACAATAAAATAATCATAATAAAAATAAAAATTATTCATATTCCTAACGTTGATCTCCATCACATTTGAATTATCAATATGTTCGGAATCGAGAAAAGAATTGAACAATGTAAGTTGACCAAGACAATGACTTACGTTCAATAGACATCGTAAGACAAAGGGGTTGTGATATGTTCTCTGAGGAAATACTGAACTTTGATAAGTTATATTATTTGGGTATTCATTATGACTTGCTAGAGTCCGCTTATGATTCATGAGAATCGAATTGGTATCATAGCCAACATAATATAATCCTATAGGGTCACACACAATGAATGATTAAATTTAAAAGGCTAGTACTGAGTTTCAGGGGCTACACGGCTCCGCAGAAAGGGTTGCACGACCGTGCACCCAAGGACAGAAGAGGGTCGAAATCTGGTACTAGTGCACGGTCGTGTACCTTTGGGGACTCGACCATGCACCACGGCGTGCACCCCAAAGGGCACGCCCTTGCAGAGCAAGGGCTGGACCTGGTCGACTAATTTCGGGAGAATACATGAATTAAGTTATTAATCCCTAATTGTTAAGAATTAATATGTATAAATGCCCCTCTATTCAGCTCTATTAATATGTAACTTCACAAAGAGTTTGAAAAATAATATTCTAAGTTTTGATTGAGAATCATAACAAGCCTTAGAAATTCATATAGCCTAAGATTAGAAATTCGATTTCTAATTTTGGATCCAGCAATCCGATTCAAGAAATCGTTCTTGAAATTCATTCGGAGTGTGGATACGTATATAAGGTGTTTGCTTTAGCCCCTACAAGTTCGTGATTCAACCTCAAGAATTCAAGTCTCAAGATTGATTGAATTCAAAAGTTTTAAAGCATCACATGTGTTGGTATCCTAAATTCAACTAGTATTTAATTTAATCAACATGAACATATCCGGGCTCTTGAGTTTTGTTTTTGTTGTTGTTCACGCTAGATCCCTCAAACTTCAAAAACGATCATTTAATTTGAGACAAAAGGAGTACTATACTATATAGCCTATCCCCCCCCCCCCCTTTTTTTTTTTTCTATTTTCCATTCCCTTTTTTCTTTTGTTCTTTTTGGAACATAATATTTATGTAAGACTGGTGTAGCATCTCAAATGCCAAAGATGTGGTGTTTCCTACCAACAAAATGTATGTCTACACAAGTCATGTGAAGTTGCTACCTAATCAATTTAGTAGGCTGTATATAAATCATTAATTATCCATGAATTAAGAACATTAGTACAATGAATATAAGCTATAATAATATATAAGTTGCTATTGGAGGTAAGCTACTACATGAACACATTTTCATAGAGTTATTTTGTAAAATAATCTTCTATTAAATTTCATAATAATGATCGAAATATTGGAGCAAACTAAATACCCTAACATTTTACGGTAAAACCACCATTTGTATTCCAGGCGTATGATATTTTTTTCTGGATAGCCCTTTACCTATTTGTGTCTTCGGTTTGGTCCTTAATCTATTAGTTTTACCTTACTTTTAGTCATTTACCCTCAATCCATTAAAGAAACTCTTAAAAGCTACTAATGCGGTTGACTTCCACAAAGCCTATTGATCAAAATGAAATTACAATAAAACATAACCTACCATTATTAATGTATGAGAAATACTTTAGTTGTGTGTCACTGCAAAGACAAAAACTTGTGTGAGAACATCATGACCCGTCTCTAATAAGAGACGGGTCATGGATCCGGGTTATTGGTGTGTTTTTGACCTACGATTCGAACCCATGACCCGCGGGCAAAAAAAAATTGGTATTTTTTTCGGCTTGCCAAAAGTAATAGTTACTATAACTAAATCTAACAAATGTCTTACTTATATGTAACAGTTTGTATACAGAAAAGTAATACATATATATATACAGAAAAGTAACAGTATTTTTTTATGATTTTTTATTTAGCAAAAGTAATACTAGGGGTGCAAAAAAACCGAGTAAACCGAAAAACCGTTCCGAACCGAAAACTCTGTACCGAAAAAACCGAAAAACCGTTAAAACCGACATATATGGTCTTGATTTTTTCTAAAACTGAAAGTTCGGTAATGGTATGGTATTTGACTTATATACCGGAAATAAATACCGTACCATATGTAACAGTTTGTATACATAAAAGTAATACATATATACAGAAAAGTAACAGTATTTTTATGATTTTTCATTTAGCAAAAGTAATACTAGGGGTGCAAAAAAACCGAGTAAACCGAAAAATTGTTCCGAACCGAAAACTCTGTACCGGAAAAACAGAAAAACCGTTAAAACCGACATATATGGTTTTGATTTTTTCTAAAACTGAAAGTTAGGTAATGGTATGGTATTTGACTTATACACTACTAGAAAAAGCACCTTTGGCTACAAAGGAAAATGGTCACCAGAGATATAGATTTGTCACCTCAAACCTAAGGTGACCAATTTCTTTCGCCTAAAATTGGTTGCACAAAGCCCGAAGCCTTAGGTTTTAGGAAACTATTTCCAACGTTGGTCACTTAAAAGTTCCCCAAGGCCACGAATTTCTGGTGACCAGCATCTACTCACTAAAGATTCCTTTTGAGCAACAAATAGGTTTAAGTCACCTTATTTTTGGAGTGGCTAATTTTTAAGGTGACTAAGCTTTGTCACTCAATGATTTTTTTTGGGCAACAAATAGTTAGTCACTTAAATAGTTCTTTAAGTGATCAAAAATTAATTGGTCACCTATACTGACATTTAAGTGACTAATGAAAATTGGTCACGTAAATGACTACCAAATTATTTATTAATTAAATATTTCTTAAGGCCACCAAATATTGGTTGGTCACCCAAACTGAATTTTAAAAGATGATTATAATATAAACTAGAAACTAAACCCGTGCTTCGCACGGGAGCTAGAACACCTAATGCCATTATGGTGAATTTAAATTGTCTCATTTTTTACTTTTTTAAAAGATCATGTTATTGCTAAAGGGTGGCCTCAGAGTCTTCACCCATGGTTACATCACCAAAGACTTGGTTAGTTCTAACTGCTTCAATTGGATAAGAAGTATTCAGTTCCAAATTGGAGCGGTAACCGCCACAACCTCTCAAACCGTTTGCATGTGATCTCTTTGTGGATGTAACTGCTCCCCACGTGCAACCTGATCGAGAGGATCTCCACCGTCATCACTGTCGGATTAGCAATTGGTCGAGAATAATCTGAACTTCACAACCATTTCTCTCCACCTAATGGTTGCTTCCTTTTGTTCGATGTCCTTAACCATGAACCACAACCTTTCTCCAATGGTTCCCCACCGGCCTCAAAAAGCTTCTCACAAAAGCTCTCAGAATGACCCAAAATCCCACAAACAAAAATACTAGAGATGTTCGCATTTGAATTGGACAATAAACGTCTCCTTGGTATGTGACCTTATCCGCTTGAAACATTATAGAGAACTTTCAACATCCAACGCCACCCGAATCCTCATAAACGATTTCCACAACTTAGTCGAATTATAGGTATCAAATTCCAACAATTGGCCCATAAAATTTCGCGACTTCATACCCATTTGCTCGGTCGTATACCCTACATGAAGATCGTAGATTTGGACCCAAACATGTAATGAATCCAATGGTACTTTGTGAAATTTCTCCTGCCTGGAAAAGACAAACCACCAACGGGAAATTGCCACACGACCAAGGACCCCGCTGACAACACTGTGAATATCCAATTCACGGAAAAATTGGAACAAAAAGCGTCCATCACCCAACTCCTTAATAAACACCCCATGTCGCGATTTCCATTTGCTTGCCATACGACTTCGCATTGGATTGAAGTTTATCGGTAAATCGGTGAGGAAGAATTGTCCCACCAAACATAGATCCCACGCCTCGGCGATGTCAGGATTATCAAGAGGAGTTGCGATAATCTCCGCATCTTCATCCGATGCCAAAGAAATATTTGAAAATTGAGTATCCATAAACATACAATTTCATTAACAAAGAAAACCAAAAACAAAGGAAGACAATAGAATAAGGAAGACAAGGGCTCTCATATTTTATAGAGATACAAAGGCTCCCATATTTCGGAGAGATACGGGTGGGAAAAATACATAAATATGCCCTTGAACTTAGCGATTGGATGCAGATATGCCCCTAACGTCGTTTATTGGCACATTTGCCACTCAACTCAATAAAAAAATAGAGCAGATTTGGCCTCTATTAATTTTTTTTCATCCAAAATTTAATGACTCTACAGTACCTAAATTGAATTAAACAACTTGAAAAGGGATATATTGTGAATTATTAAACTATATTATCCTGAAAAAATATTTATTAAAAAATAAAGTACTTAAATAAAACAAATTAAGCTGAGAAGTAGTAAAAAAAGAAAAATAAAGATATTAGTGAAGTTTTAATTATGACATGCTGCTAATTTCAACATAAATTTTTATTTACAAATTTAATAAAATCTTATAAAAAGAGTATATGATACTCTCGCTAAACACTTTATATTTTATTTTTTTCAAATGTAAATGAAAATGTAAAAATAAAATGGTAGAAAATTAACTTAAGAAAAAAATTAAAAGTTGGCAATTCCTTTTAAGATGTATTTACTATAAAAATAAAAAAATATTCATTTGGATGAGAATATCATTTTGTTGGATATTATGCTCTAGGCCCTTGAGAAATGCCTATGCGTTACATCATAGCTTCATTGTTATAGAGATAACAAACCCGACTATTATATCTTTTGCATGTTTATTATAATAATCATTGTCCCTAGCACTTATGAATGGCTAGCATGAGTTTAATGGATAATCATATGGTGATTATGGTGCATAGGATGTGGATTAAACTTGTGGGTACTTGTTGGAAAACAATGTACTGGATAGACCCGTTATGAGATTTATGTCATGGTCAAAAGTCATAATTAAATCTCATATTAGTTATATCATTTGATATCCTTAGACCTAAGATTATCATGGTCTTCCACATGATGAACATTATGTTTGACGTATTCAAACGCTATCCCTAACGGGTGGTTATAAAGGCTACGATTGGCATAATCGGATTCTTGTATGGAAGAATGATAAGTCAAGATGGGATTTGTCCCTCTCTCAAGAGAGATATCTGCTTAGCCTCTCGATGAGTGAGATTGATGATAGTGTACAGCCATACCCGAATGAATTGAAGTGTTCAATATCATTTACTCATATTAATCTATTAGGGATCGAGAAAGCATTGGAAAACATAAGTTGACGTAGACCATGACTTATGTCCAATATGATATCGCGTGACAAAGGGATTATGACATGTTTTATAAGGTTACTTTGGACTTTCAAAGTTATACTAATTGGGTAGTCATAATGGCTTGCTAGAGTCCACTTATGACTTACGGGTTCTGACTCGTTGCCAACATAGTAAAATCCTATTGGGTCACACACAATAGAACGGATTGGAAAAAAGGCAAAAATATGGGAAATTTAGACTGATGACCGTACGGTCACAAAGCCACTGTACGGCTCCAATCAAGCCGTACAGCCGGCCTCCCGGCTTTGTACAGTTTGTTCAGTTTTCTTGTTAGACAAGGAATCCCGACCCCAAACGGAATTAGGTCAGACCCTCATATAAGATATCCAGCCGGGTTTAATAGCCTCTAATGTTGATATTGGAAATCAATAACTATTGTTTTAGAAACAATAAATGATAGAGAGGTAAGATTATTTATTTAGTGATCCATGATCATCAAAATACAATAATCAATGAAGCAAGATAATTCTTACGAAGAAATCGTTTCTTCATCAAGCTTTGGGTCTAGAAATCTAGATCAAGAAGGTGTTCTTGATATCCGTTCGACGTGTGGATACCGATAGAGGGTGTTTGCTTTAGCACCTCAAAGTCCCTGTTCATGGATTCGATCTTCAAGGGTATGTTTTCTTTCATCTTGTATTTAATCTAATCAACATGCACGGATCCGGGCTCATGGGTGTTTGATATTATGTTTTATTCCACTGCGCATGATGCATCAAAACCCAACAGTGGTATCAGAGCCCCGTTTATCGTTGATTATTTTAATATATCATGTTTAAAATTGTTTAATTCGATTATATGATTTGCATGATAATAAGATGAATGTGTGATTTGAGTTTTATATATGAGATATAAAATTTATGAGCATGATTGTATGGGGATTATGTAATTATTATGTTGATGTGATCTATATGAATAATTGCATGTTGAGATTATCAATAAATAATTGGATTATGTGTATTGATAATTTAAATCTAATTTATGTATGTAATAAATTATTTATTCATGATATTGATTAGATCTACTTAAATTCGTAATCTGTAAATTCATGTTGGTTTAATCTGATTAATGCATGAACGCGATATCGGGATTGATCGAATTTTTGAAATTCTGGAAATCTGGAGAAACTGAGGATCATCACCGTATGGTGGCTTGGACGGCCTTGTTTTTCCTAGCAGTTTTGTTTTGTTTTCTGGTTTTCTGATTGTTCTGTAAAACGTTTACATAATTCGAATCTGGTTTCAGATGGCTGGTTTTTGAAACCGTGTTTCCTGAAATATGATTCAATCCAGAAAAATTGCAGAAATCAGAATTCTAAGGAGTTTAGGATTGCTGTAATCTATGAGATTAAGAGATAGTGAAAAGGTTTTGAAACATGTGAACAATCAATACGGGAATGTGGATGTCTTTTGGCTTAGTTTCGACCGTATAGAAAAGTTACTTGGTTTCTTGATCTTAGTACGGGATTGTGGATGCCTTTTGGCTTAGTTTCGACCTTACGTTTTGTGCTCTCAATATATAGATGTTCTGCAGAAACAAAGTTTCAGAATTTAACCATATGAACAAAGTGCAAATTATTTGCAAGAGAATGAAACTAAATTTGGATTAATTTATTGCATGGACCAATGGCAGGCTTACGCCTTGTTTCTGAGAATGCGAATGAAATATCCAATCTGTAAATTGTTTATAGATAATTTAGACTCCGTTCCCATTATGTTGCTTCATAATTAAATCACAAGATTTTGCTTCTGTTAATTATTTTGATTAGTTAACATAAATTATGCAAAGACTATATTATATTATGTTTGACATAATTAAATATATGATGCATGTCTCTATATAATTAAACCTTCTTAAAACTTAAGTCAAGTGTCAATCCATGATTAAAACACTTGTGAGTACATGGGTAGTTTTATGTGGGCTCTGCCAAAGCGAGGTGCATTAATTCTATTCATCTATGAGCAAGATGAGGAAACAGTGATTCTTATATGTTTAAAATGGTTTGACTTAATTGGGCTATCAAAACAGTTTTGGGCCTAAGCCACATATGAGATTAAAAAATGTTAGACATATGATGTCTAAAATATCATAAAGGATCTAAGAGTCACATATGATGTGATTGATAAAGAGTTATCTACCTAAATAACTTATTTTGTGCAGTCGTGCCAAAGCTGACTCAAAGTTAAGTAAAATACGGATCTTAGCCCACTTAAATTATATTAGACAATTGTTGTATTTGAAGGTATATAATTTAGTGAGAGTATTTATGAAATACATTATATGTCTCTAAATGATAATGGTATGAAATATATGTGTATATTTGTTTGTATATTTTGTAGAATGTTTTAAACTTTAATTATGTATAATTACTGCAATAGACCCCATTTAAGAAGAATAAGATTAACTTTCATGACCTAGTCATGAGCTTAAGAATTGTTCTAAAGCAAGAACGGGAGTTATGAATTCTTAATAAATCATATTCATAAGAAACCTAATGCCTTGACAAAGATATTAATTAGAAACATGTGGATGATTTTATAGATGTCAATTGTCCTATGACTTGCTACCATATGTTTGAAACTTTAGAAGTATCTAAAACATATGGATGCTTATGCTTGTAGGAAGCGTTCCTACAAGCAAGAAAGGCAAGTAAAGCTTACGATTGATTGAAGCCTAACATTCATGTGATGAATGAAAGGAGTGTTAACAAGTTCTCATGTTTTGAACATGGAGAGACATATTAATTACCTTATTGGCTTGATAATCTAGTTAGTTTGGAACTAACAACGGATTTGATATTAATTTATAAGCAACATTTGATGTTTAAATTGTTAAGTCTTAATATCAAATGGAAACTTTCTCAAACTCTAAAGGTTAATAAGGACAAGGATTTAAGATAAAGGCAAGACAAGAGTTGTCAATCCTAAAGGAAATATTTATGGCTAAACATAAAATCCAAAAGATGTAACTTCTACATTGGCAATAAAATTGACCATTGGAGAAATTACAATTTGAATTAAAAGATCAAAAGGAAGGGTAGTAGGACTACCACTTCAAGTATTTATGTTAAAATTCTACTTCTAAGTTCTTGGGTATTGGATACCGGATATGGATCCCACATTTGTATAAATGTGTAAGACTTGAGAAATAGAAAGACTGCTTAAGGAAGGTAAAGATTAACCTATGTGTTAATAATGATGCAATGGTTGCAACATTAATCATAGGAACTTGCGAAGTGTCTTTACCTAGTGGGTTCATATTTGTTTTGAACAAATGTTGTGATGTTCCTACATTAAGTAGAAATATTATTTTGGTTTCTTCATTAAAAGATTATGGATATTTCTTATTTTGAATAAGAAGGTGCACCATTAAATATGATTTGCTTTATTGTATTGCTAATCATATAATGGGACTTTATATCTTTATCTTGGAAGAACAAAATAATAAGTATAACATAAATAAAGGAAATCTAAATCTAAGGATGTAAGAGTTACATTCTTAAAGCATTGATGTCTATATCAATGATAAGAAACACATATCTAAAATTTCATGGGACGGACTTTTAAATTCACATGATTTCGAATCATGTGATATATGCGAAGGGATTTTGGTATCTTATGATAAAGTATTAGTGTACTCTGATCTAATCTAATCATATAATGGGACTTTATATCTTTATTTTGGATTAATACATATTGATGTATGTAGTTCATTAAAGTAACAATGCTTGGAAAGGGATTTTGGTATCTCATGGTAAAAGTATTAGTGTACTCTGATCTGATCAAAGTAATGAATATTTGAACAATAGACTTGATGAGAATTCTGCAGAAAGTCTGCAGAATAAGAAAAACAGAAATCTGCAGATTGTCTGCAAACTGTTGTCTTTCGCCTCATAATAAGTTAAATTGATCTTTAACTAACCTTCTGGATTATGTGCTAGAAACAGCCGCGCTTACACTAAATTGAGTTTCATCTAAGGAGGTTCGACTGATACCATATTAGATATGGAATGAAATAAAACTTGGCTTGTCTTTCATTAAGATTTGAGATGTGATACTTTTTTGAAAAGTATTGTCTTGAACAAAATCACACCTAAATCTAATTAATGTATTTTCATATGATATCTTAATGATATTGATTTTACACCCTTTAAAGAGTACAAATCGTTTGTTACTATAAATAGCACTTTCTAGATAAATCGTTTATCTCTAAAGAACTAGTGGGAGTAAAATGTATCTCGAAGAGTTCGAGACCCAGAAAATGATATTGAACCTAAGATGGAAGCTGAATAAAGTTTCACAAGGAGTTGTGGAAGTTCGTTCAAGTATACACAAGAAATTTGCATAAATGATAAGGATACTATCTATAACAAAAATATTGATTTCTCTTGTAATAGAAAGTAATTAGGAAAATATCATTGCGAATGATTGACCTATTACCTATCAAGATGCAAATTCCGCTCCGGATTTAGATCAATGACTTGGAGTCATAAAATCTAAAAGTACAATCCATGTATCATAATCAAACTTCGAACTTGATTGTTCTACCCAAAGGCTTAAAAACCATAGGATAGAAAATGAGTTTTCTTGGAGAAAACAAACATGGATCGCAAGGTACATATTAATAAAGCAAGACTAATTGTGTAAAGTTAATTCATAATGTCGATTATGATGAAACTTTATCACCCATAGTCATGCTTAATGTTATTAGAATTCTTATTGTCATGACCTCATATTTTGAATATGAGATATGACAGAAGGATGTCAAAAACTATATTATTTAACAGGGACTTACTTTAGGATGTGTTTGATACAATCTAAAAGTTTTGATTGATCCAAAAAATTCTAATAAAATATGCAAGCTGCAGAAATCCATGAGATGGATTGAAGCAAACTACTTGGAGTGAAATTTCATTTTGATGTAGTATTCAAAGAGTTTGAATGCACTAAAGATGAGACTTGTGATTACAATAAATTTAGTGGAGCATAACATTATTCCTAGTCCAATATATGTGGTTGACATATAATTCATTTTGAAAGAGTTTCTAAATGAAAGACTTGGATAAAGCCGCATATATCCTTATAATTCTGATTTATGGAGATAAATCCAAAAGGATGATTGATTGAAGTCGAAGTACTAATCATAGACAAGATAGTGAAAAGTTCACTATGCAAGACTCTTGGAGAGGCTACTTACAAATGTCTGAAGGCATAAATCTTTGCATGATTTAGTCTTATTTGAAGACTAATGAGCAAGAACACATGATTAATATTCCATATGCTTCGGTAATTGGATCTATCATATGAGCCATTTTAATGTTCTAAGACCGGATGTCTCATATACTTGGAGTATGATGAGATAATACCAATCGGATCCTAGTGATAGTCACTAGATAAGAAACACCCTTATGTTCCTGTGAAAAACTAAAGGATGTATTCTTATCTTTGATGGAATGAAAGATAATCTTATAATAGTTACATATATGCATTCTTACAAACTGTAGACACCCCGATCTCACACCCCCTAAAACCTCCCCTTAATTGGTCTAGACCCGATAATTGACCTAAACCCCCAGATTTGGTCGTACGGACTACCGTACGCCTTATCGGTGCATCGGATGCAAAAATCGAGTCCGAATTCATGATCAGGGCTCAAAACCGAGTAAAAAGGTCTATCCTCGAAAAATCGCGTGCCGGACCCCTCGTCGGGTCCCGCACTGCTTTAAAAGACTTTTACCGGTCATCTAATGCATTTAAAATATTATTAAGTTATTTCCTTGCTTTTTAACATATTACAGATATACCGGATCAACCAGAAAAATCAACCGAGCAACTTTCCTGTTGGGCCCGCGGGCAACCGGGACACCGGAGCACGAGCGACGGAGCAGTTGCGGAGCGGAAAACCGGAGCTGGAACAAACGTGCACAAGTAGGGATGGCAACTCTACTGAACCTGATCCGTATCCGAGACAATCCGGCCCAGGATGGGTGGGTTTGATAATAACTTTTTTAAACCCGGCGGGTTCGGTAGCTCCATGTGATCCGCCCGTATCCGACCCGTATACAACCCGAATTGAGTTCCGCCCGTATCCGACCCGTATACAACTCGAATAATATTTATATTAGGCTATTTACTATTTTACCCTTATTTTCAATTATTATTACTCTCTACTCGTATGTTGTTTGGTTTGTAACACTAAATTTGAAAGTGTTTGGATTTGTTTATTTTGTTTGGTTTGTAACACTAAACTTGAAAGTGTTTGTGTTTGGTTAGTTGGAATTTGGTTAACTAGTTTGAAGTTTGAACATGCAGTTATTTGTAATGAAACTTTGCAATTTGTCACACAAACACCAACCCAAATCCTTAGTTTTAACATCTTTTTTCCTGGTATCTTTCTGGACTGGACAAATATGTTGAAGAGTAGGCTAGTTGGACATAGAAATAGACTTCTGGACTGGAGGTGTCATTTTCTCCAATGAAAATTCATCCATGTTGGCATTTTTTTTTTTTCCTTTCAGTTAGTAGAGATGGGCCAGGCACCAAAAAAAACAAATTAAACTGGGGGATACGGATTTTCCCATCGTCGGATACGGGTAGGTAACCTCGAGTCGGATACGGGTTTTGCAATATCCAAACCGTATTCGACCCGTTGCCATCCCTATGCACAAGACATGCCTGGACTTGCCTCTTGTTCCATTTGGCATGGTTTTATTGGTCAATAGAATTAATTTAAAAATGAATATTGGGCACCAAGTTTGGAGGTGCACGGCCGAGCACCTTAAACTGCACGGCCGTGCACCCTGTTTTCCAGTTTTCTTGATTTTCTTCCTAGCTATCATTTCTTGCCCATTTTTTCTCCCATCTTCCTCTTCACTCTTTCACCACAACCACTCCTTTCTTGACCCCTACAACCTGTCGCGCCCCGACCCGTGGTCCTACTTGGCCCCACGTCCGGGACACGCACGGAAGACGTCACAAACATTTTTAAGAAAATTTTTCGAAATATACTTTCATAAAAAGTCTTATATGACTAAACAACATTTATTAGACTTGACTACAAGTCACAAAACAAACTTTCTCAAATGAGTACTTAGCCACTTGGCTATAACAAACTTTACTTATAAAATTTACAAACACGAACACCTACTAAAAGAGATGATACAAATAACTGAGTCACGGGTACACTACCCTAAAGGTATTATATTTACATAATGTATCATTTATACACATCACTTCCCAAAAGTCTTACCAAAGATCTCTTACCGACGTCCTCCCTGTGCTGTGACCTATTCCCTGGACTCCTTCTTATCTAAAACGGTAAACAAATAAGGGGTGAGAATAAATCTCAGTAAGTTACTAAAATGCAACTACATTACATGCCAATATGAGAAACATAAAGGAACAATACCACAAATGATCATATAGCATATAACACATAATATGAGAGGCTCCATATCGCCAACCGTCCCATACCGGTTGGAAATAACGACCAACTCATCTTACAACACATAAAGCGGAAATAAACACTCATACGTAGATACTGAGCCAAGGTTCTCAAACCAAACAATAGCCATCTGAGAGGCATCAATTGAGCAGCATCGAAGAGCTGAAACGGGTTCCGGAACAAACAACAACAACAACAACAACAACGGGGAAAATGACACAAAGTCATAACCCAAAGTGCCCAACCTTTGGCCTAAGGAAGGGGGTTAAAAATGGGAAACCAATGATAGGAGCCTTATAATGTACTTGGCTCGTGAGACCATTATAATCCCTATCACTGCCCAAACACACACAAAAGTACCAGCTGGACTTTACACGCAAGCACCCTATAGAAATACTTGCTTAAACAACAATCAGGGACAATGATTCCAATGTAGGGAACCATGCCAAACACATCAAGAAGATGAACCATTCAACACATTACAAAATGTTCAACAATGCTCACTTAATTCATTACCCACATTTCACAACACTTGTGTTCACAAAGGAACCAATTCTACCACTTTAGTGATCCACAACAATCATCTAACTACTTTAGGACACTACCCAAAAACTAGACCAAGATTGACTTTTAACTCCCTTGGTTTGAAAACTCTAAACTTTTCAGATGACTGGGCGGTCGCCCAACAGGGCTGTGCGGCCGCCCAAAATACTATGTCCCAAGAGTAAAACCTTTCAGATAGATGTGCGGCCGCACGCCCTTTTTGGGCGGCCGCCCACATCACCTGGCAGACCAAAACTTAACCAAAGTTCGCTCCTTTCGTTTCACAACCCAAAATTACTTGTACTTGTAACACTTAACATTTGCAACTAATACAAAGACTACAAATTCAGTCTTTAAACAATTCTAACACCCAACAAGAACCATTCCATACTACTCCTTCTGTCACAAATTTACAAGTATAAATAAAACATACCCAAAACATTATTTCACAACCTACTAGGCATATATAACATGTTTATATCCATTTTATTAGGTACAACAACATTACTATACTTTCACAATACTACAACACCCATTTATATTAACATTTCCCACATGCAACAAATTATTACTACTCCCTCCGTTTCACAAGTATCATTATAATTTTTAATATACTAATATACCCACTTTAGGATACTTTCACTTCTTTCCCCGTCCCATAAGTAATAGTATAATTTTATAATACATTTATTTAACATTTAACTAAAGATATTATTTTACCGTCCCACGAGTAGGAGTATAACATATAAAGCATATATAATGTTGCATCATCTCATACTCCCCCAAAACCAAAACTACTATACTCATTTCCCACAAATAACAAGTCTATAACAAGTTTTACTACTCCCTCTGTCCCAAAATTACAAGTATATAAAAAGTATACTAAAACATCTTTTTTTCAACATATTAAGCATATAAAGCATGTTTATGACCATTTTAACATTTAAAGGGGGATTAGTAACTTACCTATATTTCCGGAAAAAGTGTCAAGAAAAATAATATTGATCGGTAGAAAGAATCTATTCAACACCCTGAACATTTATATATAATTAGATTTGAAAATGGAGTAGTAAATTAAAATAGGGAAAAATAAAAATGAAGAAACCTTACCTAGCTTCTTTCTCTTCACAACAATGGAGGAAAAGTTATCTAGTGTGTGTGTGTGTGAAAGTGGCGCAGAAGGTGAGGGAGGGGGAGATAAGGGTGGGTTTTGCTAACTCATTTTTTTCATTTAAGCCCCTCTTTCTTCCAAGTTGAACAACTAAGCCCTTGAACCTTATTTTTTTTTATACTTTGGCCCATAAAATTCCACTAACACAACTTAACTTCCAAAACAAATGTTACTACTAACACTGTAACTAACACAAATAATCAATCAAGATGTGCAAATTATAAAATATTATGCAACACATAAAATGCACACATAATTTTAAATTAAAATTCTCAAAAATATAAAATAATTATAAAATAAATAAAACGGATTTTTGGGGTCGTTACACAACCAGCCTCTACACCCTACTAAACTTTGCCCCCCAATTCTCTCCTCCCTCCTCTCTCTAATGACTACCCAAATTGCCTCACATTCACACAACAATTCTAACCAACTCTCTGCATTCCTCTCATTCTCTCTAACCAGTCCTCTCTCTCTATTCTCAGCCCCTAAACCTTCTCTCCACCACATTCATAGCCCCACCAAGTGGCTAACACTAAACCACTAATAAACCATCACAACCCCACCATACAACCACCACAAAACAACCACTAAAACACTCTTCAACTCAAGCAATTCAAGTTTTCCAACTCTCAAACATCAAACAACAATAAAAAAAAGTCTTCCTTTGGAGACAAAGGAAGCACACCACCCTCCCTAACCTAGGTAAGTTTTTTCTTTTGTAATTCATAGATTTGATGTAATGTAAGTTTATATGTGTTAGTTGGGAATCTAGCCAACTAATGGCTAGATCTCCCTTATTATCTATGTAATCCATGTTTTAACTTTGTAAATAAACATGTTAATGTTAGAGCAATAACAAGACTTGATAAGAAAAGCGAGCGATCACAAGAACACAGATATACGTGGTTCACCAACTTGGATACGTCCACGGGGAGGGAGAGAATATTATTATCAATCTGGAGAAACGATTACAAGATCACACTATTACTGCTGCACGAATTATTGATCACAATAATTCCTAACTGTGCAACTGTAGAATTACAGACCTTGCTCTGAGCACTCTAATAATTTGTCTATGACAATCTGAGGTGTGATTTTAATCTAAACTACTGGCCTCTATTTATACTAGTAAATTTTATCTCAAAATCTCTTAGGAACTTGGAAACCTAGTCCAAAACTGACTTGGAAACCTAGTCCAAAACTGACTTGGAAACCTTCCTTCTGCGCTCTGTCCCGGAATTACGAAATCTCTCTGTTGTTTAATCCTTTAACTCGGCGTCCAAATTCAAAGGCATTAACCCAACAATCTCCACCTTGACTTTGAATCTCCATGACAACAAACCTTTTCTCCCCCTTCGCCTCTTCTGCTATCTAATAGCTGCGAACAATCTGCAAGTCCAAACAATGTTGGAACTTGCTTTCCGTCATGAGTTTTGTGATCATGTCTGCAGGGTTGTTCGCCGTCCCTACCTTCACCTTTACCAATTTCTCATCCCTTAGGAAATGACATCTGACATCAATGTTCTTGGTCCTCTCATGATGAACCCCAAGATTGCTGATCAATCCCTTCAACCATATTCCTTCCTTAGCGGACTCTGTCAATGCCACGTATTCTGCCTCTGTTGTAGACAACGTCACTGTCGTCTGCAATCTAGCCTTCAAACTGACAACTGACCCACCAAGCGTGAACACATATCCGGTCTTCGATCTTCTTGAGTCAACATCACCCAAATCTGAGAAACCCTTGACTGCACATTCTGTCCCATCTCCACAGACGAGTCTGACGTCGCTAGTGAGCACTGTAGTATACATCAAACTACCAACTGCACTAGCATAGGATACTCGAGCCATATACTCTTTCTCCTCAACCGATTTGGGCCCAAACGCAACTGTCTGTGCATTCACTGCACTCGGAGTATCTATAGCCTTAGCTGTCGACCCACCAAACCTTTCTGAAACTTTCTTGATGTATCTTTTCTGGGATAAGAACAGTTTCCGTATGGCTCTGTCTCTATAGATCTCCATACCCAGAATTCTCTTCGCGTTACCCAAACCTTCATCTCTGCGACCAAGCCTTTCAGCTTCTGAATCCTTGACTTCTTGACTGCTGCTATCAGATAGCTGTCAAATCTTTTGTACCACTGCCTAGGTGACTGCTTAAGTCCATACAAGGACTTCTTCAACCTACAAACATAATCTTCCTTACCAGGAACTTGGAATCCTTCCGACTGTGTCATGTATATCTCTTCCTCCAACTCTCCATGCAAGAAAGCTGTCTTGACGTCTAGTTGCTCGAGCTCCAAATCCCTTTGTGCTACTATTGCTAGCAACACTCTGATCGAAGTGTGTCTGACCACTGGTGAGAAGATCTCATTATAGTCCACCCCTTCTCTCTGTGTGAAACCCCTTGCAACAACGCGAGATTTATACTTAACCCCTTCTGCCGGTGACATCCCTTCCTTTTTCTTGAAGATCCACTTGCAAGTCACAATCTTTCTGCCTTCTGGTCTTTTGGTCAAATACCAAGTCTGATTCTTGTGAAGAGACTCCATCTCATCACCCATAGCCGCATACCACTGAGATGACTCTGAACATATAACTGCTTCCTTGAAAGTAGAAGGTTCCGAAAGATCGGGCTCCACTTCCTCAGCAACCTGCAGTGCATAAGACACCATGTCTTCAAATCCATACCTCTCCGGAGGCTTCCCGAAATTAGCTCTTCTAGACCTTCCTTGTGCTAACCCATGTTCTTCAGGAACTGAACTTGAACTTTCTGGTGCTTCAGTCTCTGTTTCTGTCGGTGGATCCTGATCAACATCTGACTGTGGGACAACTAACTCTTCAGTATCTTGTTGCTCCACCTATTTATCAACACCGCCAACACTCGAAACAATCGTAGATCTCATAATAGGGTTAATAACAGAATTCTCATAAAAAACGACGTTCCTACTGGTAATTACCCTATTTTCTGATGGAGACCATATACGGTATCCCTTGACACCGTCCCATACCCCATGAATACTCCCTTTCTAGCTCTAGGTTCTAACTTCCCATCATCTACATGATAATAAGCAGTACACCCAAAAGCTCTTAAAATAGAATAATCAACAGGTTTACCGGTCCATACCTCTTGGGGAACTCTGAGGCCAATACCTGCGTGAGGTCCACGGTTAATCAAGTAACATGCTGTACTAACCGCTTCTGCCCAGAACCGCTTAGACAACCCTGCATTGGAGAGCATGCACCTCGCCCTCTTAAGCAATGTCTGATTCATCCGCTCTGCTACACCATTCTGCTGTGGCGTGCCTCTGATGGTGAGATGTCTAGAAATCCCCACCTCCCTGCAAAACGAATCGAACTCAGTGCTGCAGAACTCCAAACCATTATATGTCCGGAGCTTCTTGATCTTCTTCCCTGTCTGGTTCTCCACTAATGTCTTCCAGTCCTTGAAATTTCTTAGAGCCTCATTCTTGTGCTTCATGATGATCACCCAAGTCCTCCTCGAATAGTCATCAACGATAGACAAGAAATACCTGTGCCCCCTTAGAGATTCCTGACGAGAAGGCCCCCAACAATCTGCGTGGATGTAGTCCAGAACGCCTTTTGTGTTATGTATGCCCTTGGGAAAACTATTACGCTTCATCTTCCCTAGCACGCAATGCTCACAAAATTTAAGATCATCGATCTTATGGCCACATAGAAGATCCCTTTTGGCCAACTCTTGCATCCTTCGAATGCTCATGTGCCCGAGCCTGATGTGCCACAGCTTAGACATATCTCCCTCGTCCACTTCTGATGATGCTACCATAGCTGACCCTGTAAGCGTCCTTCCTTGGAGGAAATACAAGGAGCCCCGCTTAAGGCCTCTCAGAACCACTTCTGAACCATTACATACACTTACTGCTCCACATTTACCTTTGAAGCTGAACCCTTTGCTGTCTAACTGACTAAGAGAAATCAGATTCTTCGTCATATGCGGAACGTGTCGAACCTCGTTCAAAGTGACAACCCTACCATCATGAGTCCTGACCTTGATCGAACCAATACCGACAACCCTGCAGACTTCACTGTTAGCCATGCTTATATCACCGCCAACTATCTGCCTATAACCGGTAAACCATTCTCTCCTAGGACTGGTATGGTAAGACGCTCCTGAATCAAGAATCCACGCATCAGATGTGCATGCTGATTCTGATGTTACTAGAGCATAATCCTCATCTGAACTGCAATCTCTAGCCGTCATGGCCTCTGCTGTGACTGGTGCCTTGCCTTGCTTCCTTCTGGGACAGTCGAACTTCCAATGCCCCTTCTCTTTGCAGAAATTACAGATATCCCCAGGTTTCGGACCCTTCTTGTGTGAAGAATTACCTTGATTGTTCTTCCTCCCACTAGAACCCCTGCTGTTGCTACTACTAGCAACCAAACCTGATGACTGGGTACCTACCTCATTCCCACTCGCCTTTCGGCGCAATTCCCTCGTCTTGAGAGAAGTTTTTACTTCCTCTAGAGAGATCCCATCTTTACGGTTTATGCACGAATCGACATAATGTTCATAAGACATAGGTAAAGATACTAAAAGCTGCAAGGTTGCATCCTCGTCATCAACAACTACTCCTATATTACGCAGTTCAAGTAATGCAGAAGTAAATCTGTCAAGATGATCATTTATGGGCGTACCTTCACTCATACGACAATCATATAGCTTCTTCTTCAGGTATAACTTGTTGGTCAATGAACGTGTCATGTACATATCTTCCAACTTCAACCAAAGATCGCTTCCGGAGTCTGTTCCTGCAACATTGGTTAGGATCTCATCATCCAACTGTCTGATGATCTTGGCGTGAGCCTTCTGATCTAACTTCTTCAATGCCGCCACCTCTTTCGCTGCTGCTATCTTGTCCTTCTCTGACTGTTCTGCTGTACCTTCTGTGGTGACTGCCTTACCCTTGGGATCCTTACGATCCCTGATTGCAATCTCCAACGGTTCCCATAAATCTTTGTCTACCAACAAAGCCTTCATCTTGATCTGCCAGAGAGAAAAACTATTCTTCCCATTGAACTTGTCGATCGAATCTGCTCATTGACCCATCTTCTTGTTTCTCTGCAGCGGAATCCCTAAATCTCTAACCACGAACCAAAGCTCTGGTGTCACTAAGAGAAATCGCAACAAGAAACTCCAAACTCATACAATCGAAGACAAAACACCAACAGCTTATATCCGGATACAATTTCGGATTCTACGGACATCACAATCCAATCTCCACCGTTCAGATCGAAGATCTATGAGTCCCGAAGCTACTCACCGAAAATCAGCACGATCCAACGGTGAACGAATGTGCTACGCCTTTTTCTTCACCGCTGCGCTGGATAAAAACGGACCAGAAACTGCTACCTTGTTTTTCTTCGTTCTTGGATCTCTTCCGTCGATGCTAACTCTCCTTTTCAACCAAGCTCTGATGCCACTTGTTAGAGCGATAACAAGACTTGATAAGAAAAGCGAGCGATCACAAGAACACAGATATACGTGGTTCACCAACTTGGCTACGTCCACGGGGAGGGGAGAGAATATTATTATCAATCTGGAGAAACGATTACAAGATCACACTATTACTGCTGCACGAATTATTGATCACAATAATTCCTAACTGTGCAACTGTAGAATTACAGACCTTGCTCTGAGCACTCTAATAATTTGTCTATGACAATCTGAGGTGTGATTTTAATCTAAACTACTGTCCTCTATTTATACTAGTAAAGTTTATCTCAAAATCTCTTAGGAACTTGGAAACCTAGTCCAAAACTGACTTGGAAACCTAGTCCAAAACTGACTTGGAAACCTTCCTTCTGCGCTCTGTCCCGGAATTACGAAATCTCTCTGTTGTTTAATCCTTTAACTCGGCGTCCCAAATTCAAAGGCATTAACCCAACAGTTAAATATGTTATAAATGTTCAATCTCCAGTACCAATATATATATACATGTGTTAAGTTTATTTTGGTGTTGATTTCATGGTTTAAATCATAAATCCCAGCAAGTTATGGCCTTTTCATTCCGCATGCTCATAATCTGTCCTCTTCCCCTTCTTTCTTGATTATTCTCATTTTTGTCTATGTTTGTCCATAAATAGATGCATGATAATGTTAATAAGATGTTAATAAATAATTTCCCCAAGTTTCATGGGATTTCTATGGGTCTAAGCCATGTTTTGATCTTCATCTTCATGCCATGAGTGTTCTGTCCAGTAAGTGCTGTTTCAACCAAGGCTTTTGATGTGCTTTTTACTCTATCTTAACTTCGTTTCTAGATCTAACTCAAAACATAAAAGTTGTTCCTAATATACTTAATATGATGTATGCCAAGTTTCGTGATCTAAATCCATGTCTAGGTCATGTTTTGATAGGTATTTTCGTAGCTCAAACCTGCTGCTCTATTTGCTGCACTTTTTGCTAACCTGGGTTTTCAAGTTCAAAACCCTATCAAAACTAGATTTTCAAGTCAAATTCAAGACATGAAAAATTTTCTTAACAAGATAATAAATATGTTCATGTCTTTGAAATTATTTTATGACCTAAGGAAAGACTTCTTTCCATTTTCTAAATCAAGTGTTTGCTCCCAGATTCTGACATATAAATGTCAGAACACTTTTGAAGCACTAAAACTTGTCTTCTGACTTTGAAACTTGGCACACATAATTTTTAATATGTGATATTCAACTTCCATGTTTTAGGTTTTTCTAGATTCTTAAGTTATCATAGTGTAAATTGCTCATCAAAGTCTGGTCTGCCATCCTTTGCTGTTCTGGGCTATTTTTGCATTTATGTTCTTGGCATGATCTAAGCATGAAATATCCATCCATAAATCCAATAAAAGTTCATACATGTTCTCTAACATCTTGGGAGTTAATCCCAAGTTTTAGATCTTTTTTGGATAGGTATTTCACAGGTACAATCCACGGTGATTCACAGCAACATTCTTTCATGGGATTTTCCCATTTTTGCATATATGTATTATTTGTACAATATTCCCCCTCCCCCTTAATTGTCTTACTTGTCTAAATGATTCAAATCATTTTCGAAAACCAATCGGGAATCCACCCAAACCGGTTCCCGGTTGTGATCAAATGAATCGACCTAGACTAGAAAGACTCCTTGTACATAAAACACACATTTTCCAATGTTAGGGCATATAAGGCATTTCAAAAGGTAATTAAAATCAAGCGTAGGCGGAAGCATGCTAGAGACCGAAAGGGCAAGCGTAGTGCTGCTAATCACCTTCTCTTCTCGTAACTTAGCCCCCGAACCCACTTCAAAATCAAAAAAGGGTTTTATCTCTATTTTCCCAAAATAAAATGAGGTGGCGACTCTCTGCTTTCAAAAACAAAGGTAGAGAAACCGCTATGAGAAACCGAGCGGATTCAAACCGCATTCGCACGGACCCAATTTAAAAAGTTCGCGCGGGCTCTCACACAAACCAACAAAGATAAATATTGCAGTATAAATACATGTTTATGCTTAATAATGGTGTTAGAAGAGTTCTAAATATACCATTACTATTCTACAAAGGTTGAGTATATAGTAGCATTAGATGCAACTAGAAAATTGTTTAGATTAAAATACTAATTAGTAAACTAGAAATTGTTTCTAGTGTCACTAATTTTATGGATCTTCATTGTGTCAATAATTGTTATTGCACAATCCAAGGCGATAAATCTTATCTAAACATATAATCAGACGTTTGTATCTTATTCGAGAAATCGTCAAAGATGGGAGATGTCTTAATATGCAAAATACCTTATGATGATGACAAGGATAATCATCCTACATAAGCTCGCTTGCAATAATGATGGAGATTATAACTAAGCTCAATGGGGTATTGGATACACGTTGATTGGGCCTAGTGCAAGTGGGAGACTGTTGGATATAATGCTCTAGGCCCTTGAGAAAGGCCTATACGTTACATCATAGCTTCATTGTTATAGAGATAACAAACCCGACTATTATATCATTTTGCATGTTTATTATAATAATCATTGTCCCTAGCACTTATGAAGGGATAGCATAATTTTAATGGATAATCATATGATGATTATGGTGCATATGATGTGGATTAAACTTGTGGGTACTTGTTGGAAAACAATGTACTGGATAGACCCGTTATGAGATTTATGTCATGGTTAAATGTCATAATTAAATCTCATATTAGTTATATCATTTGATATCATTAGACCTGAGATTATCATGGTCTTCCACATGATGAACATTATGTTTGACGTATTCAAACGCTACCCCTAACTGGGTGGTTATAAAGGCTACGATTGGCATAATCGGATTCTTGTAGGGAAGAATGATACGTCAAGATGGGATTTGTCCCTCTCTCAAGAGAAATATCTGCTTGGCCTCTCGATGAGTGAGATTGATGTTAGTGTACGGCCGTACCCAAATGAATTGAAGTGTTCAATATCATTTGCTCATATCAATCTACTCGGGATCGAGAAAGCATTGGAAAACATAAGTTGACGTGGACCATGACTTATGTCCAATATGATATCGCGTGACAAAGGGATTATGATATGATCTATAAGGTTACTTTGGACTTTCAAAGTTATACTAATTGGATAGTCATAATGGCTTGCTAGAGTCTGCTTATAACTTACGGGTTCTGACTGGTTCGGACTCGTTGCCAACATAGTATAATCCTATTGGGTCACACACAATAGAATGGATTGGAAAAAGGCAAAAATATGGGAAATTTAGACTGATGACCGCACGGCCACAAAGCCACTGTACGGCTCCAATCAAGCCGTACGGCTGGCCCCCCGGCTTTATACAGTTTGTTCAATTTTCTTGTTAGACAAGGAATCCCGATCTCAAACGGAATTAGGTCAGACCCTCATATAAGATATGCAGCCAGGTTTGACAGCCTCTAATGTTGATTTTGGAAATCAATAACCATTGTTTTAGAAACAATAAATGATAGAGAGGTAGGATTATTTATTTAGTGATCCATGATCATCAAAATACAATAATCAATGAAGCAAGATAATTCCTATGAAGAAATCTTTTCTTCATCAGGCCTTGGGTTTAGCAATCCAGATCAAGAAGGTGTTCTTGATATCCGTTCGATGTGTGGATACCGATAGAGGGTGTTTGCTTTATCACCTCAAAGTCTTTGTTCATGGATTCGATTTTCAAGGATATGTTTTCTTCATCTTGTATTTAATCTAATCAACATGCACGGATCTGGGCTCATGGGTGTTTGATCTTATGTTTTATTTCGCTGAGCATGATGCATCAAAACCCAACACATTTAAACATACTTATTTATTTATTGTCAAAACTTAATAAATGATGTTAATAAATGATGGAGAATGATAAAGATTAATTTAGAGATAGTTTTGAGTTTGAACTTATTTATTTAATTTAAATTATTTTCGATTTTTAGTATATTATTATATGATCCGTATTGCAATAAATAATTATCAAAATCAACTTAGGGTTATAATGGCGGGTTGTAGTGGATGAAGTGGTGTTGTAGCGGACTAGCTAGGATCTATCCCCGTTCATACCAAATCTTTGTTCTTGCTCTTATAGCTTTTGTTTTTTTAGGGGTGGTAAATTGTACTCGTCCGTACCAACCAACTCGTATACCAACCGTACCAATTATGATTGGTATAAGGAAGTCGGTATACCGAACTTTTTGGTAGGTAGTACCGTACCATTTTTGTCTAATTGGTTGGTATACGGTATATAATATCGACTTTGGTTGGTATACCATATACCAACTTTATATATATAAATATATACTCCCTCTTTTCCAAGTAAGTTTTAACATTTTGCCATTTATGGCATTTCATTTAAGTTGCAACAATCCAAAAATGAAAGCTTTTTATTACTTTTATAATCATCCACTCATTCTCTCTCTTCCTCTCAACCACTCATTATTCTCCACTCATTCTCTTTCCTTTCCCATTAATTCTCTCTCTTCCTCACTACCTTTCATTCTTAATATAATATTAGTATCCTTAATTTATCAACTTCAAAATGAATGTTTCAACTTACTTGAAACGGAGGGAGTATATACACACACATACACGCACACACACATAAATAATACTCCGTCTAATTGTATAGGTACTTGTAATATTCAAAGGGTATTTTGGTCTATTTGATATTTATTAATTTTTTTTTTAAAACGTGTGAGAAGTTCTAACTATAAGTATTTTGGGACGAATGTAGTATCAAACATTAATTTCTTTTTTCTAACCTTAAGTCCTTAAAGTTACTTTTATTACGATTTAGGAGAAAAAATCAAACTGCGTTATTGTAATATTTTGGTTTTGCAGTCGTGGTGAATATTATGTAGAGTCACTGTATTGTTTAGTTTTCAAGACTTCAATTGATCTACCTTTCTTCAGTTTCAAGACTTTATAATTTGTATTTGAGGTATATTTTTATGTTATAATGTGTTTTTTTATACTAGACAAAAAAGTCTTAAAAAAATGCAATTTTTTTTTGTCTCTATTTACATTGGGTATATATCGAGTACCAACCGTACCAGCCGAATACCAACCGTACCAATAAACTTGGCATACCGACTTTTGTGGTTGGTACTGGTACATATTTTTGTGTACCAAATCATACTTAGTTGGTACACAGTACAAGCAAAATACACTTGATAAATGACTTTTTATAATTTAGAAAAAAATAGTTTCTCAAAATATTGTGATTAATTAAATATCAATTATTAAAAAATAAAATATATGGCATACTGCCAATTCTATAATTGATATTCTTTAGGATATGTAATTAAATAGTTCACAGTTTATCCACTTTCAAGTTGTTAATTCAATTTAGGCCTGTAATCGTTAAAATTCGGATGAAAAGTTAAATTTTGGATGAAAAAATTAACGGATGTCAAATCTGCCCTATTTTCATTGAGTTGAGGGGCAAATGTGTCAATAAATGACGTTAAGGGCATATCTGCATCCAATCGCTAAGTTTAGGGGCATATTTCTGTATTTAAATAGGTTTGCGTATTATTTGGGGCAAATAGCATATTAGTCCCCCAAAGTTTCATATGAGTTGCAATTTAGGTTTTAATGTTCTAATTTTGGTAATTTGGTGCCTAATGTTCACCTTTTGTGATGAAATGGGTCTTTTTTGGATGGTCATGAATGGAAGCTAACGAAATTAACAAAAAATTTAACAAGCTTCTTTAAAAATTGCATTTCTTACCCAGGACGGAAAGTTAGCGTTGTAGGAGTAAGAGAAAGCATGGCAGAAGAAGAGATGTGAAGGTGGCTGGTGGCGTGCGTGCGTGTGTGTGTGGGGGGGGGGGTGGGGGTGGGGGAAGGAGACGAAGAAGGTAGAAGTTTAGGTTTGATTTTTTATTTTCCCTTTTCAAGCAAATTTAGGTTAAAAGAAGTTTTTTAAGGCTATTATCTATGGACTAATATCTAAATTTAGCCCTTTACTTTTTTTTAAAAAAAAACAAACATAATTTTAGCCTTTTACTTAAGGAATTAGAATTAAAAATGACTTTTGTGTAAGGTATTTATTTTTATAATTTTCACTACTATACAAGAAATTTATTATTATAAATGATAAACAATATTTTACTTTGATATTTATTATGTTTTTTTTGGGTTAATTAAACTATACATTCTTTTATTAATATATACTCCCTCCGTCCCACCTCACTAGAGACCTAAGAGGTGGGCACAATAACTAAATAAAAAAAGTAAAATAAGGAAAATTTGTGGTTGAAAATGAAGAAAGGGTGAGTGGGGTTAATAGTAGGTTGGTTGAATGAATTGTGTGGTGGAAAATGAAGAGAGAGAATGAGTGAGTGGGGTAGATTGAATATAAAATAATAAAATCATGGCCATTTTGAGAGGTCTCAAGTGAAGTGAGACGGCTCAAAATGGAATAAAGTCTCAAGTGAGGTGGGACGGAAGGAGTATATATATATATATATATATATATATATATATATATAGGTGCTCAAATGAGAACCTAAATATCATGAGAACCAAGGATAGCTATTGGATTAGACACAAATCAAGGGTTTAGATTACCTTTTTAGTTTAAAAATTCGGTGGCATTCTTGTAATTAGGTTGACAGACAAAGGGAAGGGCAAAATACCATGTGTGTTCTAGAATTTGCCACATCATCACCGAAAATTTCCCTAAATTTTCAAAATTAAATATCTCATTAACTACAAATCAAAAAAATAACCCGAGAACACTGATTTTTTTTTTCTCGACGAGACGAATCAAACTACATCCCTGAAGATAGGGTTTTAAAAAAATAATATTGAACAACGTCTAATTTTTTTTAAATACGCTTAGATACAATATGTGTTTGCCTATTGTATCTAACTGCATTGTTATGAACATTGTATTGGATACAAATGGCTATTTAGCTATTGTATCTAACAGCAATGTGTCAACATTGCTGTTGGATACAATAGGTGTTTGCCTATTGTATCTAACTGAATTGTTATGAACATTGTTGTTGGATACAAATAGCTATTTAGCTATTGTATCTAACAGTAATGTGTCAACATTGCTGTTGGATACAATAGGTGTTTGCCTATTGTATCTAACTGAATTGTTATGAACATTGTATTGGATATAATAGCAATTTAGCTATTGTATCTAACAGCAATGTATCAACATTGTTGTTGGATACAATAGGCAAACACCTATTGTATCCAATACAATGTTGACACATTGCTGTTAGATACAATAGTTAAATGGCTAATTGTATCAAATACAATGTTCATAACAATTCAATTAGATACAATAGGTAAACAACTATTGTATCCAACAGCAATGTTGACACATTGCTGTTAGATACAATAGCTAAATAGCTATTTGTATCCAACATCAATGTTCATAACAATTCAGTTAGATAAAATAGGCAAACACCTATTGTATCCAACAGCAAAGTTGACACATTGCTGTTAGATACAATAGCTAAATAGCTATTTGAATCCAACAACAATATTCATAACAATTCAGTTAGATACAATAGGCAAACACCTATTGTAACCAACAGCAATGTTGACACATTGCTGTTAGATACAATAGCTAAATAGCTATTTGTATCCAATACAATGTTCATAACAATTCAATTAGATACAATAGGCAAACACCTAATGTATCCAACAGCAATGTTGACACATTGCTGTTAGATACAATAGCTAAATAGCAATTTGTATCCAATACAATGTTCATAACAATTCCGTTAGATACAATAGGCAAACACCTATTATAACCAACAACAATGTTGACACATTGCTGTTAGATACAATAGTTAAATAACTATTTGTATCTAACATCAATTTTCATACACATTGTTATTGGATACACTAGCTACTCCCCTGTTGTATGCAATGCGAAATTCATATCAATACAGTTAGATACAATAGCAAACACCTATTGTATCCAACATCAATGTTGACACATTGCTATATAGATACAATAGCTAAATAGCTATCGTATCCAATACATTGTTCATAACAATTTAGTTAGATGCATTAGGCAAACGCCTATTGTATCCAACAGCAATATTGACACATTGCTGTTAGATACAATAGCTAAATAGCTATTTGTATCCAATAGCAATGTTCATAACAATTCAGTTAGATACAATAGGCAAACACCTATTGTATCCAACATCAATGTTGACACATTGCTGTTAGATACAATAGCTAAATAGTCATTTGTATCCAATACAATGTTCATAACAATCCAGTTAGATACAATAGGCAAACACCTATTGTATCTAAGCGTATTTTAAAAATTTGACGTTGTTCAATATTATATTTTCAAAACCCTATCTCAGGGATGTAGTTTGATTCGTCTCGTCGATACAAAAAAATCAGTGTTCTCGGATTATTTTTTCGATTTACGGTTAATGGGATATTTAATTTTGAAAATTTAGGAAAATTTTGGGTGATGACGTGGCAAATTCTGGAACACACATGGTATTTTGCCCTTCCCTTTGTTTGTCAACCTAATTACAAAATGCCACCAAATTTTTAAACTAAAAAGGTAATCTAAACCCTTAATTTGTGTCTAATCCAATGGCTATTCTTGGTTCTCATGGTTCTCATGTAATTGGGTTCTCACAAGAGCATGACCCTATATATATATATATATATATATATATATATATATATATATATATATATATAATTTTAGGAGTTGTAAAGTTGTTAACAAAATGGGGTCAACATAAATAATTATTGAACTTTATGGGTAATAAATGCAAGTTTCAAATAAGCTCGTTAGATGTTTCGTTAATTCTGTTAGCTTCGATCCATTATTATGCAAAAAAGACTCATTTCGCCACAAAATATAAACATTAGGCATTAAATTGCCAAAATTGAAACATTAAAACTTAAATTGCAATTCATATAAACTTTGGGGAACCACCAATGCGCTATTTATTATTTGAGCTATTTGATGAGTAGATTACTCTATCCTTATCTAACCTCAAGAAAAGTCCAAACCCCAACAACATCACCGAAAACGTTCTTTTTGTGCGCTTGAAATTTTTTGATCCTACGCCTACTATTGAAAGCAACCACGAACCTTCCCTTTCACACACCCTCTCCCTCTGCGAGAAAAATAGAAAGAAAAAAAAAAAAAAAAAAAAAGTCCCATCTCGCTCTCTCCCAAACCGTCACAGTTTACTTTTTTTTTTTCCCTTCCCCAAGTCTTCTTCCTTATCTACGAACCCTAATTTTTGTTTTGTTTTGATTTCTTTTTCACCATGTCATCTGGATCATTAGGTCGCAACAATTCAGTTTCAAAAGGATTTGATTTCGCATCGGATGATATTCTTTGTTCTTATGATGATTTCGCTAATCAGGAAGCAGCTAATGGCGCACACTCCGATCCTTCAATCGCATCTAATTCAGCTAAGGTCTTGTGCTTTTTCGATTTTTGTTGGTTTTTAAAATTTTTCTTATTGATATGCTATCTGTGTGATTAGTTCTAGGTTTTAGTGAAATTTGGGTTTGATTTTGTTTGTTGAAGTTGGATTCTGAAAGTGACTTTTGAGAGTTCATTACGTTAGTGCCGAATAGAGTGAGACTTCTATTTGTTTTATGAGCAATGCTAGGGGCACAAAATAACCTCACAAAATCTTGCCACAAAATGGTTTGACGATATTTTATTGGTTGCATCGATAATGGACCCGCCACACTCTACTTAAAAACCCCAATAAAATCATTACACCTAGGATTTTGTTAGCAAGATTTTGTGACTTTTTTGTGCCCCTAGTATTATTCTTTGTTTTATATATTAATATTGAATAGAGTTGGTGTTGAAGGTAGGAACAGATTGGAGTTTTTGATCAAATTAATTGTGCGATATTGTGGATTATATATATATATATATAGGTAGGTAGGTGCTCAAATGAGAACCTAAATATCGTGAGAACCGTGAGAACTTGGATACATTAGGTAAGAACCTAATGTATCCAGGTAATGTATCCAAGTGAACCATTTGACACATTAATTTTTACCTAATGTATCCAAGTGAACCATTGGATACATTAGGCAAAAACCTAATGTATCCAAGTTCTCACGGTTTTCACGATATTTAGGTTCTCACAGGAACACGCCCCTATATATATATGGGTGTTGTTATACACACCCGTAAAATTAATGAATACACCTGTAACTATGCATTACAGTGTTGTACCATTTAAAATTTCAAGCTACTTACGGGTTAACCGCTTATTAATTTTGAATAGAGTGAGACTTTTATTTGTCTTATGCACATTTTGTATTGTATTGAGGTGGAACTTTATAGCTCATATGAGGGTTTTAGTGTTGTTTGTGGATCTCACTCTCTGAGAACTGCATTTGGTGTTTAGTTTTATTTGATGGCCTTGTTTTGGAATGAAGTGAATGATGGAAAAGGGTTCATGTAGAATACACACTTGTCTGGGACTAAGGCTTTGCTGAGTTGAGAATTTATGGGCTTTGCCCTTTTTGAAAACGAGTCTCTATATTCCATTAGTTGAATCATTGAATGTAACTGACATTTACGTTGGTTTAAATTGAGACCTGATAATGGATGAGAATATGTCTGAATATGGTTAACAATTGGGGAAAGTGATGTGTGAGGGGACTGTTTATTTCCTGATTGGGGGAAAATGACCTATTACAAGCTCTTTTCTTAAGTCTAGTTTAGGAAAGTAGGGAAGGGACTAACACTGACCTTGAACTTGTGCTGCGTGTGGATGGTGCCAAGTTGCGTTTTTGGAGTTAACGTTGGAGTAAAATAGTAACTTCTTTGTTTCCTCCATTTTATTGTTTAAACTTCAAGTTGTTTCATCAATTTCATATGGAAGTCGGAAGTGGATTTATCTTTTAAAATAAAAACGATAATTGACTTAACTTCATTTGGTCGTTTGGATTGTTAGTACAGATGATTCATGCATACTATGTTGGTCATGCATAAAGCAGTAATGCAGCTGGTAAACACTATCTAATCAGGTATTAAGCTTCTTAAGCAGAGACATAATACTCTGGAAATTGATAGTTTGCATTGTTCGATAGGACCTCAATTGGCCTTAGTAGTCGTTTTGTTAAGTTCATCTAATAAAGGTGATATGAAGCTGGAGGTGCTATATGCCTTTGGGTGGGGGTTGCTTGCTGGTAAGTTGTAACACCTATTGCTCTTGGTTTCATTTGAAATCCCAAACTGATGGAAATAATAGTTTGACCATAGAACATGAACATAATTTCATGATTTGGAGCTCTCTTTAGTCTTTACCAGTGGACGGTTGGACCATTCTTCCCTTCTTTGGCTTGTGAACAGTGGTGAAGCTAGAAAATATTCATATGAAAGAACTTAATGTTGTCTTCCTATTAAGTGTATATACCCTCTTAGAAAACATTAGGGATTGGTGTTGTTAAGTCGTATGTTTGTTGATTTATGGACAATAGGTTACATTTGCTGTCAGTCGTTAGATTTGTGGGCTGATTGAATATTGAAGTGTTACTTGTTTGTAAAGTGTGCATGATTGTTACTACTTCACCTTTGTCCGATTCTCTCTTTTCTGTCTGATAAATCAATGATACTCTTTCATTTGTGACTATACCTTTTTACTAGTTGTTTACAAGGAATTGTAGATGGTGAAGTAAGAAGTTACTCAAAATAGTTAATAAATAATTTATAAATCTGTAGACAACTCCTCTAAGAAGAAGAATGTATGGTGATGCTGAATTTTCGACAGGATTACATTGCTGATCTTAGGATTGATAAATTTAGAACTGTACCTGGATGCTTGCTATGTAAAATTTTCAAGTGGTGTATGGTTGTGACAGAACTATGGAAGTAAGTCTTAGTGACACCCCCTATGCTGGAAGATGTGTTTTTCATTATTGGATGTCTGACGTGCACTTTATTTCTTATCTATATTAGTGTTTTATCTTCTTTTTTTCTTCTATGTTTGTAACCCCAGCCCACTCTGGGGGGTTGCAAGGGGACTTGCCCCCCTGCCTGGGGGTTCGAGGCGGATCCTTACTTTTTGGATGGTACTCTACTTGGATTACGGTTTGAGATCAGGGTTTTAGCAAAAACAACCTACGTTTCTTAAGCTTTTGGTGTTTTTTTATATTGTAGGAGTTCGCCCCTTTCGCATGCACATGTTTACTTATAAAAAAATATTAGTAACCCACTTTCTTATTTTAAATGTATCTCTTGAAATATTGTAATAATCTTGGCTCGATAGCTCCCCCAGATGTAGTCAGTTCTTTGACAAACTGGGTAAATTATTCCGTGGGTTCTTTATTGCTTTTGTTCCTTTCATCTTGACTGCATTTACTTTACTAACATGATGATTCTTGTTCTTATGATCAGCAGGAGTTTCACAAAAGCAGAATGGCAAGATCATCAGTATTCCCTGCTGCTTCTTATAGTCCTCCAGAAGAATCTATTAACCAAGATGTACTCGTTGCTGTTGAGAGATCAATGAAGAAATATTCTGACAATCTCATGCGCTTCCTCGAGGGAATAAGTTCGCGTATGTCACAGTTGGAATTGTATTGCTACAATCTTGATAAATCGATTGGGGAAATGCGCTCTGATTTAGGACGTGATCATGGAGAGGCAGATACAAAACTGAGATCTCTTGAGAAGCATCTTCAAGAGGTAAGCTGTTTTGATGCGTCTTTAAACTATAATCTCGAGTGTAATAAAGAAACCTATTTTGGGTATGTATCCTCACTTATAAAAGGTGGCATACGATGGCGCTTATGCTTCCATATGAAGAAATTGCAGAATGTTATGAAGTTTTTTGTGTCTGATTTTGCAAACCCCTACCTATCTCAAGAACATTTTTACGCTTAATTTATTTTGATTACCTAAATCCAAATAAGTAAAGGAAATTCCCCGAAAGGCTGCTTGTTAACTTCTAGTACTACCCTAACTATTGTTCTTCTGCATTACTTAACTTTTAGATGCTGGGAGCTGTGTCATCTTTCCAGTGGCATGCATATATCATGGATTAGTTTGATTATTTTGCCGTTATTATCTTCTGATATTTTAATAATCTTGAACAGGCAATAGTCTCCAATTTTTTTTTATATTCTTCTTCTAGCAAATCAATGAAATTTGCCTGTCTTCCACCCACTAGCAATTGGACTTGGCTCACTTCCTGACCGTGCCTATTCTTTGAATCTGTCCCAAAATGATCTTCTTACCTTTTTTGCCGTTACTGAACTTTCAGCAATAAGTATAGGTTGATTTGACTTCTTAAACTTGTTATTGATAAACCATCAATGATACTAACAATAGCAAGTTTTAGCTTTTCATTAGGATAATTCAATCAACCTAAAGTTATTTCTCAAAGTTCACTCGTAACGACAAAAAGTGGGAAGATCATTCTGGGATGGAGGGAGTATTATAAATGTACTCTTCACATTTTCACGTGGTAATTTCAAGTCGCTGATGTCTTGTGATACCTAATACAGGTCCACAGGTCAGTTCAGATCTTAAGAGACAAGCAAGAGCTTGCAGAAACACAGAAAGAACTTGCTAAGCTTCAGCTGGCACAGAAAGAATCCTCTCCCAGTTCCCAGAAAAGTGACGGAAGGTCTACCCCACCTCCTTCCGAACCCCAAAAGAGTGACAATACAACAGAATCTCATGGCCAGCAATTAGCTCTTGCCCTTCCTCATCAAGTGGCCCCGCAGCCTACCCTTCCCACCCGACCCGCAGAGCTTCCACAGCCTGTGGGACCCCCGCCACCGATGCCTTCTCAGGCTTTGACACAACCACAAGCTTATTATTTACCCCCATCCCAGATGCCAAGTTTACCTGCCCCGCCACAACATTCCCAGGGTCATATCTGCCCGTCTGATTCCCCATATCGTACTCAACAGCCCACACAATCTCAAGTGAATCAGGCACAGCCACAGCCTCAACTTCAGGTACCACCCCAGTATCAGCAGCAGTGGGCTCCACCTCCACCTCAGCAGGTGCCACCTCAGCAACCACCCCAAGCAAGACCCTCGTCCGTCCCTGCTTACCCTACTTATTTGCCAAGTCAACCAACAAACCCTTCTCCCCAAGATACCCTCACGAGCAGCATGCCGATGCAAATGTCGTTTTCTGGAATTCCTCAGTCCAGCTCTAGCCAAGCAATGCCTTACGGTTACGGTGGACCCAGTCGCACTATGCAGCAACAGCCGCCACCTCAGCATCTCAAGGCCGGTTTTGGGGGTCAATCTGGTGATGGGTACCCGGCTGGTGGACCCCACCCGACACTGTCTCCTGGGAGTTATATGATGTATGAGAGTGAAGGAGGAAGGTCTCAACATCAGACAATTCAAACCCAACCACCTCACTTCCAACAAACCAACTTCCCTCCGAATCCCCAGCAAAGTAGTGGTAATATCATGGTCCGTCCCCCTCAGTTCATGCGCAACCACCCATACAATGAACTGATTGATAAGATGGTGAGCATGGGATACAGGGGTGACCACGTAATGAGTGTGATCCAAAGGCTAGAGGAGAGTGGTCAGCCTGTTGATTTCAATGCTGTGCTTGACCGATTGAACGGTCAGGTCTGGAAGCTCTCAGAGAGGATGGTCCGGGTAAGTAATATTGCCACTTGTGGTCTTTTGGAATTACATTGATAATCATTGCGTGTTTTTTTTATTATTATTATTTTATCATGTGCGAAGAATAAAGTTTGATATGATTGTCATTTGTAATTCAGTACATATGTGGATTGAGAGATTCATTTTATATCTATTCTCTCTTTCCAAAGCTATGTTGTTGGGTGTTGTAGTATGTGGATTAATTGTCTGTGCTGTGGGGATCATTTCATCTTTTAATGTATTTGAACCCATTTACTATGTTTAGAGATGAGTTATTTGTAATCTCTTCAAAGTCCATGTATTATGACTTTTGAGATTGTATTGGAAAAACTTCATTTTGTTTAGTGTGGGATCTTGAAGTTATTTTATCTGGATCCATTCTTAGACTAATAGTTTAAGGATGTACTAGTGTGTATGAAATACTTGTTCCGTCCCAAATGAATATACATTTCTGCTCTCAAAAATAGTCCCTCTGTCCCAAAAAGTTCTCGCTGACCATTTTTGTTTGGCATATAAAGGTTGTCTGATTATGCATTATCATTGGAGGTTAATTTCGTCGAACGTTCGTAACTGCCCTTGTGATTGGATGACTATAAATGGGAGGTGAGGGAGGGACAGCCATAATTGGGGTGGGGGTGGGGGTGGGGGTGTTAATTTCGTTGAACGTCTATAATGGCCCTCGTGGTAACTAAAGATGGAAGGTGAGAAGGAGAGGGGGGCGAGGGAATGATGAAAGACAAAGAAGGGGAGGGGGATAGTGATGAAAATGAATTATTTTATAATATGAAATTATTTTATTAATATCTTTGAATACTAAATACTATCTCTGTCTTTAAATGAGTGTTTATTTTCAAAAAAATCTTTGTCCCAAAATGAGTGTCTTTTTTTAATATAACTGTCCCTAAATGTTTTTTTTTTAAAATTTTTTCACCGGTCTCTTTATACTTGCAAAACTAAATGTTTGGATATGAATCTTTGCTACTAAATTGTACAAAAGTTGAGATTTTCAAGTGTCCCTTAAAATAAAATTTGGACACTCATTTAGGGGACAGAGGTAGTAGTTAAAAGGGACTAACATTATTATGATCCGGATGAAGTTTTGTACCATGTAGGAAGAGTAGTTTGAATCGTCTCAAAATCCTCCATGCAAATGATCTTTTAATATTTTTTTACTGAAAATGACTAAAGAATAATACTAGGGGCACAAAAAAGTCACAAAATCTTGCTCACAAAATCCTAGGTGTAATGATTTTATTGGTATTTTTAAGTGGAGTGTGGCGGGTCCATTATCGATGCAACCAATAAAATATCGTCACCTCATTTTGTGAGCAAGATTTTGTGATCTTAGTATTGCTCACGACTAAATTGCCTCTGGGGTAGTTGCATTGCATCATTTACACAAAAATAGAAAAAAAAACAAAAAAAACAAAAAAACAAATGAACAAATTGAATAAAGGGCAAACTGACTGGTCAATGGCCGGGCCGGGTCAAACCCCAGCCTGAAACTCATGAGGCCCGCCTCATACAGGCAGGGTGCCCTAATTGTGTACGTCACGACCTTCTAATGAGATCATTGCTGGGTTTGAATCCTAAAATGGGTTTGATAGGGCCCAACCAAGGCTCTTGTTTTATTCAAAGTCCGTTGGAGTTAGCTTTACCAATTCATTTATTCATTTAGACAAAATCACCATGCTATCTTTTATACTCACTCCGTCCAGACTAACTCACTCCATCCAGACTAAGGTTCTTACTTTCATTTTTTGTTTATCTCAGACTAAAGTTCTTAGTTGCTTTATTAACTAAAACAGACAATGGGACCTATTTGTCATTTTGACACCAAAAACTTTCTACCCACTTTCTCTCTCCTGCTTTCTCCTACTTCATTTTTCATACTCAAACATTTACTTTTTCCTTTCTTCATGTAAAGTCAAACGGACGGAGGGAGTACCATATTGTGTATTATTGAGTTATGTAGTTATGTATTATATATTGTATAGATAACCATGATATTTGATAATTCAATAACCATTAGATCACCACTTTACAAATATAATTCTGTCTCTAATTCACCATATTGACCTGGTGGAGAAGGATTCAAACGTATTGGGAAAATCATTTTTTTGAAAGTTTATATCATATCATTTAAGGCAATTGCCATTGTGTTACAAACTCCTATGAATCTATTACAAATTCCTATATTGGAATCTATTACAGTGATACTTGCCGCTCTAGAAATTACTCGTAGACGTTCCTGCGCCATCTGGTAGTCTGCTTGTGGTGCGAACCTGGGACCTTCAACAAAGTGGAGGTCACTTAATTATTGGGGAATGGGGAGGAGGGGAATCGAACATGGGACCTCCCGAAGAAATCCCAAGCCGGTACCGCTTGGCCAAAGCCTCGCAGGTGGGAAAATCATTTGGAATTGCCATTTCTATTAGGGGGTGTTCACGGTCCGGTCCGAGATTTTCCAAAATTTCTTAAAACCAAGACCGAACCAATTATTCGGTTCTGTAAAAATTTAGAACCAGAACTAAACCAATACATTCAAGAACCAACTCTATTGATCCGGTTTCATTGGTCCGGTTCCGGTTTCACATAACAATTTATGTCAAAAAAAGGACATGCAATAACTAAGGATTATTAATTGTTATGTCATTTCAAAATTCAACCAACAATAAACATTTAAATATCATTAACTGATAGAGCAATCTTAAGCCAAAAAAAAAAAAAAAAAAAAAAAAGTGCACTAAGAAGTTCTCCCTCCGGTCACAATATAAGCAAAAGTAACTAAAATCACACTTATTAATAAAGTAGTTAATTTAGTTAATTGTCTTGATTTTATAATAAAAATATATTAAAATTACTAATATATCCTCATATTAAATGTGTAATAAATGTACACTTGTATTTGAAATGAGTAATTAATTAGGGGTATTTTTGGTAAAAGAGTATTAAATACAATTACATTTAATGTGTTTTGTATTGAAACCCAACTTTTTGCTATATTTGTATCCGGAGGGAGTACAATGTAAAAATAATAATAATAATATATTATGTTATACATTGTAGTACATAATATATAGATTATATATTACTATATATTATACATACATATACATACATACATATATACATACATACATAATACATATATAGTATATATATATATATATATATATATATATATAATATATATATATATAAACATACATACACACACACACACACACATATATTATATATATATATATATATATATATATATATACATCTATATATACATATATATGTATATATAACTATAATATATATATATATATATATGTATATATATATATATACACATACATACACACACACACAACACACACAATATACACACACACACACACACACACACACACACACACACACACACACATATATATATATATATATTATATATATACATACAGGGCCGCGCTCCTGTGAGAACCATTTTAAATGAAAACCGTGAGAACCAATCATAACCGTTTGATTGCATACAAAATCAAGGGTCCAGATTATAGATATATTTGGATACAATAGCTAATTTTCAAAAATACAATTGGATACATTAGTTTTAACCTACTGTATCCAAGTGCAAAACTTGGATACACTACTTGTTAGCTACTGTATCCAAGTGCAATATCAAAATTTATATATTGTATCACAAGTGTATCCATGTATCTATAATCTTGACCCTTGATTTGATTCTAATCTAATGGTTATGCTTGGTTCTCACGGTTCTCACGCAATTGTGGTTCTCATTTGAGCATCTTCATATATATATATATGTTATATATATATATGTATATGTATATGTATATATTTATATATGTATATGTATATGTATATATATATGTATATGTATATGTATATATATGTATATGTATATGTATATGTATGTATATGTATATGTATATGTATATATATGTATATGTATATATATATGTATATGTATATGTATATGTATATATATGTATATGTATATGTATATACATATACATATACATATATATAGGTAGGTAGGTGCTCAAATGAGAACCTAAATACCGTGAGAACCGTGAGAACTTGGATACATTAGGTAAGAACCTAATGTATCCAAGTAATGTATCCAAGTGAACCATTGGATACATTAGTTTTTACCTAATGTATCCAAGTGAACCATTGTATACTGAAAGGAATAACCCGTGAGCGGTTATTGGGCTTGCCCGGTTCAAACCTAGTGGGCATCATGGATCCTTTATAGTAAAAATCCCATCTCGTCTCTACATGTTACCGGGCCCATTAGGGACCACAAGACTCCTTTAACATAATATGGATAAGGATAAGCTAATGACATCATTAGAGATAAGGGTGACCTCACCTTATCTAGAACTTGGGGAGCAAGCCGTCTTTCCTCTATAAATAAGGGTCTCAAACCCTAATTTCAGGTGAAGTCTCTCTCCCTTTGCTCTTTCTCATGGTCCAAGATTTATCTTCATAGAGCATCTAACTTATTCTCACGCTCACGTGCGTTCGTCTTTTTCAGGTCTATAGTAAGGCGTTCCAGATATCCAACCTTGGATCCGGCACATTGATCACTTTTTTGCTCGATCAATTGGTTCCATTGCCGGGAACGATTTCTTGCTAGTCTGAGTTTTTTCCCCAAATTCTCTCCGGTGTAAACATCTTTTTCTCAAATTTATTTTGTGAAAAAATCCAAAATATGAAGTTAGAGAGAGAGCTTGTTCTCTGTGAAAAATTGGACTCCAATGGAAATTCAGACTTCCAAGGAAATGAAAAGGAAGACAAGGAGATGTTCTATTGTAAAAAGAGAGGCAACGATTAGAGGCATGAAACCCCCCAAAAGGGCACAAATTCGAAGCTCTGCTAGTCAGCAGCCGGAGAAGACGAGACTGGACCCCTTCCTCTCCTCCACTTGAGCCCTAATGGGTGTTACCCAAGTTCTTCATTCTCCAAAGCGCCGCACTTACTGCGACCACAATTTCTTCTCCTATTCCGGCCGATTTCACTCTGTCCGTTTGGTCAAGCTCCAATACCGGAATCCACAATAAACACTAGATCGAGACTCGTCTTAGTAAGACGAAGACAACGCTAGTCACCGTCAAAGGCCACCGCAAGCAACGGAATTCATCTAGGCCAGCAAGATTCCGGCCAGATCTAATATCATCAGTCGCTAGCGACGCTCCGGCGAGAACAAAGAACCTCACAGACAGGTGCGCTATGCCCGGGCGAAGCCATCACCGAAAAAATCTCTGGCATCACCCATCAGGTGTGTTCTTTTTTATTATCTCAGTTAACCATTGGAATTTCATGATTCCATAAATAACAACTGCTTATAAGATTGGGGTATGCAATTTTCTCTTAGACGGAAGCATAACATGTTTTACAAATCACAATCACTAATCCAAGGTTGTGGCAGCCCACCAATGAATTCGTATATCAAAATCTATAATGAACTGTTAGCATGATTTTGTACTAATTTTGGGGGGCCTGTGTACGTTTATTGTTTGGCCATGTCTATTGGATTATTTTACACTAGAAAAATCATTCATCACACTCTAAAAGTTAACCCCAATCTTCATTCTAATGTGCTTGATTATTGCGTGTCTTATCGAGGAACCGCTGAGGAGAATATGGGTTCAATCGAGGATTCACTGGCTAGAATGGTCGACAACAAAGACGAGAACTATAGTAGTATGAGCAGGACGGATCCATGCCAAACTGTTGAGCAGACTTACATATGGACTCATGCAAATCGATTCACTTCATCCAGATTGACTCACAGCCTCCGGTTCTTACGAAAATCGGTGTGAACATGGACGTGGCGAGCAAACACAATCGTGAGTACTCCGAACAGCTCGAAACTTGCAAATGATACTAGCCAGTGAGTTGCAAGTACATCCATATAGCTTGCTCCAATGCACCATGAGTACATCCACTACATCTTAGTAAAATCACGCTCTAAACACCGCAGCGATCAGGTGTTTTCTTTCTGTTTACGCCCACCTTTGTCATTGCTTGCATTATGCCCGATTTGACTACTTTCTTGTGTTGGTACACATAATTTTAAATCTGCACCACAAATGATCTTTTGACTCATGAAAACACAATCAGGCGTAGTTTTCTCTGCATTAAATAGGCAGGTAGTACTAGTCACTGGCACACACGATGTTAGATATACACTCGCATTGAGATAACGATTTCAGTTGAGATAGCACTTCAGGCACATTGAATTTTGTAAATATCTCAGGGCAAAATATAGGTGGTCTGACTTGATTTTTCTTAGGTAATGCAAATACTGGCCTTCACCAAACATGAAAAGAAAGTAGAGAGTTTAGAATTTGTGCATACTATGGAGGTTTCTCTTGACTTTGCAAAAACTGTGCTACTTCATTATAAAAGAGCTGTCTTATGTCTTATATTGGCATTGCTAGTCTTACTAGTTTATTATATACATGTATGTTCTTGTTCGGTCCACCGAGCAACTTTCTTAGGAGCAGATGCCGGAGGGTTAAGCCCGAGCAGCCTTGTAACTTATAACGCGATAATGAACAACCCAACCCCAATAGCACATGTATTTACATTGATTGAACCATTCCATACTGATTTTTCATCTTTGAGTTGTGCACTTGACAGGAGTAGCACAAACATTGTTCGGCCGGAGTAATCGCCGACATCAGACTCATGTATGACTCGTGATCGGTACCTTAATGTACCGGCATTCTTGAAACCTTGTACCATCCCGTCGCTATGGACACCCTCCGCCATTAGTCTATTTACGCATGCCTGTGATTTGTTAATGATATTCGCTTAAATGGGTCTACGTAACAAGTAAAAATATTCACATGAGTTGTTTAAATTACCATAGAAGAATGAAATTCAACAAGTGTGATGTGCAGAAACTAGGAGATAGAGTGATTAAGTACCGTTTCACGTGATTGCTTATACTACTACATTACACCATGTTCAATCATGGGTAAAAATACAAAAATACAGTAAAAATACATACAGAACCTCCTTGAATGAGAGGGATAAGTTACACATGGTCAAGTATGAATATGAAGTTACATGAATACTTTCATTAAGTATTAACATGATTATTGTTAACTCCGATGCTGGATATATTAGTATGCTGAACAAGTGTATATTTTTGTCATCATTCTTGCGACCACCATTGTCAAATTGCATTCATTGTTGACAACCTTGGCTTCAGAGCTTACATTTTGCAGGAGTACTATAATATTGTTTAACATAGCTGCTTGATGATAGCTGTTCAAATGTGATACTAACGTCAACACAGTGGAGTTTTTTGGTACAGTGTGTAATACCTATTGATTTAAGAATAATTGTTGCTCTCCATGTTGAGAATAAACGAGCTTGTGAAGAGTAAGCGTACTTGCGAACACTTCAAACTGGTATGGACGAGCATAACAGGGTCCTCGTAACTATGAGTTGTAAGCACAATGATTTCATTTAACCCGTGTTGCAAATCACTCCGCAAATACATTATATCAACAAGGGCGTCGAGCATGCACGCAACTCAAAACCGATAGCCCGAAAGTAGCTGTAATCTTGCCAACCTGAGCTGCCTAGCCGCGACGAACGATTAATGTTACCGTGGGAAAACTCTTTTTATAAACAACAGTATGAGAGACATAAATTAGGAGACACAAACCTGGGGGCCTATGCCAGCTCGGTTGTACAAGGATGCTTCAAGGTTGACAACTTGATCGAACACTTAACAATCATGCTGAAGCAAGCAAGCAGTAGACATGAGAGAGAACAAGGTGAAAGCAAGTCGACCGAAATAGCAAGCAATCAGCTCACACATGTCATTCACAATCAGAACTAGAGAGGTGGCCAACCTCATCGAGATCACCGATAAAACCTCAGTGTACAGAGCACCCAAGAGACAAGTAGAACAACGAGAATACGCATAGGATGACTCATTAGAATCGCCTACGAGAACCATCATGAATGCCGACCTGAAAGTCAGATGTTAAGGAAGAAAACAACCACCCCTGCAAATAATATAGTAGACCGCACGGATCCAATCTATGCTCTATGCAAGTAGATGGACCTACAAACACTCTAATCAACTCGCCGGCACAAGCTTTGTTCAGAAAAATACAGATTAGACTGCTTTTATGGAAACAGAGGCATCAAATGGCCATCACTGGGAACATCCGATCGTACTCAGCTCCAGGCCAAACACAACAGCTAGCCATGCAGTGTACGCTCTGGCTCGAACTAGCAATGGACTCATGAATGCACATGCTCTGATAGAGAGTACCCAACCCATGAGCAAGCTGCAAGTGCAATGATGTAGCTCACTGAGCTTGCTCCCTCGCGCAACTGTTATCCTGCCGACCTGATCCATCTTGCGAGTGACGACCACTCTCCTATCAGGACTATGAGGAAGATCTTAATATTATGCAATTATCCTATACTAATATACATTTGTTTGACACTAAACGATTTAAGCAACGTTATACATACCGTCTTCAATTTGTACTTTACAGATACAGAGACAGCACAAGCAAAGTTTGACAAGAATAAAATCCATGATGGCGAGGCCATGCCTGAACAAGCTGCGAGCAACCTAATACAAATCTTGATTACTGATCTTGAGCGCTAAGGACCTCAAATGTCTTCGCCTCGCTAACGCAACTCCGTGAACCACCTAGACCATCTCGTCAGCAGGTGTACTCGTTCCAACTCTCTGTTAATATTTAAAAAATTCTTTGTCATAACCTAGTACATTTTTACATCATGCCTAGCAAATTAAATCATATGCATAGTAGGCTCATGGCTATTAAATGATTCAAAGTCAGAACAACTTTGTAACAGGCTATAAATGTCTAAACATGGGCAAAGAGCGTGGGTATATGCTTCAAATACAAGTACTATAGGATACCTGGTTGCATATTCTTGCACACGAGCTCAGGGAATTCGTAATGATTTCCATGTCCTTACTCGATCTAGATGCGATGATAGGAATCTGAACAGCTCGAATAACACAGGTTAAGGGCTTAGTCTGAAAGACACCATCGTTAAAAGAAGCTTCACGAAGCCCAGACCTGCTCGTCTACGACACTCGAGCCCGTTTTCTTCCCCCATGTGAGAAGTGGTAAAAGCACCTCGGGCGCAGGCCTTTATCTTCTCGTAAAAGATTAACTCGATTATATGTCTAGTGCTTACCCCACTCAGGTGAACTTGTTCTAACTCTTGGTCGTGATCAATATAAATTAATAAATTCGGTTGAAATTCAAGGTTCTTTTTCCTGAAGAATAACTGGTGTGTCGCATGAGATTATGTGCATAATAACCAGCAAACTATGCACCTGAATAGACATGGTGCATGATCAAGTCAATTGAAAATTATGTGGGTATTTTTCTTGAAGTATTAACCTGATTAGTGAACTTTTTCATGATGACTAAGCTCCAATGCTAAAAATATAAGCATGTATTTGATAAATTGAGTATATAGTACACCTAAAAGCTACATGATGTATTTCCTCAAATTGTTAGCATGATAAGTGGAAACTTCCATGCTGGGTATGCTGGTATGCTTATTCAAATACTAAAATTGACTTCTGCTTGGTGTCCCCATTTTGATTTAACCTTTGAGAATTTTGGTAAGTTATCAAAGTGTACCGTTGTTACCGTCGACCTAGGCTTTACAGATTACTTTTTTGCACTAGCACTAGCATTTTGTTTCAAATGGCTGCTCAATAATTTTTGTTCAATATGATACATCAATACCATGGATTTTATTCATACAAATGCTGAAATGCCTATGAATCTAAGTATAATTGTTGTTTTCCAAGGTACAACGAGCGTATTTGCAAGCACACCATTCCTCGTCTTGAACGAGCCAAAGCCTTGGGCAGACCCAAGCACTCCGGTCCTCGTCTTGAACGAGTCAAAGCCTTGGGACAAACCCAAGCACACCAGTCCTTGTCATGAACGAGCCAAAGCCTTGGGACAGACCCAAGCACACCAGTCCTCATCTTGAAGGAGCCAAAGCCTTGGGACAGACCCAAGCACTCCGGTCCTCTTCTTGATAAAGCATCAAAGCCTTGGACAGACCCAAGCACACCAGTCCTCGTCTTGAACGAGCCAAAGCCTTGGGACAGACCCAAGCACTCCGGTCCTCGTCTTGAACGAGTCAAAGCCTTGGGACAGACCCAAGCACACCAGTCCTCGTCTTGAACGAGCCAAAGCCTTAGGACAGACCCAAGCACACCAGTCCTCATCTTGAATAAGCCAAAGCCTTGGGACAGACCCAAGCACTCCGTCCTCTTCTTGATAAAGCATCAAAGCCTTGGGACAGACCCAAGCACCCCGGTCCTCTTCTTGATAAAGCATCAAAGCCTTGGGATAGATCTAAGCACACTTCGTCTCGACATGGTTAAGTCTTGTCTTGAACAAGCAATCTTTGGTTAAGTCTTGCCCGAGCAAGCAATACACCTCGTTTTCATGAGCTAAGCCTTGCCCTAGCAAGCAATCTTTGGTTAAGTCTTTCCCGAGCAAGCAATACACCTCGTTTTCACGAGCTAAGCCTTGCCCTAGCAAGCAATCTTTAGTTAAGTCTTGCCCGAGCAAGAAATACACCTCGTTTTCACGAGCTAAGCCTTGCCCTAGAAAGCAACCTTTGGTTAAGTCTTGCCCGAGCAAAAAATACACCTCGTTTTCACGAGCTAAGCCTTGCCCTAGAAAGCAACTTTGGTTAAGTCTTACCCGAGCAAGCAATACACCTCGTTTTCACGAGCTAAGCCTTGCCCTAGAAAGCAATTTGGTTAAGTCTTGCCGAGCAAGCAATACACTCGTTTTCACGAGCTAAGTCTTGCCCTAGCAAGTAATCTTTGGTTAAGTCTTGCCCAAGCAAGCAATACACCTCGTTTTCACGAGCTAAGCCTTGCCCTAGAAAGTAATCTTGGTTAAGTCTTGCTAGCAAGCAATACACCCCGTTTTTACGAGCTAAGTCTTGTCTTGAGCAAGCATCTTCGTCCTCTTCTTGAGCAAGTTAAGCTTTGTCTTAAACAATCCGGTTCCCCACCTTAGATGAGCTAACTCTTAAAGCAAATCTAGTAAAAGAAGAAGCATTATATATAATCAAGTTCGATCACCAAGCAAGCCCTTGACTTTTCAATTCTTCCGAATCTCACTTTTTTCGACTCAGACGCAAGGGGCCACTGAAAGGAATAACCCGTGAGCGGTTATTGGGCTTGCCCGGTTCAAACCTAGTGGGCATCATGGATCCTTTATAGTAAAAAGCCCATCTCGTCTCTACATGTTACCGGGCCATTAGGGACCACAAGACTCCTTTAACCTAATATGGATAAGGATAAGCTAATGAAATCATTAGAGATAAGGGTGACCTCACCTTATCTAGAACTTGGGGAGCAAGCCGTCTTTCCTCTATAAATAAGGGTCTCAAACCCTAATTTCAGGTGAAATCTCTCTCCCTTTGCTCTTTCTCATGGTCCAAGATTTATCTTCATAGAGCATCTAACTTATTCTCACGCTCACGTGCGTTCGTCTTTTTCAGGTCTATAGCAAGGCGTTCCAGATATCCAACTTGGATCCGGCACATTGATCACTTTTTTGCTCGACCAGATACATTAGTTTTTACCTAATGTATCCAAGTGAAACCATTGGATACATTAGTTTTTACCTAATGTATCCAAGTAATGTATCCAAGTGAACCATTGGATACATTAGGTAAAACCTAATGTATCCAAGTTCTCACGGTTCTCACGATATTTAGGTTCTCACAGGAGCACGACCCTATAATATATATATATTATATATATATATATATATATATATTATATATATATATATATATATATATATATATATATATACACATATATACATTGGTCCGGTCCAGAACCGTGTAAATATTTATCAAAACCAGAACCGAACCGAACCGATTAACCAGTTCTATAAGAATTTGAAACCAGAACCAGACCAATACTATTGGTCCGGTCCCGTTTTTTGGGTTTGGTCTAATTCCATTGGTCTGGCCCTGTTCCATATTTTTTCTGCACAACCCTAATTTTATGACCTTGTTTGACTACAGGTCACAGGGTTGGTCTTAAAATATCCTCAAATTTTGGGCCATGTTCAAAATTATAATTTAAGCCCAAAATTATTTATAAAAGAAACCAAATGTAATATTATCTTTTATCTTTCCGTTTCAAAATAAATGTTCAAAATGTAATTTTGTTATTGATAAACGAGCAAAATTGAAAGAAAAAAAAATTATTCATTTTCAGACTGAAGGGAGTATTGAAAGTTGACTCTTAGAGGTGCTTACCTCACACATGCTAAAAGCTGACCTTGACACAGATTAAATTAAAAATAATTTAAATTATTACCCAAGATTATTTTATAATACCAAAAGAATAAATAACTACCCGTAATAGAGGGAGTATTGGAAAGCTGTGAAGGTTCAAATGTTGTTTGTGTCATAGAGAAACCAATGTTCTAAAAAACCATCGTCTAGGCTGCTTAGGACCCGCCTAGGCGCTAGCGTTCATGAAACGCCTAGGTCCCGTCTAAGATATTATAGTTATTTCTGAATTCTTGGCCCCGCCTAGATCCGCGGCGGCCCTGCGGCACCTAACAACCGCCTAGCATTTTTTAGAACACCGAGAAACTACAATCAGTGCAACAAGAAAGATCCAAATTCCAAACTAAGATAGGAATGGAAAGGAAAGGAAAGCAAATGGATGCCTTTTCATTGGTTTTGTTTTCTCCTACGCGGCTGAGAATTTTTCTCTACATATTTTTGTTGGTTATTAAATTTATATTCCATCTGTTCCAGAAAAATAGTCTCATTGATTTTTTATGGTCAACCTAAATGAACTTTGACCAAACATTGATGTTGATCTACTCATTCTAGTGAAGTTGTAAAAATTATAATCGACAAATCATTAAGTGATTTATCAATAACAATTTTTAAAATTTCATTGTATGTTTAGTCAAAGTTCATTTAATTTGACCATAAAAAATCAAAATGAGACTATATTTCTGAGAAAGAGGGAGATATGGGAACTACAAAAACATGTCCCCACTTGTTTACCTAGTCCACGTCTGTATTGTAATTTAGCCTTATCAAAGTTGACAAAAGCCATTGGATGACGATGACCAACTCAACGATAGAACGACAATATATGGTTGTCGGGTCAAAATTGAAGATTGTTGCGTCGGCAGCCGCACGTTGTGCGGAAACGGTGGATTGTTCCGCTGCTTCTCGCGTATTCCTGCTTCGCTACATCCAACAGTTGGATCCAGTTTTCCCTCTTTCCAGATCGCGACACGTGTCTTCCTTAAAAAAAAAAAACCTAATAACTTTAAAATGGTATATCTTGAGATTTATAAGTCGGATTTTTTTAAAAAAAAATACTGTTGTGTTCGTCTCGACGAGACGAATTAAACTACATAGATCATGATATGGTTTGATTTTTTTTTTTGAAAAAAACATATTTTTTTACACACAAAAAGTTTGAGCTGCTTGTCAGCTGAGATGTAACACTCTGTTCTGATAAAAGTAACAGTTTCATGTTCAAAAAAGCAATACTTTTTACGGTCAAATGTAACAGCAATTTTACAAGAAAAATTAAATTGTTTGATAGTTTTTTGTGGTTAGAAAAAGTAATATTTGAAGTGTAACAAAGTGAATATATAATTATAATTTCTATATAGATGAATGTAACATTTTTATTTGGTAAATGTTACTTTTCTTCTTTAAAAAAAGGTAAAAATTCATATATATAATCGAGTTGCATTTCAATTGTTACTTTCTTAATAAAGAATTGTTACATTTGAAATATAATGTTACATTTAAGAATATAAACTGTTACAATTGAGAAAAAAAAAATGTTACATTCATTTTTTATAAAATGTAACATTAGTTTAGTTTGTCAATCTTATTATAATTTTGAAAAAAAAAAGTGTTACATTTGAAAAAAAAAGTGTTACTTTCCTTTATAAAAAGTGTGACCTTAGTTTAGTTGTCAATCTTTATGTTATCTTTAATCTATTGCAGCAAAATTATGGTACATTTTTTTTTTTTTTAAAATGTTACATTTGAAAAAAAGTGTGTTACATTCCTTTATAAAAAGTTTGACATTGGTTTAGAGTGTCAATCTTTATGTAATCTTTAGTCTATTGCACCAAAATTGTGGTACATTTTGAAAAAAATTTGTTACATATGAAAAAAAAAGTGTTACATTTCGTTATAATAAGTGTTACTTTTGTTGGGAAGAAAAAAATGTTGGAGGTGGCAAAAAAAAAAAAAAAACTGCCTCTTTTAAAAATTATCTTAGTTTTATAATTTGAGCTTTAAATATATAAACAAATATAGCTAGTGAAACTAGTATTTACTTATATTTTTAAAAGAATTGAATAGTCAAATGAAATAAATTGATCAATTTGAGACAAAATGAGTATAAGTATTCAAATGGACAATTTATACAAAATCTATATCTCTGTGGACATTCTTTCTTGAGGAAAAGGCTTGTGTGATAGGGTCTCACACATAGGATGATCTCGACAAGAGGGTAAAAGGGCTTGCCCCGTCCCGCCCATAGAGGCAAACTATTTACTCTCTCAACAAGACGCATCTCACGTGTGAGACCGTCTCAACAAATTTTTGTATTCTTTCTTTTATATCTATAAGTGTATACAAAATACATTCTTTCTTTTATATCTATAGATATACACTTACATATAGATTTTATATCTATAGATATACACTTCCGTATAGGATGATAGTATATTTAAGTTTATATAATCAATAAAAATGAATTTATAACATGATCATACAAAATTAAATGATAATATCTTTACTAGATATGGGAAATATAAAAATGGTTAACTATTATTTATTAGGGGTGTAAATGGTTCGGTTAGGGGGGGATTTATGGACCGAACCACTAGTCAACGGTTTGTGAAAATTCCAAAACGAACCGAACCATGAAAATTGTCGAACCGAACCAAACCAAACTGCTATGATTTGGTTCGGTTTGGTGCAATTACGTGGTTCAAACCGTGGTTCAAACCATAGTTTATACTATGGTTCAAATCACGATTCAAACCACAACTCATTATTATATTTGTTTTAATTTTCCGTGATCACGGAGGAAATGCGAAAGATGTGGGTCTTGAAGAGAAAAGTCGGATGAACAGAGAGACTAGAGGAAGAGAGAGGCCAAAGGAAAAAAAACAGTTTACAATATAGACCGTGGAGAGAAATTGGTAATTTATGTATCGCAAATCGCAATGAAGATAACAAACGATGAAATTAATATTAAATGAAATACAAAATGGGAGTTAAGATTAGTCTATGTAATGTAGGCTTTCTTATTGATCTAATAATAAATATTAATAATAATACAAAAATGTTAAATAAGATGTGAAACTGGGGTTGGGATTAGTTTATGTAATGTGGTTTGGTCTGGCGTTCGGCTTGGTGGTTCGGTCTCGCGGTCTCAAACCGCGGTTCGGTTTGGTTTGGTCTAGGAAGGTCAAACCACTAACCAAACCGAACAATGTGGTTTGCGAATATTTGAGACCGAACCGAACCATTAGTGCTTGAAACCAAACCGAACCGCATGGTTTGGTTCGGTTTCAAACGCGCGGTTGAACCAAACCATTTACACCCCTATTATTTATAATATCATCATAATAGTCTTTACAATTTATAACTGTGGAATCAATTTAATTTTACCATACGATATCAATGGCGCATAAATGTAGCACCTAATTAGGTGCCGAAGAGTAAGGTAAATTATAATGGGCTGGACTCCTGTGAGACCGTCTCACGGCGCGAGACGGCTCACAACCAAGCCGAACGAGCTAATTTTTTATTTTAGTTTTTTCGCCCTCCAACTTTTTTTTTTCACACCTTTTTTTGCTCTCCAGCTAAAAGTAATACCCTTCCCCATTAATTAATTAATTGACGACGAGTAGAACATTCTTAAATAGAAGAACTACAATTGGATTTGTTTCTATACCTACTCTCTACTACGGAGTACTCCTTCGTCCCATACCTATTGCTATTAATAGAAGTAAGTATACGAGAATTTAAAAAATATGTTGGAAAAGTTAGTATTTGATGTGGGTAGGAGAGAGAAATTGTTGGAACAATTTATGATCCTGAATGCCATACTCATATTCAGAATAAGATTGAGGAAGAAGATGAAGGCGGAAGCGAGAACTACCTGTTGAATCCATAGTTTATGTGTTAGGAGATAAAGAAGAAGGAAGATGTGTTCTTCTAAATGATGAGTGTCTTCTTAATTTCTCATGTACTTCTAACAAATGAAGAGAATTTAGGAGAGATAGTAAGAATTTTAGTATGTTTTAGGCTTGATGGAAGGCCTTTAAATAGTAACATGGTGACAGTTCATTTAGGAACCACACCCTTTCAACCTTAATGATGTTATATTACCCTTTTGCTCATCACATTAGATAATTATACACCCAGGAATTCTACACATTTTATTATCAACTATACTTTATATTATATTACAGGTATGATTTCATGTATGGAAAGCTAAATGACTTGTAGTGCAAGCCATGTTCTAACAATCTCCCACTTGGGTTGCAAAACAAGTCTTTCCTTAAAATCATAAGTATACATAATGACAACCCAAATGGTGCACTTTGTTGTCACTTATCAATCTCGTTCATTAGTCATTCAAGTATAAGGACTAAAGGGGCAGTCGTTGTATTTGATTCGCAACTAAACCCACAATAATCACATATACAAAATCCAACTAAATGACATAGATCAAAAGTATAGATGTGTAGCATGGAACATAATGAATATATATATACATATTCTCCAACTAGTCCAACCTTAACCAAATGAGATCAAAAACTTTAAAAATGATAGAACAACTTAATGAAAAAACAACACAAACTTCCACTATACTAAATGTTATCAAGATTGTTACACCCATGTGAAACACTAAAGATGATAACGCTTTCATAAATGGATCCGTTAATATGGAGTTTGATCCTACAAGTTGTATTTCTTTTTTCATTTTTCCTTTACAACAAGAAATTAATGTATATATGCTTAGACTTTGATAAACTCTTGTTGTTATAAAACTGCTGCCTGATAGTCACAATAAACCTTAATTGGTCTTTCGACACTTGTTGACAATTTGCAGTCCCTTAATAAACTTATGCAGCCATATAATTTAACTAATATCGGAATATCTAATGATCACAAGATGATCCGATTTCAAATATATAGGCACGTAGTTCTTTAGTGTTTTTGTAAATATCTTTATCATTCTTTTTGGCTGCTACCTAATGTTCTTTTTCGGATTGCTTTAGTATTGACCAAGCATCCCAACAATAAATGCAAGACTTACGCATACATTAAGCTTCATACTGCTGATGCAAAGGGATATTTTCCATATACTTGGATTCAAATTTACCTTTAGACACTGTTTGAGACTAAACATGTCTCCTTTAAATTAGGGGTGTCAAGTGGTTTACATTTTGCATGCTAAACTTTTGTAATACCTTTTCCATATGGGCCTTTTGTGATAATCCTAAGACACCTCGTGAGCGATCACGGTGAATATGGATTCCTAATACAAGATGCCTCACCAAGACCTTACATTTCGGGAAGAAATATCTTAGTTTCCTTAAGAAGGTTCTATCATTACTGGCAAGCAAAATATCATCCACATATAAGATCAAAATACAAATTTACTCCCACTGTACTTATGGTATATACAATTTTCACCAAAATTCATTTCAAAACCAAATGAAATAATAACTTGATTAAATTTTTAAGTACCACTTGCGAGAAGCTTGTTTGAGCCCATAAATGGATTTCTTAAGTTTTACAAACTAATTAATTAGTTTGATCCAAATCAGTTACCATTAATGTCTCTATTAAGGAAAACTGTCTTTATATCCATTTAATGAATCTCAAGATCAAAAGATGTTACTAGTGCCATAATGATCCTAAAAGAGTTTTTAGAAGATACCGGAGAAAAAATATTTCTTTATAATCAATGCCTTCCTTTTGAGTAAATCCCTTAGCAACAAGACAAGCCTTATATCTTTATACTTTACTTTGTGAATCCTTTTTGGTCTTAAAGACCATTTGCACCCAATATGTTTCACATCTTTAGGTAATGGAACAAGATCCAAAATGTCGTTGTCTTTCATAGATTTTAACTCTTCATTTATGCATGATCAACTTATGAGAATTTAGGACTATTAATGGCTTCACGGAAGATGAGAGGCTCATCTCCCACTAAACTTAAGTGTCCTTCATTCTCGGCAAGATACACCTTATAATTATCCGGAATAGCACTTCTTCTTACTCTATTGGATCTCCTTAAGAGCACCGGTTATTCCTCATTTCGAGGTTGTTGAATTTAATCCTTATGATCAATATTTTCATGTTGTTCAATATTTATAGGGAGTCATTATTTTGAATTGTATGTTCCCTTTGAATTTTAAGCATAAACCTTAATTTTCAATGGAAACTATGGGAAGAGGTATAGAAAATGGATCCTCTTCCTCTTCAAATTCAAAACTATTCCTAATTTTCCCTCTAAATTCAACATCCTCAAGAACCTAGCAATTCTCGTTTCAAAAGGTTCTTGTTTTCGGGATGTAAAATTATAGCCCCTAGATCTCTTGGCATACCCACAAAAAATAACTATCAATAGTCTTAGCGTCCAGTTTTGCCCTTATTAGGCCTATAAGGCCTAGCTTCTGCTGGACAACCCCACAAACGAAGATGAATTAAGGACAGTTTCTTATTTATCCATAATTCATTAGGGTTTTTATTAGTAATAGCCTTAGAGGGATCTCTATAGAGAATATAATTTTGCGGTTTTAATGTATCGCCCATAATGAGTGAGGTAAGAAAGTATAAGAAATTACACTTCTTACCATATCTTTAAGTCTATTATGTCTCTTAGCTACACCATTCATGCAAGCCGTTCCCGGCATAGTGTAGTGAGGGACAACCCCACACTCTTCAGGACAGCGAGCAAAAAGGACCCGGACGTTGTTCCCCAAAATCTTTATTTCGATCATAGTATTTACTACCACGATCGGACCTAACGTTCTTAATAGTCTTCCTAAGTTGACTTTCAACTTCGGCCTTATGAAACTTGAAAAACGTCCATAATTGATACTTTTATGAAGTAAATAAATGTACCCATAAATGAGAGTAGTCGTCCATGAACGTAATAAATATTGTTGACCATTCCATGAAGGGGTAGTGAATGGCCCACAACATTCCGTATTAGTTCTAGGACACTTAATTTTCTCGGGGATACTTTTCTATTAGTGTTTGTAAATATTCCTTAAAGGCATTCAATGCAAAAGTCTTTTCCGGAATATCAAGCTTGTTTAAAAGATTCCTTTTGACACAAGCTTGTCAATTCTCCTTATGGAGATATGACCCAAATGCTTATGCCACAAGGTATAAGAATTTTCACTTGATAACTTTCGCTTTTCAGTTTTGGTTTTATTATTATGGGACTCATTTATTGTTTGAATGATGTCAAGTAAAGAAAGAATACTTGACTAAGTACTAGTACCAACAACCTTTTGATTTAAAATAAAGATCACATATATTATTACCAAATGAACAAGAGTAACCTTCCTTGTCTAATATTGTGATAGATATCATAATTCTGTTCAAATGATGATATAATAAAATTGTATTATTATTTAAAATAATACATATCACTTAACAATAATTGGAAAAGTCCCTATGCCTATAACTTCAACCGGATCCCCAGCTTCCATATAGATGAATCTCTTCATCTTCACTGGGTCTTCGGTAATTCAGGCAATCCTAGTTAAACATCCTTATGTGATTGGTTGCACCAAAATCCAATCATCATGTTTATGTAGGAATTGAAACCAAATTAGCCTCAATATAATACAAACAAGGCCAAATGATATACTTTTCACGCCAAGCGTGATAATTATGGTAATCGTACTTCATGTTAGTGAGGTTCTTGCAAAAGAAGCATTAGACGATCCCTTAGGCTTCTTATTACTTGCAATCGCAAATTCCCTTCCCTCTTCTCTTTGTCCCATGAGAAAAGGTAGATGTCAAATGAGCATTTTCAGTTCTAAATCATTCTCAACCTATCTTCCTCTTGTGTCATAAGTGAAAGTAATTCATTAATATTTCACTTGTTCCTTTGACAATTATAGGTTACTTTAAAGTGACCAAACTGAGGAGGAAGAAAGATCAAAACCAAATGCACAAGAATATCTTCCGATATCCCTAACTTAAGTGCTTTTAGTTTTGTCGATATGTGAACTATTTTTAAAATGTACTCCCTTAAATTCCCGGTACTCTTATACCTCATGGAAACAAGCTTCCTTAAGAGTATCAAGTAATATTTTAGCATCAACATCCTCAGAGACACTGTCCAAAAGGTCTCCGGGACAACATTCTTTATGATCATTAGGCTCACGCGGTTGGAGTGTTTCTACTTCTTAGCACTCAAGCAATAAGAAGAGAAACGGGTCCCTTAATGCGAGTTCTAGCTCCATATAGCCTAAGATCATATTTATTTGTTTTCCAAGTTTTAAAGTTAGTCCCATTTAGCATCAGAATGCTACTCATCATAGCAGTTTTAGAAGAAGCATTAAACAAATTTGTTGGGAATCGAGAACAAAGAATGAATACAAAACAAGAATAAGAAACTACACAATGAATAAATGATTAATTATATCAATGAAATCCATCAACAAGGTAATCAACATGACATCAAAACTAATCTTTGGATTGCGAGTTGACTCATAAATGATTGCCTTAGGTAACAAGCAATTTGAACAACGTTTTAATCAAATGTTTAATCTTCCTTTGGGCCGACATAAGCATCTAACAAAACAACTTAATGTTCATTTCATTTGTTACCACATGAATGCACAAGTTTAGTCAAATGTCAAGATCTTCTTTGGAAAATTCATGTCATTCACATATCAACTTACACATTCAACACTTTAACAATTTTGGGTTTAAATAACGTTAATCACTTTGGCGATGATATTATTTAAACAATGAATAAAATTGTTTAAGCATATAATTAATCAAGATTTTAAGGTTTGAAAAATGAATGTTTTGTTCAAAAGGGGAAACAAAATTGTGCAGAAATTTGAAAAATTCATAAACTGTGAACAGTGTTTGCACGGCCGAGCGAATGAAATGACACGGCCGAGCACCACTTTTACAGAAACATTGTTTTTCGACATATTGTGCACGGCCGCTCTAAAATAAACGCACGACTGTGCTGCTCGACCGAGCATAGGAAAGGACACGGCCGAGCACCATTAATCAGAAACATTTGCCTTTTCGACATGTTACGCACGGCCGCGCAAAACCAAAGACTCGACCGTGCAGTCCAATAGGTCCGACCAGACTATACAACACACCCGCCCGGACCATCACACCGGTTCAAGTGCTCGGCCGAGCAGATCATAAGACTCGGCCGAGCAGATCATTTTCTGCACTTTTCTGAATTTTTGTTATTTTCCAAAGCAAAAACAACAAGTAGATCCACATGGTATGTACTTAAAACATAAAACCACGCTATTTAGGATAATCTTGCTTTTAAAATTAATGGAATTAAGTAAGTAGATCCACATGGTATGCACTAACACATAAAACCATGTTATGAAGGGATAATCAAACTTGAACCATTGAGTGTAATGAACAAAACTTTCAAACCATTTTCTTAAATTCAGATGAAGATTATCACTACTCTATGAATGAATTAGAGTCCTTAATAACATCAAATCTTAATGATTCAACAGGAAAAATGAATCAATTAAAGCATAAAAGCTTTCTTAAAAGAACTCAAACTCAAACCAAAATATGAGCGGCTCTGATACCAATTGTTTGAACAATTTATGATCCCTAAATGTCATACTCATATTCAGAATAAGATTGAGGAAGAAGAAGAAGGCGGAAGCGAGAACTACCTGTTGAATCCATAGTTTATGTTGTAGGGAGAAATGAAGAACAAGTAGGGAGATGTGTTCTTCTAAATGATGAGTGTCTTCTTAATCTCTCAAGTACTTCTAACAAATGAAGAGAATTTAGGAGAGATAGTAAGAAATGTTGTATGTTTTAGGCTTGATGGAAAGGCCTTTAAATAGTAAACATTGTGACACTTCATTTAGGGACCACACCCTTTCAAGCTTAATGATGTTATATTACCCTTTTGCCCATCACAATTAGATAACTATACATCCATGAATTCTACACATTTTATTATCAACTATACTTTATATTAATATTATAGGTATGATTTCATGCATGGAAAGCTAAATGACTTGTAGTGCAAGCCATGTTCTAACAAAAATAAGTTAGTGGATAGTTGTTGTGAGCAGGCCCAAGGGGGGTAAGTGAGGGCAACTGCCCAGGGCCTATAATTTTAGGGGGCCTATTTTTTCCTAGGCTATAGTGTATATATATAGTATGTATCTATTTTTTAATTTAACTATGGTAAATATAATTTAATTGCTAAAAAAATTAGACCTAATTAAAGAATCAATTAAAAGTACACGAAGATTGTGTAACCGTCCGTCTATTATAATTCTTTGCCCATTTAATTGCAAATACAATACGTTAATCCTTTTAGTCTTCACAATCGCACACGTCTCCTCCTCCTCTGCAATTCGCACTCTCAGTTAGGGATGGCCAAACCAGACTGGAACCGGACCGGAACCGGCCGCGAAAAAGCCCGGAACCGGAGCAAACCGGGGAGTAAACCGGAACCGGAGTAACCGGAACCGTAATTTCCGGGCCGGTTCAGGTTCACATAAATGGCGAACCGGAACCGGACCGAAAATCCCTTGTTTTTCAATAATTTTAAAGTGGGGGACCGGACCGGACCGGAACCGGACCGAACCGGAACGGATTGTGCTGAACCGGAATCGGGCCGGAACCGGTTTGGCCATCCCTACTCAGTCAACCTTCCGGCCTTCCTTTCTTAATCCTTCACAGTTTCACGCCTTCACGGACGAAGATCAATCACGATTTGTCGATCTCCAACGGCTTCCTCCGCTAATTGCAACATCAATTTCTTCAAGGTAATGCATATACTGATGTGTGAAATTCAATATTTTAATTTGTTCTTTGGATTTTTTTTCTAAAAAATGTTTCTTTTCAGTTGTTCTTAAATCTTTGATTTGCATTGATTGACAAAATTTCAAGTTTGTTCTTACAATTTCTTGAAGGTTTTAAATGTTATATAATAATACTCCCTTCGTCTCAAAATATCTAAAGAATTTAAAATTTTGGTCTTGATTCATAGAATTTTTGTAATTTTTCTAGACATTGATGTTGAGGCAGAGGGAGTTTCAACAATATATATAGACCGTGCACCATTTATTTAGTCTAATCTTTTTTTTTCTTCATTTTGGTGAAGAAAACAGACAAATTAAGTTTGATTTGTTCTTCCAACTATCCAGTTTCATCTACCTACAAAGAATCCATGTGTTTATGCTCCTTTTGTATTACAATTTCGTTTGATTTTATTTGAGGATGTTGCCCAAAAAACATCTACCTGGATGTCAGAAAAGAAAAAAAAATAAAAAATTGGTAGAGCAATTTAAAGAATCACAAAAATGTGCTATTGATAAATTTGTTCTGAAAAAAGACTGCAAAATTATGATTAAAACAAATTAAGTACAATATATATATAATTGATGGTAAAAAATAGCAATGTAGCGTTGTACAAAAATTGTTGATTACTAGGGGCCTCTTCATCTGATTTCGCCCCGGGCCTACAAAAGGCTAAGAACGGCCCTGGTTGTGAGTTGATAGGAGAGAGAAAAAAGTGAACATTTTGTAAATAGCAATAAATATGGGACGGAGGGAGTAGTATTTATTTTTGCGTGCCAAAATCTTATTTGCAGTTGCATTAGTCTAGAACAACTGCAACAAGACTGAAGGCTTAAAACTGTCTTTAAAAAAAAGTATAAAAACGCATGCTCTGTCTTTAATCTCTCTTCCCGTCTAAAAAAGGCAGTCATATTGATGAGACCGAGCATCACAGACCGGACCGGACCCGGTTCAAAGCCAGTACAAGCGAGTTCGACTACACCGAACCGGATAAGCCCGCAAGCGAGGAAGCCCGAGAACCCCGGGCTTCCTAATGACCATGACCAAGATGCCCCTGCCTCCCGCTATCCTAAGGGTCCCGTGTTAATCACTCAACCTCCTGCCCGGAGCCCGCAGTATCCAGCTGTCACAAACGTACAACTGACGTTACCTGTTCGTACCTGACATACATAACGGTTGGTGGTGGAACCATGATTCCCTGACAACACGCCACATTCTCAGCCACTCCCCCTGGCCGAACCAATGAGGACCTGCCGCGTGTCTATCCGGTACCAGGGCAGTTAGTACCTTAAACCTACCTCCTTCTTCTACTCATATAAATACTCCTATCCGCCCCCAAGGGCCAGGTACGTGCTCTATCCTATTCACACACACAAGGTCTTCATTGAACCTTCCACTTAGGTTTTCCTCAGAGATCTTACTCTCACACCCGAGGGCCTAAGCCGGATTCCAACCCGGCCTTGGTCTTAACGGTGTTCTTGTCTGTGTTGTGATCAGGATCAAGAGACAGCTAAATTGGAGTTCTATCTCCGTGACCCCAGAAACCTAGGGCGTCATCAGTGGTTCCATTGCCGGGAATCGAAAATCTTCCCAGTGCAATCTTCTTGCTTCGTTTGCTTTTCCAATCTAATTCATTTCAAATCCTCATCTAGCTCTTCCGTCTCTCACGGTTCTAAAAATGTATTCCATCCTTTCTGTTGATTCTTGACATACAAAATCTTCACAATGACTGGGAAAGAAATCGTGAACCCAAATGCTAGCCCTTCGGGACAAGCGCCCCAGGGATCAGTCTTCGCCAGATTGGAAAATAAGACTCTTAGCGGCAACTCCTATACCCCCTCTCAAAGGGCAAGGAGAGAGGCGGATCTAAGAGATCGTATAGAAACCTCTAAAGCTCTCAAGACTCAAAAAACTCCCGTCACTCCCCTCACTCCTGATCAAATCCAAAAGAAAATCCAGATCCTGACAGACAGGCAGAATCTGGTAGCGGAAGGGCTACAGTTGAATCTAGCCCTGGAGGAGCTGTTTAATGCCGAGGCCAATGCTGGAAGCCCCCCTGAAAAATCAAAACCTATGATCTGAAAAGTTCTAAAGCAGAGCCAGCAGGGTTGTAGGAGAAAAAAGGCGGACAATCCTTGTGGACGATGACGATGAAAGGGGAAAGGAAGAAGGGGAAAGTGAGGAAGGAGAATCACAGCCCAGAAAGCCTAAAGGCCATTTTAAGGGAAGGCAGTTGTTAAAACGGCGATAAAATTACAGAAACAGTAAAAAGGGCTAAAACGGGGGACATAATGGATCAAAAGTTCCAAGAATGATCGCGGAGCTATGGGAGTCCAAGCAAAACGTAACAACGTGCGTTGGACCCATGGACGCTTTCGCATCATGGATCAATGATTCCCCAATCCAAAGAGGAAAGGTACCCACGCTGGACGCGTATGACGGCTCATCTAATTCAAAAAGCCATGTTGGGCGATTTGAAGGGCAGATGGCTCTGTTTTCAACAGATGAGGCCGTAAAGTGCAAAGCTCTCTCGCCTCCACCTTTAAAGGGAAGGCATTGGGATGGTTATTAGCCCATAAACCGCGCTCTATCTGCAGCTTTGAGCAATTGCGGACTTCATTCTTGAACTCGTTCGCGGGCGCTGGGGAGGCCGCAAGACCAAAATCGGACCTATGCGGGGTTAAGCAATATCCCGGGGAGAACACGAAAGCATACATCACTCGGTTCCGGAAATGACCGAGCAGATTTGTGGATTTAACAAAGAACGACATCGAACTATGCTTCTTAGGGGGATTAACATCCCACACTTTGAGGCAGGAGTTTGCTTGCCGAAAACCCGAGGGGACAGAAGAGATGTATAACAGGGCCATCGCTATGGCCGGAGTAGAACCCGCATTTATGGCTGACGCGCGCAGGAGCGTAAGGGAAAGAATCGAGCCCGCTCATGATCCCCGTCATCACTCAGGCTATACGGGAAACAATGTTGGCCGAGGTAGAGGCAGACCAAGGGGCATGCCCAATTTTAAAAGAGGCGATGACAGTGCTTTCACCCCTTTGATCGCACCAAGAACTGAGATCTTGCGGGCAGAGGCCTTGCCTCCTCCACCTCCACTGGAGAGGAAGCCTTACGAGGCGAACAAAAAGAAATGGTGTGGATACCATGAAAGCCACGGGCATACTACGGATGACTGTTTCCAGTTAAAGAAAATAATACAACAGAAGGTGGAGGCTGGGGAATTGAAGAAATGGATCACGGGGTCCAGCAGTAAAGGTGAATCCCCACGGGGAAATGTTCAATACGTCAGAGACAATGATGTAGACGGGGAAGGACGTTATGACATTCAGTACATAGGAGAGGAAGCCCCAAGCAACACCCAGCTTTCCATCCAGATAAGACGACTGAAAAAAGTACTCTTGATACCCACTTACCCGCCCGAGCAGGAGGAAATGATCGGTTTCAAAAGGATTGAATTGGCATCCACCCTTTTCCATTCAACACAACCATTAACGATCAAAATGGCTATAGGAAGGGCGGACATTGGAAGAGTCCTCATTGATACCGAGGCTTCGCGGGATATATTGTACTTCCACTGCCTGGAAGAAATGGGAATGTCCGAGGCGCACTTAACTCCGTACGCGAGTTTGTTAGAAGGGTTCACAAACCACACCGTCTATGCCAAGGGGACAATTGACTTCGAAGTAACCATAGGGGAAAGGCCGTTTGAGAAAACAGCCAGCGTTACGTTTATGGTGATCGGTCTGAAATCCCAATACAACGCGATACTGGGCGTAACCGCACAAGCTGCCCTTGGAATAGTGGCCTCGATCTCTCACCAAAAAATAAAGTTCAGCACCCCTGCGGGGACCGCGTGTATTGAGAATAAACCTGAGCTCTTCCTCAAAGTAATAGAGAGGAATAGGAAGGAAAGCGCAGCGAAGCAAAAGCTGGGAAGCCCCGGGAGGCAAAAAAGGCCAAGGAAAGTGAAAAGGAGGTCGTAGACACGGACATGATCGGGACGTTGTCTTTCCACTCAACAAGGGCAGAATTCAAGCGGAGCAGGAGAGCCCGCCGTATAGCCGCGGAAACCGAGCACATTAATATTGCAATTGATTCGCTGCATGACCGAGAAGTTACAGATATTCGCCCCAATGATGCTTTGGAAGATATGGTTATAAATCTGGCATACCCCGAGCAGACAATAAAGGTCAGTCTAGAGATCCCCGCGGAGGAAAGGAAGGTTCTGATAGAATTGTTGAGAGGAATTCTGGACGTGTTCGCCTGGACTGTAGAAGATATGGAGGGGATAAGCAGAGAGGTGATCGAGCACGAACTGAATATCGATCCCACATTCACCAGGGTACTTCAAAGAAAGATATTTTTCCCCGGAGAAGAAGGCCGCGATCAAGGTCGAGGTGGATAAATTGCTGAAAGCGAAGATCATAAGCCCGATCAAATACCCGTGTGGTTAGCCAACGTAGTAATGGTGACCAAAGCAAATGGGAAATGGAGGATGTGCGTAGATTTTACGGATCTAAATAAGGCCTATCCCAAAGACTGTTATCCCCTCCCCCGGATCGACCAGTTGGTAGACTCTATCGCCGGGCATAGGGTATTGAGCTTTATAGATGCATACTCGGGCTACCATCAAATCAAAATGAAGGAGGCTGATGTTCCGTCCTGCGCCTTTTACGGTGCGGGCAAAACTTACACTTTTAACAACATGCCGTTCGGTCTCAAGAACGCGGGCGGTACATATCAAAGAATGGTGGGAATCGTATTCGACGATCAGTTGGGCCGAAACCTGGAAGTATACATCGATGATATGGTTATCAAGACCAAGGAAACCTCTCATGATATTGATGTAGCAGAAACCTTCACCAGCCTCCGAAGAAACAATATGAAACTTAACCCATCCAAATGCGCCTTTGGAGTAAAGGCAGGAAAGTTTTTGGGCTTCATGGTGAACCAGAGAGGGATAGAGGCAAACCCGGAGAAAAATCATGGCGTTGATAAATATGCAACCCCCCAGATGTGTTAAGGAAGTACAGAAGCTGAATGGCCACATCACGGCCCTAGGGAGGTTCATCGCCAAGTCTGCAGAAAAATGCCTACCTTTCTTTAACACTTTAAAAGGAGGAAGAAAGGAAGGTTTTGAATGGAACGAGGACTGCCGGAATGCTTTTGAGCAAATAAAAGCCTACCTGGGAAAGCCGCCGCTATTGAGCAGCCCTGTTTTGGGTGAAGAACTCTATGTTTTCCTGGCCGCAAAAGACCACGCAGTGGCTGCGGTTCTGGTAAGGGAAGAAGGCGACCTTCAGAAGCCCGTGTATTATGTCTCCAAGGCACTATTCGCAGTAGAAGGACGCTACTTGAACATTGAAAAGCTGGCTTTCGCCCTGCTTATAGCCGCCCGGAAGCTGCGGGCATACTTCATCGCCCACCCTATCATGGTCTATTCGGATGCCCCGCTAAAGAAAGTGCTCCATAAGCCCAAATCCTCGGGGAGAATGCTGTCATGGTCTATAGAGCTGACTGAGTTTCAGATTACTTAATCCCCGCGAAAGACCATCAAAGCACAAGCACTGGCGGACTTTGTGGCAGAAACCACGTTTGAAGCAAAGGAAAGCGAAGCGGACAAAATCCAGCCCGCTAAAGCAAAGAAAAAGCGGGCCAAGAAGGCCATAGATGATGGGGAAAGACCGGAGAATTGTTGGTCGTTAAGTGTTGACGGATCCTCGGGAAAAACTGTTAGTGGCGCCGGAATCCTATTGATCGCCCCAGAAGGTCAAAGGTTTAAACGAGCTTTGAGGTTTAAGTTCGCGGTCTCCAACAACCAAGCCGAGTACGAGGCATTGATAGCGGGCTTGGAATTAACCCGGGACATGAAGGTATTCAATTTAATCGTGAAGAGCGACTCACAGCTAGTGGTAAATCAGGTCAAAGGGGAATATGAGACAAATCACCCGGTGTTGCTCAAATACAAGGAGCTCGCAGCAAACCTGTTAAAGGAATTCGAGTACCACGAGCTAACCCAAGTTAACCGGGCTGAAAATTCCGAGGCGGACTTGCTTTCAAGAATCACTAACGAAGACATTGCAAAGCTTAGTGTGGACTGCTGGATAGAATTCACGGAGCGCCCGGCCATTGACAGGACAGAGATCCACCAAAGAGGGGAGCCCGAGAAGGATTGGGTGGACGAGATTAAGGAATACATCGAAAAAGAAATCCTTCCCAACGATCCGGATCGAGCAAAAGTTTTGAGGAGACAGGCCGCTAGATACACGGTCATTGACGACGTGCTTTATCGAAGGTCTTTTACCAAACCCCTACTGAGGTATGTGAAATCCGAGACCATCACCAATTTGTTATACGAAGTTCATGAGGGCGTATGTGGAGGGCATCCCGGAGCCCGGACACTATCCGATAAAATCAGATTCCTCAGGTATTACTGGCCGACAATGAAAAGAGATGCAGAGGAATATGTTCGCAAATGTGATCAATGCCAGAGGTTCACCAACATTCCAAGACAGCCATCCACGGAGCAAAGCTTGGTCATCCCAACTTGGGCATTCGATATGTGGGGGATTGATCGGATTAGGCCTTACCCCAAAGCGCCCGGGGGAGCACAAATGGTAGTGGTGGCAGTAGATTACTTCACAAAATGGGCAGAAGCAAAAGCCCTGGGCAGTACCACCGAAGCAAACATCATCAAATTTGTCCACGACCATATATACTGTCGCTTTGGTTTGCCGCGGGCTATCGTTTCCGATCATGGACCTCAATTTCAAAGAAAGTTTACGGCGGAATGTAGAAGACTAAACGTAGAACATCGGCAATCCTCTGTCGCAAGACCGCAGGGAAATGGACAGGCCGAGGCCGCAAATAAGTTGCTCATGACCGCCTTACACAAAAATTTGAAGGGAAGGAGTGGTCGCTGGATGGAAGAGCTCAGTACTGCCCTGTGGGTTGTCCGCACCACTATGAGAAACTCAACTGGAGAAACCCCTTTCTCTTTGACATATGGGTCGGACGCAGTCGCGCCCGTGGAGTCAGCTTTGCCCACCTACAGGGTGGCCCATTTTGATGAAACAAAGAATGAGGAAGCCCGAAGAAACGACTTAGACTCTCTTGAAGAAAACGATTGCAAGCACGGGCAAAAATGGTCAATTACAAACAAAAAGCAAAGGCTCATCATGACAAGAGAGTAAACAAGAGGTCATTCGCCGTAGGGGACTGGGTATTAAGGAAAGTCAAAGTCACGGGAAGACCGCCCGGATACAACAAGCTCGCGCCCAATTGGGAGGGGCCATATCAGATAGCCCGCATAATCAAGGAAGGGACTTACAGACTCCTCACCAAAGAGGGAAGGACTTAAAGAACGCTTGGCACAGCGACCACTTGAAGAAGTACTACCCTTAAAGATTGTATTCCCCCTTTTATTAGAAATCCGCCTGTTTTCTATTTTCTGCATTGTAATTTTGATGTACGCCTCTATGAGCGGAAAAAAGATGAAAGATCAATAATATTATGTTTGTCCCATTGAAACGAAAGATCATAGATAGATACCGAAAAGAAAAGCATGTACTCGGCAAGGTATGACAAAGTGCCAAACCACCAAGGCCCCGCGCCTAAAATACCGTTGCATGAATCTTCATGCACGATGTGCGGTCATACGCCCTCGAGCTAGACCGTAAGCCCGTCAAGGGAAATACCATTGCATGAATCTTCATGCACGATGCGCGGTCATACGCCCTCGAGCTAGACCATAAGCCCGTCAAGGGAAATACCGTTGCATGAATCTTCATGCACGATGCGCGGTCATACGCCCTCGAGCTAGACCGTAAGCCCGTCAAGGGAAATACCGTTACATGAATCCTCATGCACGATGCACGGTCATACGCCCTCGAGCTAGACCATAAGCCGCCGAGGGAAATAATCATGAATACCAGACATAAAAGTTCAAGGCACACTTACATTAATCAGTCAAAAGGGGCCCCACAACAGCCTGGGGCCATAGACTTGAAAAACAAAGAAGAAATACAAACAAGGTGATCAAGGAAAACAATGAATGCTTGGCAATTCCAAGGCAACCAGCAAAAGGGCAATAAAGTACAACGGAAGTAAATGTCAGGGAGATATGGGGTCAAGAGAAGAACAAATAGATACATAACAAAATCAGGTCAAAATACAATCAAATGTTCAAGATTCGTGAAATCTAGGACTATTACAAAAGGTCCCAGGACGCAGCCCGGTCTGATCTTCAACTGGCCGGAGGAGGATTGACTTCCACTTCTGGAACAGAATCAGAGGCATTATGGTCAGCTACAGAACGAGCCAGAGCTTCAGAGGCTTCGGCTAGAGCGGAGGCAAAAGTTGAAAAAGGGAGAACAATACCTTCGACGAAGGGGCCGTTGGGGCCAAAGACCTTCTCCAGAGCTGCGGCCAAAGACAATGCGGATTCATCACCTGTAAACCGAAAATCATCTATCATTTTGATCAAGGGTTGAACGGTTTAGGTGAAACCGGAGGCAAAGCATTCCGAACCGACTCGGGCAGGGCCTCAAGCTGATGATCGGCAAAGGGCACTAAGGAATGACCATTAAAGCATTCCGGATCCGTGGCCACGATAGAACAAATAATAGTGATCTCTTGAGCAGTGTATTTCCCCGTGGCAGCAAGATTCCGGGCAATAGTGTGCACCGCCTGCTCATACTTCTCATTGCCCGCAATGGATATTTTCTCGGAGTACTCGGCGGACTTTTTGAATTCAGCAACCGCCTTGCCCCTCTCCTCCTCCAAGACCCGTTCTCACTCATTTTCATAGCGCATTTGATCAAGAAGTTTACCGTCCAGCTCATCCACTCTGTTGGACAGCTCCTCGGATTTCTTCTTCTCCGCGTCTAAAGACCTAAGAAGCTCAGCATTGCGAGCATCAACACTCGCCTTCTCGGCCTCAGCCCGCTCTTTGGCTTCTCGAGCAACTGTCAGATCACTGCTCAATTTAGACACCTCCTTGGCTGCGCTAATGACCTCCGCATCTTTGCTCTTCAGCTCCTTGCCAGCGCTCTCCACAGCCTTGGTCAATTTGTGGATCTCCTCCCTCCCCACCATCAACTCAGTATTCCTCGCCGCGATCACGGCGGCGTCAGCCTCATGTTGAGTCCGCAGGTAGATAACCTCGTTGGAAATCTGCAAATAACAAATATGATTACACTACGGGGCAGAAAGAAGCACGACATGTAATCCAAGTCAAAGACGAACCTAGGTCAAACACAGGACCACATTGCCCGCGGCGGCGATGGGATTCGAAGCAGCCAAAACCTTCTGTTGATAATCAGGAAAATAGAGGCGGTGCATCAGCCCGTCACCAACATAAGCGTTAGCGCTTCGGCGACTATGGAGATCCACCCCATAAACCTCTGGGGCCTTGGATATCTTGAGCCTGAACTCCCGGGCGCGCTCTCTATCCTCAATCGACTCCACCGGATATAGATTGGAGCACATGGTCCCTCTCGAATGAGATAAAACCGTAAAGTCGCCAGAGGAAGAGCCGACCTTTTGATATTTATCCCTCTGAGGGGACGTTGGATCCCCGATGGCGGATCGTTTCTTTGTTGGCTCGAGAGAAGATACACCTATGCCAGGAGCCTGAGAAGAGTGGCCGGTTCTGATCACAGTTTTACCGCGGCCAGCGCCTTGACGGGGATTCGGAGGCAGATTCCGGGTCAATTGTGGCTGAGAAACCACCGCTCCGGATTTATCAACCTTGTCCGTAAGGGGGATCTTTACCCCAGGAGCCTCCATCTTTTCCATGGCATCGGTTCTCCTTTGTTTTTCAAGAGCTGCGGCTTTCCTGGCCGCGATCTTAATTTCTGCTGCGGTCTTGGGAGGCATCGTGTCAGTCGGATCTGCGAACAAGAACGGCAGTCAGATAGATGAAACAGAGCGAAAAAGACAGGAAAAATAATATGAAAAGGTACAATGAAAGAGACCGAGTAAACCAGGGTCTGGACACGTCTCCCCCGAATTACAAGCAGAGCAATCAGAAAGGAAAGCAAATGATTGATGAACTTTCCAATCAGGGTCTCGCAACAAAGGGGCCATGATAACCCTAGGCTCGGGGCCAGAAGCACGCCTCGGGGCCACCCCGGCGAAGGTCAGAAGCTCTTCATCGCTGATAATCGCTGAGACATCGTAAACTTGAGGAGTCTCCATCACCGACTGGTCATCCAGGGTGACCCTCTTCGTAAACCGAGCAAGATAAGCCTCCATCGCCGCACTCAGATCTCGGCCTTCTTCCGGATCGGGAAAATTTTGGCGGGACATCGAGATCGGTGCTAGATTGTCAGGACGAGGGAATGGCCAGCCTAACCGATTCTGAATAACGAAAGGGTATCTTTGCCATTGATCGAACTTATTGGTAGCAGCGGAAAATATTTTCTCAGACCGCGGTTTGGTCTTCAAGCTCAAGCAGCCCGCAGTGACTTGATGGGTAAAATAAATATGGAGCGCGGACAAAGAGGGCTCGTACCCCAGCACACGACTTACGACTATAAAGGACACCAGATAACTAATGGCATTCGGGGTCAAGTCCATAGGGAGGCAATGGGTGAACTCAAGAAATTCACAAATAAATGGGTCCAAAGGAAGGTGCAGACCATTTTCGAACTGAACCGGATAGAATATACAGGCAAGGTTCTCGGCCCGGATCAAGGGAGGAGTCATTGATTTACCGCCCATAAGAGACTCATATTCAATAAGACCATGGACAAGATAGACTTTGGAGTCGACACGAAACTGTGATAAATACTCATCATCGGCATCCTCCTCGCTCTCGTCCCCCAGACCCGCACCAGAGCAAGACGCACCTGCTTGACTGATCCTCCTGTTATCAGGGCCCTCAGGAAAGGAATCTACGATCCTAACAGGGGAGCGGAGCAAGTTGACCTTGCGGGCAGTATCAGGGGCCAACCTATCCAGTTGCCCGCGTAAGTCTGATTGAGTGTCTGAAGAACCATCTCCCTCGACATCACGGGCAGGTTCATCCAATAAGAATTCATCGCCATCGTCAGCCCGCTCTGAAGCGTCCCCGCTGCTGGTTACCTCAATCACCCCAGCATCCATAGAAATGTCGCGGTTATGGCCCTGAACGGGCAATTCGTCATCCAGAGGGGTATCCAACCAAGACTGAGCATCAGATCCGCTCGCAGACACGCGGTCTCCACCTAACCTCACCAACCTTCTAGCATTACCGGCCATATCTACCATTATCGGGGAATCGAGTTAAAACCGCTTTCACAAAAACCCCTAACTATTCCTCACCCCCTAGACCCTCATTCTCCCAAATCAAAATGGACCGAGGGACCTGTCTCCCACAGCAGGGGTAGGATCCAAGAGTCTCAATCATAGACTTTCCCTATGGTCCTGAAAGCCTCCAAGGAAAGCCTTTTCCAGGCATTTATCAGGTACCGGTAAATCCCTCCCGTTCGTCGACAACAACCAAAAAGGTCCGGACGAAGCATTCTCCCCAGGTCCAATTCATCCATAACCATAGTCAGAGGTCTTTTTCAACAAAACTTTATAAAATCAAAGATGGACCCAAGATTCCTAAGAAAGAGGCAAGTCAACCGGTTAGAAATCGAAACTCGGTGGTTAAAAGTTAAAAACTTGGTTCGTGATGTTAGAAGTTTTGAAGACACGGCGTTTTAAGATTCTACCCCCGATGAACGGCGGAAAGGGCCAAAGTCGGAAAGTTAGCAATCAGAAGTCAAGCGACGAAAATAAAATGTGAAGCACTACCTGTTAAATGATCGAGTTAAGGAAATAGAAGAAGCAAATCGTCGTCGTTATCAGCAGTGATTCTTCCGAAAGCAATAACCAAAGATGAAAGTTGCCGAAGGTTTTTGAATAAGCCAATTAGGGTTATTTATACCCCCAGAATGGGTCGGGTTTTACCCAAGATCCGGAACGACCCGGCATACACCCGGAAAATGAAGAGGCGGGAATCAGCTTTTTCGAATTCCAATGACGGTTCGCATTTAATGAGCGTGCTCCTTGTCATATCAAGGACCTGACAGCTACGTCACTAGCCTGACTCGAGGGGCCCACTGTCCTATCGTCAACCACCATCGTGAGACTCCCGTCCCATGATATTACGTGCCCGTATTTACTACAGTTTGCCCGGACCGAGACATGGAAATGTAACTCCTCGCGCCGCTCATAAATAAGCTGACCCTCGGAGTTAGGGGCCACTGATGAGACCGAGCATCACAGACCGGACCGGACCCGGTTCAAAGCCAGTACAAGCGAGTTCGACTACACCGAACCGGATAAGCCCGCAAGCGAGCAAGCCCGAGAACCCCGGGCTTCCTAATGACCATGACCAAGATGGCCCTGCCTCTCGCTATCCTAAGGGTCCCGTGTTAATCACTCAACCTCTTGCCCGGAGCCCGCAGTATCCAGCTGTCACAAACGTACACCTGACGTTACCTGTTCGTACCTGACATACCATAACGGTTGGTGGTGGAACCATGATTCCCTGACAACACGCCACATTCTCAGCCACTCCCCTGGCCGAACCAATGAGGACCTGCTGCGTGTCTATCCGGTACCAGGGCGGTTAGTAGCTTAAACCTACCTCCTTCTTCTACTCATATAAATACTCCTATCCGCCCCCAAGGGCCAGGTACGTGCTCTATCCTATTCACACACACAAGGTCTTCATTGAACCTTCCACTTAGGTTTTCCTCAGAGATCTTACTCTCACACCCGAAGGCCTAAGCCGGATTCCAACCCGACCTTGGTCTTAACGATGTTCTTGTCTGTGTTGTGATCAGGATCAAGAGACAGCTAAATTGGAGTTCTATCTCCGTGACCCCAGAAACCTAGGGCGTCATCACATATTTTATTTTTTATGACTAAAATTTAGAAATTTAATTAAATATTAATCTTAATTTAATCATTTGTATAAAAAATTGGAAATTTTTATTGGTAAATTATTTAATAATTGGTTATAATTTTTAAAATTATACTAAATAATTAAATTAATATTAATATTCACAAAAAATTTACTTAAAGTTTACTATCAAAGTCATCTGAGACTAGTATTATTTTTTTTGGAACAAATGTGACAATTTTTCATAACAGAGGTATGCGTGTACTAAAATTAGAATTAGATAACACCATAAAGTCACCATCTTTAGTCTTTGTCGTAAATGAATTTTGTTCACATTTTCCCCAGCAGACTATTCTTCCAAAGCCGCATTTTTCTTAACTAATTTTACATGTAACTTTCCTGATGCAAAAAAATCAAAAATGATACGGAGAGTTATTTTGATTTGGATTAATTCAACTGTGGTGGGCCACAACACAACTTAATGATCCTACTTAATCACGAAGTAAGTTGATTTTCTCAAGACTTTTTGGATCAATTTACTCTAGTTTGGGTGAGCTGCTAGCTGGGGCACAAAATAAATTTATAACACTGGGGTTACAAATTGAATTTTCAGTTATGGATACTTAATTGATGAGTTTTTTAGGCGTACAACAACATCACTCAATCAAGAAAAAATTTATGAGGATGGTCTCATGTATGAGACAGAATTTATTGTAAAGGTAAATGGTTTGCTTTCTTATGGACGGGGTGGGAAAAATATATTTCCTTTCTTATCGAGACCCGTCTCATACATGAGACGGTCTTATACATTTTGACTCTTCCATTGTAAGAGACTCTCATAGGTTATATACCGTCTCAAATGAGACGGTATATAACTTTAGTATTACTCTTCGTTTGGCACATAATTTACTATGCTCCAAAATAATATCAAATTTATGAGTCTAATTAGTTGAATTTTGTTCAAAATTTTATGAAATTCTAACGATTTTTTTTTAGAGAAAGAATTTTAACTATATTTATGAGACTGTAAGATCATTATAATAATATTCCTGAATTCGTATAAGTAAAGATACATAATGGATGGAAAAGTGCTAAAAAAAGTTAGGGTAATAAGTGAAGGGTACATGATAAATGGAAATATATATATATATATATATATATATATATATATAATATATATATATATATATATATTATAAAAGAACTACTTATTGTTCATGATAAAATTTTATAGTATATAACAAATTTAAAAGCAAATGAAATACTTTTGGTACACCCGTTGACTTGGCCAGCATTTTGCACACTAAAGGAAAAATAACTGCCTACTAGCAATGGAAAAGTCAAAATGTACCACAATAATTATAGTGGTCCATTTGACAAATTGATCTCTTTACACAAATTGAGGGAAATAAAAGTAAGGCAGCTTACAGTATTTTATACTCCAGTTTGATGATTCATTTCTTCTTTTAAGAAAGGCAGGCTCCCACGTTGATGTTCTGGTTGTTCTTTTGTATTTTGAATTTCAAAAGGCTAAATAGGAACTTTGGCTTTATCATTTTTTAGTGTAAAAGATACTCTCTCCGTCTCACTTATATTCACCACGTTTGATTTTTTTTTTATCAACACAAGTAAACTTCGACTAATTATTTGTTAAGTAACCAACTCAAAGCACACGTATTTTAATACTAACACGGCCTTTCTCTCGATGGTTCCGCTCATTAGTAAAAATCCATCAAGTTTATAAAAATCCACGTACTTTCCACCAAAGGAACATCTCTAGGCCATTAATCTACTCTCGTGATTAATAGAAACCCAGTTTATTTCATATGGTTCCGCTAGTCGAGATTCACCGGTAGGTCCTTCTCTCGCTAACTAGGATTCATACGAATCATGAATATCATCATGGTCGTAGGCGTTTAGATACAATATGAAGAAATTGTTTTAAGATGAAGAGAAGAAAATTGAGCATGAATTAAAGTGATGAACACATTATGTTGAGTTTCCAACCCCAAGAATAGGGAGAATTACTCACAAGTCATTGCTAAAACAACAAAGGTGGAATGTAAATAAGGCATAAAATAAAGTAAATGAGAGATACTTATTCACAAGCACTTGTAAAAAAACAAAGAATGAAAGCAATCTTCAAGAACTTTTATTTCTTCAACTCATAATTTTTCTCTCAAGAACACCTCAATGATTCTCACAAAATCTGAATATAATGATGTTTATGAACTAAAATCTTGCTAGAGTATTGTTACAACAAAATCTGGATGCCCAAAAAGGCTGAAAATGTCTTCTTAAATAGGCCTTGGGGCCAAAAGATGTGCCCATTCCCGGATTTCTCATCAAAAGATGCCTTTTGGAAGACAACACTTCAGAGCAGGAATGCTTCGGGCATGGGTTCAGCCGAGTCTTGATGATGGTTCGGGTATGGGTTCGGTCGAGTCTTGATGGTGGTTCGGCTGAACCATTGTCATGAAAATCTGATTTTTTTTTCTTCGTGAAGGAGGTTCGGCCGAACCCTTGCTGGTTTGCTCCATATCTTCAATTCTCTTGTGCCAAAGTATTTCTTCTTGCTCCCATTTGTTTCATTCATCTACCAATTCATGTCCCATGCTATTTTTACTCCAAAAAATGTACCTAAAACCTGTACAAACTCAACATTCTACCGCCGAGCACATTATATCCGCAGAACAAATAAAATAAACTAAATTAACTAAATATAGCTAGGATTTGAGATAAAACGATAAGTATATTATAATATAAATGACTATAAAATAGTCATTTATCAACTCCCCCACACTTAATTCTTGCTTGTCTTCGAGCAAGTTAGAAATTTGACAAAAAGCGAAGAAAAGAATAAATGACCATAAAAAGAAGAAGTTAAAGAAGAATGAATCATAATGCTCTCCTTATAATAATGTAAAGTATTGCCTTAGTAAAATGCTTCCTATCTACTTTTCGTCCCTTCTACAAAGGGTTAATTTCAGTGCCCATCCCTGAGGTTTGGACAAGTCTCATTGCCCCCCCCCCCTTATGGTTTAGATTCGACTCAGTAACTACCCTTTTGTAAATCAATTTACTTACCTTACTTGATTATATACCTCTCATGACTTAATGTAAATCACTACATAATTTCACATTATAAAAAACTGAAGGCAATGGTCATACTTTTTTTTTTTTTTCAAATTTAATTCATAGTTGAACTCAATACATAATCATCAGCAGAAGCGCCTAGGAGACAAATCCTAGGGAGAGAAAAACTTCTCTATAACTTCTGGGGGGAAGGGGGATCGAACCCATGACCTCCAGGTTGGAAGCCTTGAGCTCTGGCCACCAGGCTAAAGCCTGATGGTTGGCAATGGTCATACTTAAATATATTCTCCATTGCCAATAAATATCATTTTTATTAATAAATAATGTCTATGATTTATACTTCTTATTATTCATTTTTTTAATCAAAATAAATATAGAGAAGCATGAACATATGAATATTTTTAAACTTGATAATTATAAAGACATACAAAATACAAAAACTAAATAAAATTAAATATTTTAAATCTTACATATTTACTTATTTTTAGTTGAAGATAACATGTTATAGATTTTTGAACTGAGATATAAAAAAATATGCAATCTAAATTCTTTAGATACTCATTAATGTGGGCATGGTAAAAACTTAGTCAAAATTAATATAAAAATACGGATGCTTATATATTTTTATTTTCTATGTTTTTTTTATCTTATAATAGAAAATAAATTTAATACAACACTTATGTTTAAAGATATTGGTGGTATTATATGAAATTTTGTAATGAATTAAATTTAGTTAAATCATTAAAAAATCTCAAATAATATCAATATATATATATATACATATATATATATATATATATATATATATATATATATATATATATATATATACTTACATATATATCTTTAAACAAAAGTGTTTTCTTTAAATTAATCCACTCTTTCAAGTATTTTTAATTATCAATAAAAAAATATGCATGCTTTTCTATAATTTTTTCTTAATAAAAAAAGATGAATAAACAAAGTATAATTCAGTTACAATTATTTATACATATAAATAATATTTATTGAAAATGGAGAATAAATTTAAATACAAGTTGTGTTAAAAAAAATTATTATGTGGGATTTTTTTAGTGACTTAAATGTAGTTATTGAGAGATATTTAATCAATTAAGGGTAAAGTAGTCAATTGATTGATAAAAGGGTGATCACTGAGACGAATCTAAACTTCAAAGGGGGCAGTGAGATTTGTCCAAACTTCAGGGGAGGGCAGTGCAATTAACCCCTTCTACAAATCAAGAATTTTGTGAAATAGAACCTAGGATTATATTGAAAAATAGATAGAAAATTATAAACTAATATAGCATATATAAAATTTATCAAGTAAAAGCATAATGAGATAATCAAATGGACTTTTGGATCACAAGTATGGATTAAAAATAAATTCACTCTTTAGAGTGCTTTGTGAAGAAATATTTCATGCTTGAAATTCATCACTAAACAATGACTTCTATTCCAACGAAGATACTCACAAGTTATGCACTTTGAATCGCAAAAATGGGGGTGGAGGATGATAGTGGATAAGGCTAGAGATTATATTAATTAAACGTGGCAATTGAGTTCCTGGTTTTAAATTGTCATACTCTATAATGATTTGTTCATTTAGATATTCGAGTGAACAATCAACAAGATGTTTAAGTTTAGTAGCCTTGAAAGTGGAAATGGTAGGATGGATTTAAGTGAAGGTTTGTGATTTGGAAGAGGCATAACAAGCATGAGTATCTAAAAAGGGATACAAATTAATGTCTTATGGTGCATAAACAAGAATGATTTCAAAATCTCCACAAGTAAATGTAACCTAACTTAAATTACCCAAAAAATCGTTAATAAAAGTAATGTTTTTACTTAATAAAGTTTATAAACCTTTTATTAATACTTAGAATTTTTCATTTATGCCCAATATATTCCTAACTTCTCTTAATAAAATTTCTCAAAGGATAAAAGTTATAAAGAAATAGATAGGAAAAAGTTTTATGAAGACAATTTTGATAATGATTATGTCATCATAAGAGAGCATTTTTTTTTTTTTTTTTAAATAGGGAACATTTAAGCGGATAAAAATAGAAAAGAGATGCTACCCCCCCCCCCCCACACTTAAAGCAAACATTGTCCTCAATGTGTCAAAATAGGACAACTAAAAAAAATGAGGGTGGACGAAATAGACTTGTTGAAAATTTGGTGAAGAAGTTGGGTGCAAAAAGTCTTTGGGGTTTGAGGGAGAGGAGAGAGAGAGAGAGAGAAGAAGAAGAAGAAGAAAAAACAAAACAACAATAAAAATATTATAAATAAATAAATAAATAAATAAATAATAAAAATAAATAAAAATTGAAATAATCAATCGGTTACCATCCCGATGACGCTTGTTTAAGGTCGTTAGCTCGATCCCTTTCTTTTATTAGAATGGGCAAAGAATGGTATTGTGATGGCCTTCTATCTTTAACAACTCGCCATTGCATGCCCATTGAAGTGATTGAGTTTCTATGGTCGATGCACATACGCCGGCCGGTATTCGAGATTGATTGTCTATAATCCGTGCATGTGCGCCACTCCGATGCGCTTCTTATTTTTGGTATCCTACTTTTTGTCATAGATTTTTTAATTTTGTTGTCTTTAGTAGGGCATACATTTTTTTATTTCACCGAAATCTAAGGACTTTTGATTTGTTTGACTTTTTTCTATAGAATCCTTAAATTGTGAGTTTTCTACTTCCTTGCTATCATCCTCAAGAACGTAAATTTTATGGAGAGGGTTCTCGAGATTTATTTTTGGCATTTTAAACTTAAATTTATCATCTCCAACATTTAAAGTGAGAGTACCATTCTTAACATCTATTTTTGCCCCATCGGTCGCAAGAAATGGCCTCCCCAAAATGATGGGAATTTGATTGTCTTCCTCAATCTCAAGAACAACTAAGTCTATAGGGATGGTTAGCTTCCCTATTTTACAAGGAACATCCTCCATAATACCCACTAGATTCTTGATGGAGCGGTCCTCTAATTGTAATTTTATGGTGGTGGGCTTGAGTTCCCCCACACCTATTTTCTTACTTACAGAAAGCGGGATGATGCTAACACTTGCTCCAGATCTAGCATCGCTTTATCAATATCGCATTTACCAATGCTATAAGGAATCGAGAAAGTATCGTGATCTTTATGTTTTGGAGGAAGCTTATTTTGCAAAACGGTACTAACGTCATCCGCCACAATGACGGTCTCAAATTCCTCTAATCTTCTCTTATTTGAAAGAATTTCTTTTAAAATTTTTGTGTAAGAAGACATTTGTTTTAAAACATCGATAAAACGAATACTGATATAAATTGATTTTAAAACATCTAGAAACTTAGCGAATTGCTTATCTAATTTTGCTCTTACAAACCTTTGAGGGTATGGTATTGGTGGGTCAAAGTTTCTAGAAGGTATTGGGGAGTCCGTCCCCTTCTCAACCTCCTTATTAGTTTCAAAAATCCGAGGGTTGGACTTTGATTCTTTTCACTAAGTTTCAAAATTTTCACCTAACCCCTTAATAGCTAATATCAATTCAAAGTCACCCAATCCGTTTGTCACGTGCCAAGCACATGCTACATAACTGACTTTTCTAACGAAATCCGTCCAAAAGGCCTTACTGGCGAAAATGAATTACCCCAAGGTTGAAATTGATAAAAAAAAAAAAGACAGTCAGGGCTCGATTGGAAGGGTGGTAACATACTTCAGGGTCTAAATTGTCATTAACCCTTAAAAAACGTATAAAAACGTGTGCTCTGTCTTTAATCTCTCTTCCGGTCTAAAAAAGACAGTCATATTTTATTTTTTATTACTAAAATTTAGAAATTTAATTAAATATGACAAAGACTTAGGTGAGACCGTCTCACATTGTGAGACGGATCCACCCATGGATCATGCCCACAACCCGCCAGCCTAACCCGCCCAGCTGTCCTCTTTGACCTCCCAGCGCGCGACACGTGTCGCATTAAAAAAAAAAACTCCAACGAGACGAACAAAATTAGATAGGTCATGATATGGTTTGATTTTTTTTTTTAAACATACTTTTTAACACACACAAAAAGTGAGCTGCTCGTCTCCTGAGATGTAACACTATGTTCTGATAAAAGTAACAATTTCATCTTCAAAAAGTAACACTTTTACTGTCAAATGTAACAGCAGTTTTGAAAATAAAATTAAATAGTTTGATAGTTTTTGTGGTTAGAAAAAATAATATTTGAAGTGTAACAGAGTGCATATATGATTATAATTTTCTATATAAATGAATGTAACATTTTTTTTTTTTAGTAAATGTTACTTTTCTTAAAAATGGGAAAATATAGATTTATACCCTTGTACTTAGCTCTAAGATGCAGATCTGCCCTTATACAAGATAATTGCCATCCTTGCCCCTGTACTCTCGAAAAATGAGGGTATATTTGGCCAACGTTAATTTTCCGTCCAAAACTTAACGAAAAAGCTGACTAAGCGCCTAGGTGGAAATAAAGATGTGACATGTGGAAAAAAAAAAAACACGTGGAGTTGCTGGTGTTGGTTACAGGGGTATATTTGCACGAATCGTAAAGTACTAGGGCATATTTGCATGATTTGTCAACAAAGTGCTTATTTTTCAAAAAAATCACCATCATCCACGTCCACCACTCACCTCTACCACCAACACCATCATCACGACTATTACTACTATACTATTGCTGTCACTTTCCACCACAACCACTTCACTACACACACACCACCGTCATCCACCACCACCACGCCCACCACACTCCTATCCACCATCACTGGCACCACCACTTCCATGACTCACCACCATCATCACCGCCATTACTACACCCCATTTACCAGCAGAATCACCTCACCGTCACTAACCACCACCACCATTACCTCTATCACTACTACTACTTACCCTCCACTACCCAATCAACATAGCCTCTACCAACATCAATCGTACGTATCAAAACTAAATTAAAAATAATGGTTGTGATGACAGTGAAGTGGTGGTGATGATAGTGCTGGTGGTAGTAGTAATGAGTGGTAATGATGGCACTAGTGGTAGTAGTAATAAGTGGTGGTGGCGGTGGTTTTGGCGGGAAAGTGACGATAGTGCTAAGTGGCTAGTGTGGTAGCAATCATGGTGATGGTGGTGTTGGTGATGGATGAGAGTGGCAATGGTAGAGGAAGATGATGGTGTTTTTTGAAATATAAGCACTTTGTTGACTAATCATGCAAATATGCCCTTGTACTTTAGGATTCGTGCAAATATGCCCTTTGTAACCTACATCAGCAATTCCACTTGTGCAATTTTTTTCCATATCGCATCCTTATTTCCACCTCGGCGCTTAGTCAGCTATTTCGTTAATTTTTGGATGGAAAGTTAACGTTGGCCAAATATACCCTCATTTTTAGTGAGTACAAGGGCAAGGACGTCAATTATCTTGTATAAGGGCGTATCTGCATCTTAGAGCTAAGTACATGAGCATAAATCTATATTTTCCCTTAAAAAAAATAGAGTAAAAATTCATGTATATAATCGGATTTGCATTTCTATTGAATGTAAAACCCTAGAAAAGTGTTACAATTGAGAAGAAAAAAAAAGGTTACATTCATTTATTATAAAATGTAACATTAGTTTTAGTTGTCAATCTTATGTTATTTTTAATCTATTTCAGCAAGATTGTGGTACATTTTTTTTAAAAGAAGTGTTACATATGAGAAAAAAATGTTACTTTTGCTGGCAAGCAAAAAATGTCAGGAAAAAAAAAGTTGGAGGGCAAAAAAAAAGTTTTAAAAAAAAAGGCTTGGCGGCTTGGCTGGCTTGGCTTGGCTGTGAGCCGTCTCACGGCGTGAGACGGTCTCACAGGAGTCCAGCCCATTAAGTATTAATCTTAATTTAATCATTTGTATAAAAAATTGTAAATTTTTATTGGTAAATTATTTAATAATTGGTTATAATTTTTAAAATTATACTAAATAATTAAATTAATATTAATATTCGCTAAAAATTTACTTAAAGTTTACTATCAAAGTCATCTAAGACTAGTATTATTTTTTTTTGGAACAAATGTGACAATTTTTCATAACAGAGGTATGCGTGTACTAAAATTAGAATTAGATAAAACCATAAAGTCACCATCTTTCGTCTTGTCGTAAATGAATTTTTGTTCACATTTCCCCCAGCAGACTATTCTTCCAAAGCCGCATTTTTCTTAACTATTTTTACATGTAAATTTCCTGATGCAAAAAAAAAAAAAAAAAAATCAAAGATAATCGACAGGGCTAGGAAAATGATGAGTCAAGATCTCCTGTACCACTTTTGTGTGCCACTTCATGTACCACTTCTAATCTAACCGTTCACATGTTTGCATAATACTCCCTCTGTCCCAGAATGATAGTCCTCCTATTTTCATGGGTTTTATGAAGGAACTTTGAGTAATAATTAAGGCTACTGTTAATTATTCTAATGAAATTTTTGAAATTGTTCTTGATACACCATTATAAATACTGTTAATATCAATTTTTAGATTCTTATTAACATAATTATAAGTAGCATTTATAACTGCTCAAAGTTTCCTCGTAGTAACAACGAAAAAAAGTGGACTATCTTTCTAGGACGAAGGAAGTATTACAATAATACCACTCTTAACAATTGTGAGCCATTAGATAACTTGTAGCACATGAAGTGACACACAAAATGGTACAGAAGATTTGGACTCGAAAATGATGGGAGAGTTATTTTGATTAGGATTAATTCAAGGTGGGCCAGAACACAACTTAATCAAGAAGTTGACTATCTCAAGACTTTTGGTTCATCTATTTATCAGTTTACTCGAATTTGGGTGATCATGCTATGCTGGGCATAAAATAAATTTATAATATTTGGGTCATAGATTAAATTTTCAGTTATGTATACTTAACTAATAAGTTTTTGGCGATTTCGAAAAAAAACTAATGAGTTTTTGGCGTGCAGAAACATCATTCAATCAATTGTTCCAAATTATTTTTTGTCCTGGACTTTATAATTTTAGTATTACTCTTCATTTGGCACATAATGTTGGAACAATATTATACCCCTGAATACCACACTCATATTTAGTAAAAGATTGAGGAAGAGGTGAAGCGGAAGCGTTAGGAATATACCTGTTGAATCCATAGCAATAACTTGAAGGGAGAACTTAAGATGAAGAAGAGTGTGTAGGGAAATGATCTTCTAAATGATAATGTCTTCTTTACATTTCTCAATTTCTTCTAGGCAATAATGAAGAGAGTATTTAGAGAGAAAGCAAGAATATGTAGTTATCATTAAGGGTTGATGGAAGACCCTTTATATAATAGACTTGGTGACATTTCATTTAGGGACCATACCTATTCATTTCTTAAGCAATGTTGATTTACCATTTTGCCCATCATAAATAGGTAAATAACATTTCAGGGATTCTACACATTGCTTAGGTTTGACTATACTTTATATTAATGTTATAGTCATGATTTTATTAATGGAAGTCCAAATAACTTGTATTGCAAGCCATGTTCTAACAATCTCCCACTTGGGTTGCAAAACTAAGTTCATTCTTTTAAATCATAAGTATAACATAAATGACAACCCTTATGTGCACTTTGTTGTCATCTATAACAATCTCGTCCATTAGCCATATAAGTATAGGACTAAGGGGCAGTCGTTGTAATTGATTCGCAACTAAACCCACCATAATCACATATACAAATTCTAACTAAATGACATAGATCAAAAGTATAGATGTGTAGCATGGAACTTAATGAATATATATAAACATATTCTCCAACTAGTCCAACTTTAACCAAATGAGATCAAACTTTAATAATTAATAGAACAATAAATGAAAAACAACACAAACTCCAACTATATTAAATGTTATCAAAAGTTGTTACACCCATATGAGCAACATGCTCGTGAAACACTAAAGGTGATAACGCCTTAGTAAAACGGATCCGCTAACATAGAGTTTGTACCAATAAGTTGTATTTCTATTTGTTCCTTTTGTACCCTCTCTCTTACAACAAGAAATTTAATGTCAATGTGTTTAGACTTTGACGAACTCTTGTTATTGTTGGAGTACAAGACTGCTGCCCTATTGTCACAATATAGCTTAATAAGTCTTCGACGCTATCGACAATACGGAGGCCCTCAATGAATTTACGCAGCCACATAGCTTGATTGGATGCCTCGAAACAAGCAATAAACTCGGCTTCCATGGTAGAGGAAGTAACGAGTGTCTGCTTGGCACTTCTCCAAGAAATTGCTCCACCGGCTAACGTGAAGACATAACTAGACGTTGATTTACGGCTGTCTTGGCATCCAGCAAAATCGGAATCGGAATACCCAACGATCTCAAGATGATCCGACTTTGAATATGTAAGCATGTAGTCCTTGGTGTTTTGTAAATATCGCATCACTCTTTTGGCTGCAACCCAATGTTCTCTCCCCGGATTGCTTTGGTATCTACCAAGCATCCAACAATAAAAGCTAAGTCTGGACGAGTACAGACTTGAACATACATTAAGCTTCCTACTGCTGATGCGTATGGGATGTTTTCCATATACTTGGTTTCAAAATTGTTTTTGGGACATTGATTAAGACTGAATTTATCTCCTTTAGAAACAGGGTGTTATGTGGTTTACAGTTTTGCATGCTAAACCTTTGTAATACCTTCTCTATATAGGCCTTTTGTGATAATCCTAAAGTACCTCGTGAGCGATCACGATGTATTTGGATTCCTAATACAAAAGATGCCTCACCAAGATCTTTCATTTCAAATTTGTTAGAAAGAAATTTCTTAGTTTCTTTTAGAAGGTTTATATCATTAATAGCTAGCAAAATATCATCCACATATAAGACTAAAAATATAAACTTACTCCTACTGAACTTATGGTATATACAATCTTCACCAATATCATTTCAAAGCCAAATGAAAGAATTACTTGGTTAAATTTGAGATACCATTGACGGGAAGCTTGCTTGAGCCCATAAATGGATTTCTTAAGTTTACAAACTAAATGATTAGTTTGTTCCAAATCATCCACCATTTCTGGTTTCTTCATATAGATGGTTTCCTCAATGTCTCCATTGAGAAAAGCTGTCTTAACATCCATTTGATGAAGCTCAAGGTCATAATGTGCTACTAATGCCATAATGATCCTAAAGGAGTTTTTAGAAGATACCGGAGAGAATGTTTCTTTGTAATCAATACCTTCCTTTTGAGTGAAACCTTTAGCAACAAGACGAGCCTTATGTCTCTCCACATTACCTTGTGAATCCCTTTTGGTTTTAAATATCCATTTACAACCAATAGGTTTCACATCCTTCGGTAATGGGACAAGATCCCAAACGTTGTTGTCTTTCATAGATTTCAACTCTTCATTAATGGCATTGATCCACTTATGAGAATTAGGACTATTAATGGCTTGATGGAAGATGAGAGGCTCATCTCCCACTAAACCTAAGTGTCCTTCATTCTCGGCTAGATACACCTCATAATCATCCGAGATGGCACTTCTTCTTACTCTATTTGATCTTCTTAAAAGCACCGGTCTTCCTCATTTTGAGGTTGTTGAATTTCCTCATTTTGATCAATATTTTCATATTGTTCAATATTTATAGGGGAGTTAATATTTTGAATTTGTTCCTTTGAATTTCAGGTACAAGTACTTGATTTCCAATTGGAACTACTAAGGGAAGAGGTATAGAAATGAATTCCTCTTCCTTAAATTCAAAAATATTATTCCTAATTTCCCCTCTAAACTCAACATCCTCAAAGAACCTAGCATTTCCCGTTTCAAAAAACGTTCTAGTTTTCGGGTTGTAAAAATTTATAGCCCCTTGATCTTTCGGCATACCCTACAAAGTAGCAACTAACTGTCTTAGCGTCCAGTTTTCCTTCGTTAGGCCCATAAGGCCTAGATTCCGCTGGACATCCCAAAACATGAAGATGATTTAAGGACGGTTTCTTATTCGTCCATAATTCATAAGGGATTTTATTGTTAGTAGCCTTAGAGGAGCCCTATTGAGAAGATAAGTAGCGGTTTTTAAAGCATCGCCCCATAATGAGTGAGGTAAAGAAGTACAAGAAACCATACTTCTTACCATATCCTTAAGGGTTCTATTACGTCTCTCAGCTACACCATTCATGCTAGGCGTACCCGGCATAGTGTAGTGAGGGACAATCCCACACTCTTCAAGATAGCGAGAAAAAGGACCCGGACGTTGTTCTCCCGAACCGTCATTCCGACCATAGTACTCCCCACCACGATCGGATCTAACGTTCTTAATAGTCTTCCCAAGTTGATTTTCAACTTCGACCTTAAAAGACTTGAAAACGTCCAAAGATTGAGATTTATCATGAAGTAAATAAATGTATCCATATCGAGAATAGTCGTCTATGAACGTAATAAAATATTGTTGACCATTCCAAGAAGGAGTAGGAAATGGTCCACAAATATCCGTATGTATTAGTTCTAAGACGCTTGATGCTCTCGAGGATACTTTCCTTTTCGTGTTTGTAAATTTTCCTTTTAGGCATTCAATGCAAAAGTCTTTATCCGGAATATCAAGTTTATTTATGATTCCCTCAGACACAAGCTTGTCAATTCTCCTTTTGGAGATATGACCTAAACGCCTATGCCATAAGGTATAAGAATTTTCACTTGAAAACTTTCACTTTTTACTTTTAGTTTCATTATTATGGGACTCATTGATTGTTTGAGTAGTGTTAAGCAAATAAAGATTATCAGTACTCGATAAAGTACTAGTACCAACAATAATGGAATTAAAATAAAGATCACATCTATTATTTTCGAACGAACAAGAGTAACCCTCTTTGTCCAAAACAGTGATAGATATTAAATTCCTTCTAAACGAAGGTACAATGAAAGTATTATTCAATACAAAATAATATCAGGTACTTAATAACAATCTAAAGGTCCCAATGCCTATTACTTCAACCGGGTTCCCAACTCCCATATAGATGAATCTTTCATCCTTGCTAGGTCTTCGGTAATTCAGGCAACCCTGCATAGACATACTAATGTGAGTTGTTGCACCAGAATCCAACGACCATGTATATGAAGGAATTGAAACTAAATTAGCCTCAGTACAAACAAGACCAAATGACATACCTTTCTTAGCACGCCAAGCGTGATACTTAGGGCAGTCATACTTCATGTGCGTTAGGTCCTTGCAAAAGAAGCACTTCTTTTCTTTATGATCGTTAGATCCCTTAGGCTTCTTGTTGCTTGTTACCGCAACTTCTTTCCCTCTTCTCTTAGTCCCATGAGAAGAGGTAGATGCTAAGTGAGCACTTTCAACCTTAGATTGCTTCAACCTATCTTCCTCTTGTGTCACATGTGAAATCAATTCATTAATGTTCCACTTGTCCTTTTGACAATTATAGGTCACCTCAAAGTGACCAAACTGAGGAGGAAGAGAGATCAAAACTAAATGCACGAGGAGCTCTTCAGTCACCTCTAACTTAAGTGCTTTTAGTTTTGTCGAAGGGTGAAGCATTTCCAAGATATACTCCCTAAGATTCCCGGTACCCTTGTACTTCATGGAAACAAGTTTCCTTTGGGTAGAACTTGTTTCCGACTTTTCGCTTTTTGCAAAGCGTTCTTCAAGGGTCTCGAGGAAAGTCTTAGCATCAACGTCCTGGAACACTGTTCAAAAATGTTTCCGGGGCGACATTTTTCATAATCATTAGGCTTACTCGATTGGAGCGTTTTCATTTTCAACATATAAGCGGTCCTCAGGGGTGCTTTCTTCATTAAGAGGAATGGGAAACGGCTCCCTAAAAGCGAGGTCAATATCCATACAGCCTAAGATCATTACAATTTTGTTTTTCTAAGTTTTAAAGTTTGTCCATTAAGCATCGGAATTGTGCTCATCGCAGCAGTAATAGAAGAAGCGTTAAGTAAATCTGGGAATCGAGAACAAGAATGAATACAAAACAATAATAAGTAACTATATTATGAATTAAAAGATTAATTATATCAAATGAAATCCATCAATAAAGCAATTAACATGACATCAAAACTAATCTTTGGATTGCGAATTGACTCATAAATAATTACTTTAGATGACAAGTAATTTGAACAATATTTGATTAAATGCTTAATCTTCCTTTGGGTAGTCTTAAGCATTTAATAAAATTACTAAATGTTCATTTTATATGTCATCACATGAATGCTTAAGACTTTCTTAGTACGTGGCGTTGTTCAACCTTAGTCGTTCCACCAATCCGTTCGGATGGTTGAGGAGACCAGTCAAGGTTTCCAGCCTGATATACCATCGTTAGTCAAATGTCAAGATCTTCTTTGGAAAATTCAATTCATTCATATCTTAAACATTCAACACTTTAATAATTTTGCATTTAAATAACGTTAATCACTTAGGTGATAATATTATTTAAATAATGAATAAAATTATTTAAGCATATAATTAATCCAAGCTTTAAGGTTTGAAAAATGAATGTTTTTGTTCAAGAGAAAACAACAAAATAGTGCAGAAACTTTATTTGCAGAACTTGTGTTGCTTTCGACATACTTAGCACGACCGTGCCAAACAAAGGGCACGACCGTGCCAAAATATGGGGAAAAAACATGTTTTCACGGTGCAGATGGCACGACCGTGCCAAATAATAGACACGACCGTGCCAAACGAAACGGTCCGACCGGTTTAACAAACACACCCGTCCGGACCAGCACCACTGTACACACCGGTTCAAGGTAATAGAGGCGCACGGCCGTGCCAAACAAAGAGCACGACCGTGCCATATAATCTGCACTTCTGAATTTTTGTCAATTTTCCTCAAAATCAAATGAATTGCAAGTAGATCCGCATGGTATGTACTTAAACATAAAACCATGTTATTTAGGATAATCTTGCTTTTAAAAAAATAATGGAATCAAGTGAGTAGATCCACATGGTATGCACTAAAACATAAAACCATGTTATGAAGGGATAGTCAAACTTGAACCATTGAATTTTAATGAACAAAACATTCAAACCATTTTCTTAATTTCAGATGTAGATTATCAGTACTCTATGAATGAATTAGAGTCCCTAATCAACATCAAATCTTTATGATTCAACAGGAAAAATGAATCAATTAAAGCATAAAAGCTTTCTTAAAAGAACTCAAACTCAAACTAAAAAATGAGCGGGGCTCTGATACCAATTGTTGGAACAATATTATACCCCTGAATGCCACACTCATATTTAGTAAAAGATTGAGGAAGATATGAAGCGGAAGCGTTAGGAATATACCTGTTGAATCCATAGCAATAACTTGAAGGGAGAACTTAAGATGAAGAAGAGTGTATAGGGAGATGATCTTCTAAATGATAATGTCTTCTTTAAATTTCTCAATTTCTTCTAGGCAATAATGAAGAGAGTATTTAGAGAGAAAGCAAGAATATGTAGTTGTCATTAAGGGTTGATGGAAGACCCTTTTTATAGTAGACTTGGTGACATTTCATTTAGGGACCATACCTATTCATTTCTTAAGCAATATTGATTTACCATTTTGACAATCATAAATAGGTAAATAACATTTCAGGGATTCTACACATTGCTTAGGTTTGACTATACTTTATATTAATGTTATAGTCATGATTTTATTAATGGAAGTCCAAATAACTTGTATTGCAAGCCATGTTCTAACACATAATTTACTACTTCCAAAATAATACTCATTCCGTCTCAGTTTAAGGTTTTTAGTTGTTTTATTCCATAAATGGAAAAAAAATGAATAGTGCTTTGGAAACTCTTGCCCTCAAAAAGTTCATTTAATTACAAAAAAAAAAACATTACTTTCACCCTTTTTGGACATTTATATCCTTCAATCTCTATTTTTGGTTGACTCATTTCCATTGTTTTTGTCTTAGTTTTTTAATAAGCGTGCATAGTCAAACTAAGAACCTTAAACCGGGACGGAGATTACATTTTTCAAATTTATGAGTTTACTTAATAGAATTTTGTTCAAAATTTTATGAAATTTTAACGATTTTTTTAAAAGAAAGAATTTTATATCAATATTTATGAAATTGTAAAAACATTATAATAATAATATTCCTAATTTCGTATAAGTAAGGATACATAATGGATGGAAAAGTGATAAAAAAAACAAGTTAGGTAATAAGTGAAGGGTACATTTTATTTTTCTTTTGAAGGAAGTGAAGGGTAACATAAATAAATGGAAAACAATACTAAATATTTTAAAAATAACTACTTATTGTTCATGAAACATTTTATATATAACAAATTTAAAAGCAAATGAAATACTTTTGGTTACAAAAAAACACACCGTTGACTTGCCAGCATTTTGCACCCTGAAGGAAAAATGTACCCACATTAATTATAGTAGTCCATTTGACAAATTGATCTATTTACCGAAAATTGAGGGGAATAAAGTAAGGCAACTTTACAGTATTTTATACTCCACTTTGATGATTCATTTTTCTTTTAAAGAAAGGCTCCCACGTTGATTCTTGTTGTTCTTTTGTATTTTGAATTTCAAAAGGCTAAATAGGAACTTTGGGTTTATCATCTTTTAGTGTTAAAGATATCAACGTGGGATATCATGACTGTAAGCTTATCTTCATTTAATCACTTCAATTTTATTCTCATAGAGTATAATTATGTGGAGTAAACTGCTTTTCTGCCCCTCGTACTATGGCTCCAACATCAATTTGACACCCGTACTGCTGAAACAACAAATGTATGATGCGTACTATAGTTTTATTAGCAAAATTAACCAATTACTATTCAGTTGTTAAATTTTTTTAACGAATATTTTTTTTTAACGGGCATTAATTTATTTTAACAAAGATTAATAACTTAACGGAAACATATAGACCTTTTTACATACATCATGTTAACAAATCTAACTTTTGTTATCTCCATCATCTTCCCAAACAAACATCCACGCCACCCTTCCCAGCCCAACACGCCCCCCATCACCACCGCCACAAACCATCACAGCCAGTCACCATCCACCCAACCAACTCCACCATTTTCAATTCGCCATTCACCCAACACAACAAATACAGCAACAACAAAACTGTACGATGGCTATTCCAGCATAGTGAATCTAAACCCTAATGGAAATTCCAGCAACCACATGAGAATCCCACCACCGACACAGTCCATCAAGAACCAACGTCGCCTCCGGTAACGGCAATACCGAAAACACACAGACAAAAAAAAATCAAATACAAAATTGCACAGATCCGGATCTAGATCTAGATACGTATCTTGACAAAGAAAAGAAAGAGAGAGAGCAACAATGAAGGAGAGTCTAAGAGACGATCCAGACATCCAGATATGGTCAAAGAAAGACGACCGGAGGTGGTGAGAGAGGGTGCAGTGTGTTTCCACCGGCAAGTCCATCACCGTCGCTCAGCTCCGTGTGTTTGGAATCGCAGAACATGGGAGAGTTTAGCCTTGTAGTCACTGGCCGGAGGAGGGGAGGGAAGGGTCGTCGGAGTGAAGAGGTTGTCGGAGTTGTAGACTGAGCCGGAAAAGAAAAGAAGGCAGTTCGTAGGGGATAGAGAATAGTCGTCGGCGTTAGTTGTTCATCTGGATCTAGATCTGAGGGGGGGGAGGTGGCCGGAGTAGGGGAGATGGTTGCGGGATTAGGGGCGGAAAGAGGTGGCTGATGGAAGGGGAGGTTGCCGGAGGAGGGGGATAAGAGGGGTCGCCGGAGGTGGGCGATCGGAGGGATCGCCGGAGGAAAGGGATGGAGGGGTGGCGGGGCAGGAGTGGAGGTAGAGAAGAAACCAAAGAGAGAGAGAGAGAGAGAGAGAGAGAGAGAGAGAGAGAGAGAGAGAGAGGGAGTGTGTGTTTGTGTTGGTGCGTTAGAGAGGAGGGGGGTAATTTTCTCATTAAATAAATTGTATTAGACTAATGAGGAGGGTTGGGTAAATAATTTTGGTTCATTTAATCTGTATTGGGGTTGATTTTGAAATTTTTGATTGTAATATCTGTTAAATTATTAACATTCGTTAAAATAAATTAATACCCGTTACAATAAATAAGCTCGTTAGAAAAAATTGACGATTGAATAGTATTTTGTTAATTTTGCCAATAAAACTATAGTATTGACGCATCATACATTTGTTGTTTCAGCAGTACGGATGTTAAATTGATGTTGGGGACATAGTACGAGGGCAGAAAAGCAGTTTACTCTAATTATGTGTGATGTGCTGATTTTAATTTAACTATTACTCATCGTTCTGTTCCATTCCAGAATAAATGTTATACACCTTTCGTTTTAAAATGGTTTTCAGATTTGACTATTCGAACTTTTTAAGTATATGAACACTAGTGTTGTTGGGATAATGCCTTTGAATTTGGGACGCCAAGTTAGAGGATTATACAACATGAAAATTTCGTAATTTCAAGACGGAGCAGGATTGCAATAAGGATTGTTAGTCCTTTTAGGACAAGGACTTTTGTACTCCTTAGTGGTTTAGAGTTAGGGATTACTAGTTAGTCATTTTGGGACAAGAACTTTTGTAATCCTTATCAAAAATTATTATTAATCCTTTAGGGATTAATAAAAGCTACTCCTTATGTCTTTAGGGTTATGACTCTCTATTAGGATAAATAGAGAGGTCATCCTAACACAAATTCATACCTCATAAAATAAAGTGCTCAGAGAGAGATCTATAATTCTAGATCTAGGGATTAGCATAGTCAGGAATTTTGTCATGTCACCAAAATTCCTGACTATCGTAGATTAGTGTGATCTTGTAAAAGTTTCTCCAGATTGATAATAATATTCTCTCCACTCCCCGTGGACGTAGCCAAGATGGTGAACTACGTAAATCTGTGTTCTTGTGATTGCTTTCTTTTCTCATCAAGTCTTGTTTAATTGCTCTAACAAGTGGCACCAGAGCTTTGTTTCGTGATTAGAGATTCAGGGATTCCGCTGCAGAGAACGAGAAGATGGATCAAGGAGCAGATTCGATCGACAAGTTCAATGGGAAGAATAGTTATTCTCTCTAGCAGATCAAATGAAGACTTTATTGATAGACAAATATTTATGGGAACCGTTGGAGATTGCAATCAGGGATCGTAAAGACCCCAAGGGTAAGGCAATCGAAAGTAGATCTACCCCTGCGGGTAGAATTTTCAGAGAAGGACAAACAAACACAACGAAGGAGGCAACGGCGTTGAAGAAGTTAGATCAGAAGGATCATACCAAGATCATTAGACAATTGGATTATGAGATTCTAACCAATGTTGCAGGAACAAACTCCAAAAGCGATATTTGGTTAAAGTTGGAAGATATGTACATGACACGTTCATTGACCAACAAGTTATACCTGAAGAAGAAGTTGTATGATTGTCGTATGACAGAAGGTATGCCCATTAATGATCATCTTGATAGATTTACTTCTGCATTACTTGAACTGCGTAATATAGTAGTTATTGTGGATGACGAGGATGCAGTCTTGCAGCTTTTAGTATCTTTACCTATGTCTTATGAACATTATGTCGATTCGTGCATAAATCATAAAGATGATATCACTCTAGATGAAGTGAAAACTTCTCTCAAGACGAGGGAGTTACGCCGAAAGGCGAGTGGAATGGGGAAGATACCCAGTCATCAGGTTTGATTGCTAGTAGTAGTATAAAAGGTTCTAGTGGGAAGAAGAACAATAAAGGTAATTCTTCACACAAGAGGGGTCTGAAACCTAGGGATGTTTGTAATTTCTGCAAGGAGAAGGGGCATTAGAAATTCGATTGTCCTAGAAAGAAGCGAGGCGAGGCGAGGCACCAGTCAGAGCAGAGGCCATGGTGGCCAAGGATAGCAGTTTAGATGAGGATTATGCTCTAGTTACATCAGAATCGGCACGCGCATCTGATGCGTGGATTCTTAATTCAGGAGCTTCTTACCATATCAGTCCTAGGAGAGAATGTTTACTGATTATAAGTAGATAGATGTGTTAGTGTTGGTGCCCTAGGCACGTTTGTTAAACGTTGTATATGTTATCATTTTATTCATATTAATAAAGAGATTTGATTATTATTGTTGTTCATGTTTACATATAATAATCTCCATCCCTAGTAATTGTTAAGCACTAGTATAAGGCTAAATGATCATGGGATGATCATGTTAGATTTATTGGTACTTGTTTGGAACAAGGTACTAGACATGACCGGCTGTATGAGATTTATGTTATGGTTAATGTCATGTACAGATCTCATAATAGTTATGTCATTTGAATCCTTAGACATAAAGTTATTATAGCCTTCAACTTGATGAAACATTATGTTTGACATATTCAAACGCTACCTTTAACAGGGAGTTATAAAGGGTATGATTGGCATAATAAGACTCACATAAGGAAGAATAATAAGCTAAGTTGGATTTGTCCCTCTTCGGAGAGATGTCAAGCTTGGGACCCTCGTAGAATGATGTTGATGAAATGTTTGGCCAAACTCAAATGGATTGATTGGATCAATGTCATTTGGATTATCAACATATTCGGAATCAAGAAAGTATTTAATAATACAAGTTGACTTGTTGACCATGATTTGTGTTCAATGACATCGTGGACAAAGGGATTGTGACATGTTCTATAAAGGAATGCGAACTTGTATATAGTTACACTATTTGGGTAGGTATGACGGTTTGCTAGAATCTTATCATATCTTATGGGTTTAAGATTGAACCCATTTCCAACTTAGTGTAATCCTATAGGGTCACACACAATAGAACGAATCTTAAAAGGACTTAATTAGAATTTAGGTCGAAGGGCCTTTGAGGAATATTAGGAATTTAGAGGAGAAAAGTGGAAAAAGGGAAGGTCCGACCGGACCTATGAAAGGACTCGCACGGACCTATCATAGGGTCCAACTGGACCTACTTCTATACCCGTGCGGACCTAGTCTGTTTCGGGGAAAAATTTCCTGATCCGTTTTCTTGCTGGTTTAGTCACTTGTTACCTATTTGGAATAGGTTAAACATGTATTTAAACCCCTCTAGTTGCCCTAATCCATCCATAGATTTGTAAGCCTCCAAAGAGTTTTTTGAGATTATTCTTGTTCTAAGAGATCCTTAGATTGAGAACAAGAACATCACATATTAATTCCATATAGTTCTTATAATTGTGAAAGCGTGTTTTCACAATTTTGTCTAGCAACCAAGATCAAGAAGCTACTTGATATTCGTTCGAAGGTGTGGATACCTGTTGGGTATGCTTATTTATTAACTCTCCCTAGTTATGTTAGAATTGATTGATACCATCACCTATTAATGTTTTATGGACTTTAGGACCCTATGTAAGAAGTTTTATAACTTCAATTTTTAGCTTAGTCCATTTTATACGATAGGCTTAGAACATTGGACTCGGAGCGAAAAAGAATGAAGATCTAAGCAAGTCTGTGGTCTCTGCGCAGGACTACTCTACGCAGTACACCACTGCGCAGGGTCTCATGCGCATCATTTCTATCTTGCTCAGTTTTCGATGCATTCAGATCACCTAACTTGGAAAACGCTTTGAATATGTACGCTTATTAAAGTGCTGAGGTGTGCATAAACGACAAAGCAAGCACACTCAGCATATCCAACGGTAGAGATGCACTCAAAGAATATTTCAAACAAAGACAGCTGTCAACCTTCTAGAAGAAGTTTTTTAAATTGGTCTTCATGCTCAGTCTCCAACGGCTCTATATCACCTGCGCACCAATCATATTGTGCCAGGTCATCAACCTTGATTAGAGCCCCAACGGCTATAAAGGACATCTGCTCACCAATCATATTGTGCCAGCTCATCGTCTTTGCTCAGAGCTCCAACGGCTAGTTTTAAGCTCTCTGTTATAAATAGCCTGCTCATCTTCATTTCCAAGCTGCTAGAGTTTGTGCTTACTAATATCCTTAAAGTTCTGAAGATTGCTGCTTATATTCCCAGATTCAAGATCAACCTTCAAACCTTCATACCTTCAAACTCCTGTCCAGATCCTAAAGCCTTATACCACCAGAATTCTTCGTGCTCTTCATCTCATAGATTCATAGAGCCCAGAATTTCTGTCACACACACACCTCTTGAAGCTTCGATCATTTAGATCCTACTTCTTGAGATACACCGGTTTAGTCTAGGATTTGTTCTTCATAGATAGATTTTGATTTGAGTTTTGATTCATTGTAATCTTGTAAAAGCTCATCACATCAATATAAATCTCATTAGAAAATCCAAGACTAACCATCTTGGTAGAGGACGTAGATCTTTCATCGATCGAACCTCTCCAAATAGCTTGTTCTTTATTCTCGCTATTTATTTACTGCTTAATCATTTCTGAATTACTACTTTTGTTGATCTTATCAGATTGCTATTATTGCTGCAGTGTTTGTTATTGCTTATTGCCTTAGAATCCTTTTTATCCAACACTTTAAGCCAAAACTTAACGCGTGCGTTTTTATCTCTGCGCAGCCTTTTCCTGCGCAGTAGCTGCTTAAACTTCCGCTGTGCATTTCACACTCTCACTGCACGCTATACTTAGCTTATTTGAGAACTGTGCGCATAAGCATTGATTGCAAAAGGTTTTAAAAAGAATTTTAAAATGCTATTCACCCC